>CM055199.1:17358266-17860766 GCA_029224185.1 Karalla daura
GAGTGGTCTCGGGCATCTGTTAGATCATGTCTGTCTAGAGAAAGATGGCATTTGTTGAAACTCTCTGTCCTGTAGCCATGCGTACGCTCGGTTGCTCTACGGTTAGCCTTGTTGCGTTACAGTGAGAAGCTCCCCGGTTCAAATCCCAGTCAGACCCATAATGTGTGGAGCATTTTCTCCGCATGTGGTCCAGAAATCTGTATGTTTAGGCTAATCGAAGACTCAAAGTTGCCCCTAGGTATCGGTGTCAAAGTGAGTGGTTTGTGTGAGCCCTGTGCTAGACTGGAAACCTGTCCAGGGTGTATTCCCTGCCTTCACATTTCTGTCCTGGTAATAGACACCATTACACCATTAGGTACCAAACTGTTAAAACGATAGATGGATGATTTAGCTTCACACCCAGTGAACAGAAGACGATGCTCCTGGCGCCTATAAAAGCTACAACATCGCATTCAGGTTCGGGGAGCAGCGTGCAGAGCTCTGATGGTAAGCCCTCAGTATTTTTACTGTCGTACGCTCGTCTGAAGTCCCAGCCAGTGTTGACTCTGTCGTGACAAGTGACGGGAGTTTCACAGATCCCTCGCTGCTCCCTCTGGAGCCACAAAAGGGTTTATGCATCCTACAGTATTTTCACAGATTTTAACAGCCCTCCTCTAGACCTGTAAACCGGCTTCAATGTGTGAAAAAAATGGGACTTCCCTTTCAATATTTGATTATAGGTTTTCAGTGGCTTCCAGTCAGATGAAGTATTTGACCCTTGAGCTTCCAGGCGGATCCGGCCCCCACCCACTGCTGCTCTGGTCTCCTGAGGAGCAGAGCTGCTCCTTTTAGACTCCTGACATTCTTGATCCCGTGAGTACAGTACGCTCCCTCTCGGTACCAGATGGTGTTTTGGCTCGAGTCTTTGTTTGACCACAAACCCAAATACATGTGCAAGTCAATGGGATTAGCGACGGGTTTGTTCTGCTGTCTCCCATACAAGGTTTAACTTTAACGGCAAGTGCTGCTATGTAAGAATTCCCCTCCCAACATGACTGGAATACCTTGGTCCGCTGCCAGAGACCAGCCTGAGCCAAAAGCAACCAGCTCTTCACATGACCCGTGTGCCTCGGGAAGCGGACTCGAGCTTGTCTGCATCCTTCGACCTCCTCGCAAGATATTCCTGGATTTCTGCTGAATAGTGTCGTACTGACGTCGAGAGAGAAAGCGCTGAAACGGGTTAAGTTTGTCCCGTCTGCCCCAATCAAACTGTGCAGCCGTGGAGCGTGCCACCAGAATAATTAGACACATCCGAGCGATTCATTAGAATGAGCTAACTGATGCGTTCAATAAGCTCGACATTTGCAGTGTCGAGCGGGGAAAAGCCTCTTTTGTGAGGCGGCCAATTAGAGCTCCTGTTGCTCACGACCTGTTTTAATTTGAAGTCTGGTATCCAAATGACATAATGGATGCAATGAAAAAAAGACAAATCAGAGAAAGACTCTGAAGTCCAGACAGGGAAGAAAAAAACAACTATGAAATGAATCACCACGCAATTTTCTGCAGAAATGTTCTTGCTCAGACACCCTGTCTGACTCTTCGCCTTATGCTTGGAGCAGGTTAACACTTGAGGTTTACCGTGAGATTGTGGACTGACTCTCATAAACTCTGGAACATTTCTCCCTCAGGCTGAGTTGTATTAAAGTTGATGATCTCCAGAAATTTAGTGCTGCAAGGAAGTTTTGGAACGCACAAGAGACTGGACCGAGGCAGCAGAGTTATTGCCCTTTTCTCCTCGTGACAAGTAAACTGTAAATCGATGGAGTGCTCCTTTTAGAGGGGATTTAGAATGAAAAAGTGTTTTTGCCTTGGCTTTCTTGAATAACGACCAAGGATGTACAGCAGGTCCAAGAACATCATCACGTCCTCATTCATATATAACTTTTGGATATTAAAATGACAGCTGAAGAACAAGCGAATCTGAACAGAGACTGTGAATGAATGTGAAGAATGTGCTTTGTAATCGATGTTGATATCTGATTCTTATCTATATGTTATTACTAACAGATTCTGATTCTTGATCACACATATAAGGCTGATTGTATACACACCTCATGACTCTAGTAACCATATAGTTTATTAAAACAGAAAGTTGCCTAGCCTTGCTGTTTTGCAAAGAACAAGTACACAATCATTCCTGCCAGTCAATATAAAGCAGATGTTTAGTTGCCAGATGAGCATGAAAGGATGCCACATCTATGTGGAAACAAACTAATAGTTCCACATCTAGAAAGAGCATTGTTGAAGGTCTGGTAAAATGTAATCTATGGCATTTCTGATGAAAGTAGTAGGTTACTAATCTATCTCTCCTCATGGTCTTCCAACGCCTGGTCCAAATGTACTGTAATGGCAATGAATTTACTCATTCACAAACCAATTAGTTGATTTACTATGTAAAGACATGGGTAGTGAAATTAACGGGTGCAGATAATGAGCATTGTATAACCTTTAAGCTGGTAGCTTTAGGAACAGCATCGTGCAAATCAATCACTTTGCTTTTCAAATTGTTTAATTATCTAGTGAAAACGTGTGTAATTATCCCCTGTGGCAAATTCCATTAACAGGCTCTGGGCTTTGTTCGCTCAATGTCTGCCATCATTGCTTTTGCTGCAGCAGCTACTGCTGCTGTCTCTGCGGCTCTGCAGCTCTGCAGCTGCTTGCTGCTGTGCTGCACAGGAGCCACAGGCGGCTTCCTCTGACCGGGGACCGGGCGGTGAGCTGGCAGCCTGCTCCCTGTCTGTGACATCACTTTCCCAAACATTCACCCTTGGAAGTTTGTCCATATATGGAAGAGCGCTCCACTTTCTCTCCGGCTGACGGGGCTATCCTGTGTCGGCATCTTTCCTGCTCTGTGTGCGAGGCTGTGAATATGTGTATGTGTGACAGAGAGAGAGAGAGGGAGGGAGGGAGGGAGGGAGGGAGGGAGGGAGGGAGGGAGGAGGAGAGAAGGAGGGGAGGAGAGGGAGTCGGTTTACCTTACAAGGCAGACAGACCTGGCCTGCGTTGTGTGTGTTTACAGGAGCTGCGTGGTGACTCACCTTTCTTTTCTGAATGACTGCAAGTGGAGTTCTCACTGCAAAGTTTTCACACTGTACAGTATCTGCAGTGAAGTGTCCAAATCCAGTACGTAGGGATAAGTACAACATTTCAACACTGGGTGCAACATGCTGCTAATATGTTATGCAACTGTCATGTCACATTCACAGACGCCATTGAATATGCAACTATTTCTTATCACAGAGAGTTCTTTTTTTTGTGGTTCTACAGTTTTAAGAGTTTACATGTGTAAAACAAATTGACAGAAAAAGTAATGGGGCCAAAAGTTAAACTATTCCTCATGCAGAGCATAAAGCACCGTTTCATATTTCAAATTCTCACATTTTACAACAGTGTGATTAGTGACGCGACTTTAATGCTGCAGATTCAAATAATTTATCTCTTCTGCTGCACCATTAAAGCAATGTTCAGATTAATGCATCCATAATCAAAACACAATTACTGCATACAAAGTTAATGATTCTACAATGGGCTGCTCTACATAATGAATATTCAAAGTTGGTGCAAATGTTACAGTACTTTTGCACCTCAATTTCAGACTGTGGTGTTAGCACCTCTGGCAATACTGCGTCACAATCTTTGTAGTACTTTTACCTACATTCCTACTCTTTTATAACATTTTAGGTACTTATTTCTATGAAATACCACCACAGTATTTTACACCAAAGTATATAGCGTGCCACTGTACAGTCAGTGACCTCAATAATCAACTTTTTTTGTACAGTCATTATTGTATTACTGAGAACTAGTAAAAAGTCTCACTGCTGAAAAATGAGGCAGAAAACAGCTGGAAATGTTCCGGAAGCTTATTAAAAGTTTCCAGGTCTGCGGCTTATGTTACCCTTAACTTTGATTGCAGCCTGAGGTACTCCTGCTCAGATGTCGAGATCAACCTACAACGTTGGATGTAAAACCTGGAAGCTGATGAACAGCTCAACCAGCCAATGCAGTTCACCCTAATTCACCTTAATAAGCATGGAAACAGGATCATGAAGTTGTGGCCATGACTTCATAATTTGTAGTAACAAAATGATTCAAGTGCCAAGTGATTCAAGTCCTATTTTGGGGTGATGCCCAGATGATTCAATCTTTTTTCGCATGGCCATGCAATATTATTTAATTTTCACGCTTTATTTAAGCCTGGCCACAATCTGGTGACCTCGTTTCCATGTTATTAACTTGTGTCCACTCAGACAGAGTTTTTCTGGGTGACTATAGTGGGGGGTCCTGCACTCCCCAAGGCATCCAGTCAGAAACCTTGGGCAGTTATTGATTAAATTTGTCTAAAACCAATCTATTTCTTGCTGCTCCCTATTTGCAAGCAAAAGCCCATTATTCTCTCGCCCACTGTGGTCTCAATGGTGTAGCCCGATTCTGTTGGTGCTCAAGGATAAAGGCATAAAAATACACCCTGGACATATCTCCAGTCCATAACAGGGCGGTTATTTACAATCATAGCAGACAGTTATGCCAAAAACTGTGGACCTTCTTCATAATTATTCATGAATTCAAGATTTTTATTTGCTGTATGCAAATGGACAAGAGACTGACAGTGAAATAGTGCCAGACTCGGCTGTGCAAACAAAACGAGGGGAAAACAATACAGATCAAAAACCAAAAATGTGAAAGGATGTGTACCTAAAACAAACATGGACTCAAATATCCTATAAGTACTAAAATACACATAGACACCTATATATATGCATACAATGTAAACCATGCAGAACAACCTGTTTTTAGTTTGCAAATAATAATAAAAAATCACCTATCTATCTATCTATCTATCTATCTATCTATCTATCTATCTATCTATCTATCTATCTATCTATCTATCTATCTATCTATCTATCTATCTATCTATCTATCTATCTATCTATCTATCTATCTATCTATCTATCTATCTATCTATCTATCTATCTATCTATCTATAAGTAACGCGTTACCCTGGATCTCCTTCAGAAAGGTCTGGATCAACCTTCCATGGAAGTATAAACCCTTCTCGTTGACAGCCTAACGAGCCAATCAGAATCGAGGTGGGCGTGTCCGTAGCCGCCCCAGGCGACCAATCAGGGCGCTCGGTCTGTCATCGATTCAATTTGTCTGAGGCAAAGTTTTTCGCGTCTGCCGCTCGTCGCCAGTTGACGCTCCTCTCCCTCCCCGGCTCGGCCACCGTTGCGTCCTGCTGGGCGAAAACTAGAGCAGATTGTGTGTGAGAGAGAGAGAGAGAGAAGAGGAAGAGGAGGAGAGAAACTGAAAGAGAGAGAGAGAGAGAGAGAGAGGGAAGCCGGGGGTGGACCGTTAATTTCATCCGTCTTCTTGAATGCGTGGCGGAGAATAGAGCCGAGCGGAGCAACATCACCTCGACTATAGGAACAGGAGAGAGAGAGAGAGAGACAGAGAGAGAAGCTTCTGTGATATATTCACACACTGAGAAAGAGAGAGAGAGACAGAACCACCGGGTGTACTATGGACCAGTATGATGGAGAAGATGACTACATGCACCAGGAGGATGACTGGGACCGGGATCTCCTCTTGGACCCCGCATGGGAGAAGCAGCAGAGAAAGGTGAGCAGTCAAATAAACCCCACTTCCTTATCACTCCGCCGGAGGTAAAAAAAAAAGGTGCGGAAGTGGCTCCTCTAGGCTACCTACGGTAGCTATAAAGCAGTAACCAGTAGAGCTGGTTTTATAAAAATAAATCGTTACCGAGAGGTGATGAATTATTATGTATTCATGGGAGGAAAGCCGGGAGCTGTGTGTTTGCCTAAAATATGCGGCGTATTACACCGTCACCTGTGCGTGTCTGTGTGTCCCTCCGCCCTCTCGCTGCCCCCGGAACTTTTCTCTCCCAAAACACAAGTACAGACACACACACCGATAATGTGATGTGAAATACCTGCAATTAAACAGGAGAAGGCCTGGATGTTGTCTCTGCAGCATGAGGAGGGAGGGAGGGAGAGAGGGAGGTGGGGGGGGTGATAGTTGAAAACTAGGGGGGGTAAAAAGGGGGCAATTAGTGACCGGACTGGACAGGACTCCTACCTTAGTCGGTCCAGCCAGAGCAACAGATGTCAGCCATGCGCTTGACTGCATATGGTGTGTGTGTGTGTGTGTGTGTGTGTGTGTGTGTGTGTGTGTGTGTGTGTGTGTGTGAGACTGGCCCCTCCTGTCATCTGGCTTGTGATGCGACGTGGATTAGGCCATGCTTAACAACCCTGGGATGGATAGAGTGTGTGTGTGTATGTGTGTGTATGTGTGCAACTACATGTATGAATGTCGGTGTGTGTGTAGGATGTGTGTGTGTGTGTGTGTGTGGGTCTATATTTCTGACTGTGTGTGTGTATCCATATGTGTCTATGTTTCTCTATGTATATGTGTGTGTTTAAGAGAATACTGTGTGTGTGTGTGTATTTGTGTGAAGAGGGGGCTCTAACAAACCATAACTCATTTAGTGTCTCCTTCCTGAGGACTTAATGCGTGGGTCATTGCTTGAGAGGCCTGTTTTAGAACAATGTTATAATCACTGGGAGTTGTTGGCTGAACATGAGCTTCATATCTCTCATAAAAGACACACGAGACCTTCATACACTGTCCTGTAACAAGCCCAGAACACACGTTCGTAAGTCTGTCTGCAGCTGGGTTTCCAGACAGAGTATGAATGGTGTGTTTCTGGGAGGGGTGTTGCTCCTTCTTCTTCTTCTTCTGCTTCTTCTCCTCCTTCTCTTCCTCCTCCTCCTCTCCTCTCTGCGCCCCATACTTTGCCTCCGCTTTGAAAAACGGGGAAGAAAAGCTCTGTGGAATCTGAGTAAGCGCTGTGGTTTGGGCTGGGCCTGCATGGGAGCAAGCGTGCCCAAAAATGGTAATAATCGGCCCCTCTCGCTGCCGCTGGAAAACTTTTTCTCCCCAACTTTTTCTTTCTTGCTCTCGCGAAGCTCCCGGCTTGCAGTTTCCTGGATTATGTCATCGGCTACTGGTGGAAAGAAAAGTAGAGGGGGAGAGAGAGAGAGAGACAGTGTAGAGCAGGGGTCAGGTGTGAGCAGCAGACTGGGACTCCTCAGGTCTCCCCTCCTCGTGAATGTGAAGACTTTTCCGTGCAGTTTTCGCAGCGTTGCCCCCTCCTCCAACGTCCCATCATGGTGAAATAGTTTCCCTGTGATGTCCCGCACATTCATTGATTGGCTGCCGAGCTGAGGCATGTTTTATTCATCCGCCCTGCTCCGCAGAGAACAGTGAGAGTGCGGCTAAGCTGGGATCTGAGTCCACACACACACACACACACACACACACACACACACACACACAGTTAGTCACAAGCTTGAATGGTCCTGGGCCACGGGGCGAGAGTAGTTTACTGTCACACACATTCACTCATTGGGTTTGTTTGCACACGCTAACATGCCCAAATTCCCTCCAGGCTGCCGCAATTAGCTGTAGTGCAGATGAGGAGATAATCTAAGAAGGCTTTCATGTCTGTGGCTCGTCTCTCCTAGAGATAAATTTCAATATTGCGGATTATTGGAATATATCAAATTCAGAGCTGTTTGATGGTTTTAATTGAATGGAAGCGAGATGTTCTCATTCGCCCTAGACGATAACTTACAGCTAAAGGTGGCAGAAAACTAAAGAAAACAAGGGGGAATTGGAAGCTGTCTGGCATTTGCACGTCTGCTTAATGCAGATTAGTGCAGGCAGAAGAAGTCAACGATTGTGTTCGCGGTTGTTCGCTTCCCTCCTCTACAGCCCGGAGACCTCACGTTTGTTTGTCAAGAAGTGATAATTAGACAGCAGCAAATACTTAACCACTGCAGTAACCCCCCCCCCCCACACCACAAAACTGTTTGTTCAACTACTAGACCAACTAAAGCACACATAAGAAACCGTGAGGAAGTGGATATTGCGCAGGTGAGCGGCCTCTATGTTGCAACCCAGCAGAATGCTTTGCGTCCTTTGAGGTGCAAGTCTTAACTTGACCCCCCCCCCTGAGAACGAGGGCGCTGGCATCCTCTTATCTGAGGATCTGTCTGTGCAGACCCAGGTGTCTCAGGTACGCCGGGCCAGATGTTCCTTAAAGCGGCCGTGCGCACAAATCTCCGCTTTAACATCGCAGGAGTATGGATTTAACGCGTTATAGAGGCAAACTACGACTCAGCGAGCGCTTTTTGTGCCGTTTTCATAGCCAGAAGGTGGAGTTCAGGTGTTAACAGCTGTCGGTAATTTGTCCACGTTTGTCCTTATAAGGGAATAAGCTGCAGCACCTACGATCAGGCCCTGCCTATAAAACCTCCCACCTCCCACTTCCCATCTCCCACACCCACATTCCGGCTCAGACCGTACAAGCCCGCTCACAGATAAGATGATCCCGTGATTGATGACTTGTAAACCGAGAACTTCTGATGAATTCATTGACTTTTAAGATTCATCACTTCTGACACGCGTCATCCCTCCTATTCTGGTTGCAGTGTTGGTCAGTGTATTTCCTTGAATCATGATTGCAGACTCTTCGTTTTTTTCCCCTAAGGGCTGTGCTGCAACTTGTCTTTTTCTGCGACAGATGAATCAGAGGATCAGTCATCGTTTTTTTCCTCTCTGAGTGATGGCCGCGCCCTGCAGGGTGGGGCCGGGGCCAGCTCTATAGTGCTAGCATCCTGATCTACATCCAGTAGCGTTACCTGGCTAGCCTCTGCTCTAGACCATAGAAGGAAGACAAACCTACTTTCTTTTTCTGCGTGCTGAAACTTTTAACGACAGTCCTGGGGGGCCTCAGGAAACTGACTCAACCTGTGAATGGCTGCGTGACGTTGCAGTTTCGCAGTAAGACGGCCGTTAAGAGCTACGTGTTTTGTTCCGCAGCGGCAGCTGTTGCCTGAATTGCATAATAGGATGTGTAATGTCAGCTCTGGCCACCCCGCAGAATGCTTCCTGTCATCAGATTCCTCTGTTCCCATGTTGCACCTTACGCAGCCTGATTTTTAACAAAAGCAAGAGAGCGTCACAGGCCCGGCCGTGACAAAGCAGGGAATGTCAGACCAGTAAATACCACTGCGGTCGGCTGCGGCTCCGACTCTGGGACCTGGAACCAGGCGTTATGTGCTGAAATGTTGCTTCTTTTCACTCCATAAAACATGAGCCGGCAAAGACAGAGAGAGAGGCAGAGAGCGTGTGTCACTTTTTTGTGTCTCCACATTCAGCACCCTGTCTGCCTACTGTGTCATGTGATGTTTTCCATCCTGCAGACCGACATAGAGCCTCTGATTAAACTCACATGCAGTTATTATCGTGCAAGTACGCTGGGCTCGTAATAGTAGTGTAATCATCTGCAGGTCATCAGCTCAGATCCCACAGGAGGAGGGTGGAGCGAGAGATAGAGGTCTGGGTAGCAGTGACACCTCCCCTTCTGTAAAATTCAGCATGAAGAAGTCCCCACGAAGAGATTAAGATCTATCATATTTATATTGATTTTTTCTTTAATTGAGATGATGTTGCAGTTTCACTGAATCCACTGAAGTCTTTTCAGAGGTTGAAACAAGGCCACAGACTTTTCCTCTTAAGGATTGTAAGGGTAAAGGATGCCGCTCACTATCCGGCCAAGGTTTACGTCAGAGGATCAAGGTCTCCCTCATATCTTTAGGTTAAATAACAGTCAGGGGGCCTTGTCGGCTTAGCTTAGGGTAGTTTAGCTTAGCACCAACTGGAGCCTGGCTCTGTCCTGAGCTACACAACTACCCACCCCGCTCCCAGCACCTGTAGGGACCTGTCGAAGGCCTCACAGCTACTGTGCAAACAATGCAGGGACGTGTGACGCCAGTGAAAACACGTCCCGACCCTTTTTATGTTTCTCCACACAATTCACATCTCATACATTGAATGACAACTTAACAATCCCCTCAGGACATCCGGTATCTTATCATAGTGCGGTCCATCTCAAACTAGAATACACAACAGATAAATCAGGAAACTACTGTTTTTAGCTGATATCAATGATGGCTGTGTATCTATAAAGGTATTTGCCTTCAGATCCCTGCTCTGCAGACAGGGTCACATACTCCAAATTAGTCCACGTTCTACTTTTTGTTCTATTTACCTGAATTCCTCTTATGTTTCTTTGTGCTTTTTTGTGTTTTATACTCTTTAGTTGTGTTTTCCATAGTGATTGTTGGTTTATGTTTTGGGAGTTGTGGCTGTAGGCTTTCATTGGGACCAAAAATAGTTCCCTTAAAAACTAAACGTTCTTTGTGGCTGCTTGAATAACTAAGGATCCAACCTGCCCTCTTCACATTCGCCACTTCCTATGGATTTGAACAAGGAAGCGTATTGTGATGGATGGAGAGTCTCAGAGGTGCTGGTCGGCAGGTTGTTATTTTTACCTTTGCAGGAACCAGGTCAGCTGTGTCACCGTGTCCTGCCGGCTCTCGCTCTATATAAAATGGACAGACTGAAAGCTAAAGCCACAGCCGAGCCAGGGCGGCCAAGCATTTAGTTTTCAGATAAGTCAGACGGTTCCTTTTAAAGCAAGGTGACAATGTGTCTCAGGTCCCTCTCACTTCCGCCTGGGCCTCCTCTCTGCTTCTCTGCGGGAAACAACCTCTGTATTGTTTTCAGGCCTTCTTCTCTAAATGTTGTCTGTGTGTGTGCGTTTGTGTGTTAGTTTGTGTGTGTGTGTGTGTGTGTGTCCTGGCCGGCGTGGGGAGTGCAGCCAGGGCCGTAAATCCCTCGGGGAGCTCCCCAGAGGAGCAGTCGTGCCGCCCCGGTCACGCTGTCAGGGCGCTGCCTCGTTTGTCCAGATTGATGGGGTCGCCCCAGCTGAGAGCGTCCAGGAGCATCCAGCCTGCCCCTCTCTGGGAGCTTTATGTGCTGGGATCAGAGGTGGACTCCCACTGTCTCTCAATCCAGGAAGTCTCTGACAAACATAAAGATTCTGGTTCTTCTTTTTTGCAACTCATTTGTGATTAGTTAAAGGATAGGCCTCTTATTAGAAGCTCATAATCATGCCACTAATGTGCTGGCTGCTGTATAAAAACTTACTGTTAAAACTTCTGGATCGTCAGTAATATTTTAGTTTCATCGCTACAACTGTTTCCAGCAGCGTAGCTCCATCTTGGAGGCTCATTATTATCTTTTTGTCTAAGAATCGCCATATGTTCGCTCATTTTTTTCTGGTCTGTTCTGTTCTATGGCTGTAAGCTGATGCGGCTCGAGCACGGTCACGCTTTGATCGAGCATGTTTCATAATTAACGTGGAGTTGCCTGCTGTCGAGCCTGGAGTCAGCCCGGAGGAGCCGGCTCCTCTCCACAGCCTGGAGCTACCTGGACGCACCTGTGAGAGACGTCCCACGTCCCTGGGAGCTCTAGTCTCCAGCGCAGGCTCAACTCACAGACCTGGTGATGCTGGTCTTCGCCTTAGTTAATGTAAATGACAGCTCACATTGAGGAAGTTGTTTCAACACACACACACAGACACACAGGTGGACGCAGCAGCTGTTTTGATGTGCTAACAGGCTAATATGACAACAGAAGTGGTTGCTGCAGATGGAAGTATCTCATTAACTATCTTGGATGGCTGAAACTCTGTACAAGCAGTGCACGATTCCTCATCATATTCCTAATAATAAGAGTGAAATATCGTACCATCTATCTAATGATATTTCATTAGCCGTCAGCAGTTTTACTGCTAATGAGGACAGTCATTTCTTGACATCAGCTTCTTATATTTTAATAGTTTTCTGTTTATAGACATGCTAATGAACGTGAAGTTAATGGGCCCTGACCACCAGCTTAGGCAGGCAAGTACAGGTCTGACTGCCTTTGTAGTGCCAAGCTGATCTGCTCTACGAGTGGTGCACTTCAGGAAACTCCACCTGTTGCACTGGAAAGCCTCTCAGTAATATTTATGTCATTATCTGTAACATTTTAGGATTAGTTACTAAAATGCTAGACTAAGGTGTTGGTACATAAACGTCAAGTCTAAGCCTTTTTTTCCTCCGTTTTGATGAATGAACATTGATCAAAGATTAAAGATGAACGCGCCCCATCTGTTTCACAACTTCTCCTGTTCCCTGTGAATATTGGTGAAGTGCATCTCCTGTGTTTAGCTTTCTTAATACCTGCTCTGGTGCCAGTGATTGAGAAAGCAGATCCCAGAGTGTGTGTGTGTGTGTGTGTGTGTGTGTGTCTGAGGAGAGAGCCTCAGCACAGCTCCTCGTCCATTGTCGGTCTGGAAACATTTTCATGCTTAACTTGCAGTTTCCCGTCCCTGACCGGTCTGAACAATTCCTCCTTTTATTTGTTTCAGGAAGGCCAACGTTAATTCCTCCTCATCAGCTTGCACATCGCATTCACTCATGAGCTTTTTTCTCGTCTGAACGTCACAGTTTGAAAAGTCAAATGTGAGCAATTACTGGGGTTCTTATCTGTACTGCTCCCAAATGCTGCAGCCCTGATGCAAATTCTTGCATAGCTCATTTTCTCATGCTCGGGCTCCAAATTTAGAAACGTATACACAGAAATCAGCTCGGAGCTCTGGGTTATAGGCTATTAAAACAAACTTGAGGCCAAATTGCGCAATGAATTTTAACAAGTCTGTCCGCCTAAAGGGAAAAGTTACACTTCATAGTTTCATAGCTGACAATACGGGGATTTATTGATATATTTGTAGCCCGATGATGGCAGATTTCAGACTCCCAGACGGGAGTTTTTCAGATTCCACATCCACCATGGGATTAGGGGTCAAGGTGCATTTCCTGTTGAGCAAAGAGTGCAAAAAAAAAAAAAAAAAACCTGCTCGCTGAATGCTTGCCGGACCACGTCTGGAAGCACTACACGCTTACGGTCACATGTCTTCAATAGTAACGACCCAGAGGGGGTTTATGGGCGATCCGTCTGCATGTTTCCAAGGAATTTTCCCGCACCACATGGGAGGGATGTAGCCGGGTCTTTTCCTCCACTAATGCTATTAATCAAACCACATGCACTTGAGAGCGCATGTGCTCGCTGGGCAGCTTCCCTTTGAAGCCGAAGGGAAGGGAGGAGGAGGAGGAGGAGGAGGAGGAGGGGAAGGAGGGGGGGGGCGGGTTCCAGCCTGTGAACATGTGAGTGTATTAGCCTGTAAGCCTGCTCACAGGAGCAGCTGCAGCGCGTCCCAGGTACACAAGAGAGAGGGAGAAGCTTTGAGTAAACAGACACCGAGGTGGAAGCGGCCGGAGCAGGCACACCTCTCCATTCAGAAGCTGGGCCGTGGGTGGAGGGAACTAGAGGAGGAAGAGCGTGGCTCAGACAGAGAGCGCTTTCAGGCCTCCCCTCCTCACACAAAGAGGGCGTGTTCACCCGGGGTCGTCCTTTGTCACTTTGTCAACCAGGAGTCAATAATTTATCATCGCAGGCCAGGTCTGGATGAGCTATCAGGTGACTCTTTGCCCTCGTGTTGCTCCAGGGTGTTTCCCTCTCTCCTCTTCACTCCTCCTCCTCCTCCTCCTCCTCTGCCTTTGAGCAACAGGCTGCGTCAAGTTACTCCAAAAAAAAACCAACTATCAGTTCTTATGACACATTAAAGGAGGGACATCATACGTTACTCAAGCGGATGGGAAGTGTTTAACCCTCTACAGTCCTCCTGGTGTTGCCTCCTAAACTAAAGCTGTTTTACCTTTATAAATAGATGACTCTGGTTTATTTGGTTAATGTTATCTCAGGGCATGGAAACTCAAATAGCAACCAATAAAATGCAAAAAGAGAGGCGTTTAGTCTGCTTCAGCACATGACACAGGGAGAAACATTTTATTTGATTTCACCTATAAAGATATGAAGCATCATAATGTGTCCAGGGGCAACATTGTACCTGGAATTGTAGTGGAATTGTATTACTGTAGGTTGGAATATAGGTTATGAAAAGAGTTATGAGTGACGTATTAGCTTTTTGACAACACACAGAGGGTAAGATAATGAATAGGTGGGAGAAAAACAGTTACATTCAGGGTTTATTGGCTTTTTTTGGCTTTTTGTTACATGAAAATATCAAATGTTTCCATGTGTACGTTGGGGTACAATGATTCCTTCAGGCAAAAACATTGCACATTCATTTCCTGCTGTAATAAAGGGTTATAAATGTTACCTTTTTGGTTTTTTTTCTCATTTTCTGGCAGTTAACATAAAATAGACTGAAGGAAGTCACTGCAGCCCCAGCCCTCAACCCCCGTGGAGTCATTATCAAACAACTGATAAAACAAACCAGACATTCAGAGGCGCTTCAGAGGTGCTTTTCAGACGGATTTGTTACTTTGACCCAACTAACCTCACTGTTTCCTGCTGCTTCTCGTCTTTATGCTGAGATGAGTGAACACGCTCCAGCTACCAGGAGCACACAGGCACTGAGGATGTATCTGTAACTCTGCCAGAAATCAGAGGAACCAGTTTACCACAATGTAGTCACCTTTTTCTTTAATACTGAACCTGAAAGCAAGACTCTTGAGTTCTAAGAAGCAGCAAGTACGTACTCATCTTATTTTGTCCCCCAAGATCTTTCTGAAAGCAAATTAGGAGCATGCCATCTGTAAATCTGTTTAGTTTACTCGTTCTTTAGTTGTTGATCTCTTGACCTTTTCTTCTGTCGGGTGCAGTTGAACTCCACAGAACTTTATCCTAAAATCAGCTGCCGCCGCTTCTCCCGGAAATCTATCATTGCATCACTTCCCACGAGACACGGAAGTCCCCTCCTTTAAGCTCTGACGCCGAGCAGTCGTAAAACTTCTGCAAGAGATCTGCAGAAATGATCTCCTGCACGTCGTGGCTGAGTGGGTAGGTGATGCTGAGATGATGCTGAGGCTTTAGCCGCAGCTCGTTCGGTTCTCCCCGCAGCCTTATCAGGAAGCTGCACAAGAGCGTAATGCGTCACTATTGTTTGCTCTGTGTGTAATAAAGGTAATTGAAGCATGCAGACAGGATGGAGTTGCTCTGGGTTTTTTTTTTTTATTTACTCTGTGGGCAGTTGCGTGTAATTGGGGAGGAGTCACGTCCAAGGCTTTGCTTGGTGGAGTGAGTAATGAGGACAAGTTTAACCCTCGACTGATGTCAAGAGCTTTGTCACTGGGCCAGTGTTTGCCAGACTGTTGGACATGCTACACTGTTAGACCTCTAAATCAATACAGCCAAAACAATTATGTAATAATACAGCACATTTTAGAGGTGCAACAACTGATAGCTAGTGATCGGCTATACTTATGGTTTAAACAGGATGGACAACATGGTGTCCCCATATAGACCTAGGTTGAATTGAGGACCTTTTTTTTTTGTATTCTCCTGTGTGGGTTTTGTCCTCCCACAGTCAAAAAACATGCATGTGTAGGTGGATTGGAGACTCTGAATTGCCCCCTATGTGTGACTGTGAGAGTCCAGAGTTTATGTATTCCCTGTGTGCACAGATCTGACCGTCACACCGGGGTCAACATTGAACGTTCTCCTTATGGAGCTGCATTGACCATCATGTTGGAAAATAAACCAGCCTATCTAGCCATATATATATATATATATATATATATATATATATATATATATATATGTGTGTGTGTGTGTGTGTGTGTGTGTGTGTGTGTGTGTGTGTGTGTGTGTGTGTGTTCTTGGTAAGTGAGCGCATGCAGGGGTGAAATCCACGGCCGGGGGCTCCTTTGTTCCACTTCTCCAAAGTGGGACAGGTATTGAACGTCTGGGTTCCAATCAGCGGCTGCTATTGATCGTCTCGTCCACTGGCGCTCGCGGTCAGTTTGGAGCTCACTCCCCCTCGGGTGGCTGTTCCGATGATACAGTTTGCAACGCGTTTACTCCGCTCTCTGACCGACATTTGCCTCCCCCCTGGGCTGGGCTAACACCCCCCCTCCTCCTCCTCCTCCTCCCACCCCCCCTCCACTCATTGTTTCCTGCTGCAGGATTAGACCGCACGCTCCCGACGTCACCTCATTTGGGACGGTAAACAACAGCAGCCACTGTGAAGTGCTCACAGCGGATCTCATTACAAGTTGTAACAGACACCCCCACCTCTCTACACACACACACACACACACACACACACACACACACACACACACACACACACACACACACACACACACACAGCCGTCCGCAGCCTGCCCGGCCCGGTGCAGGGCGAGAGGCAGCCTGCTGCCCACCGCTCTGTGCTGGAGAGCTCTTGGCAGAGTGGTTTGAGCTGTGTGAAGTGCTGGCAGGTGCTGTTGCTGGTGGAGACGCACACACACACACACACACACACACACACACACACACACACACACACACACACACACACACACACACAGATGCAGGATGGGAGGGTGCCGGTCAAAGCAGCTGATGGTGCAGATCATTGGTTGCAGCGCTCTCTCTCAGAAAGTATTGAAATTCAAAGGCTGCTGTGAGCTTGACAGATTGTGTGTGTGTGTGTGTGTGTGTGTGTGTGTGTGTGTGTGTGTGTGTGTGTGTGTGTGTGTGTGTGTGTGTGTGTGTGTGTGTGTGTGTGTGTGTGTGTGTGTGTGTGTGTGTGTGTGTGTGTGTGTGTGTGTGTGTGTGTGTGTGTGTGTGTGTGTGTGTGTGTGTGTGTGTGTGTGCGCCCCGCTGATCTGCTCTCACGGCCTGTCTCCTGCACTTCTCTCTCTCTCTCTGACTTTGCCATGAACTATTTCTCTTCCCTTTTCTCCTCCATCATAATTACAACCTCGGTGACCTTCCACTGATCCGGCCTGAAAAAGCCTGAGACGCCCGCGCGATTTGTCTCTGTCCAGGCTGAAAATACAGCCCCGGACCGTACAGTTGCGTCCCTGCTTTTTAAGGCCGTATTGTATTTTAAATCAGGGTTTCAGTCGGGTGCAGCTGCACCTTTGGCACACTACAGCAGAGCCTACGTAATCGGCTGGCACGTAGGAGCGGCTTCGGTGCCACAAATGGAAATACATTTCTGCTCACGATAATTGAAGTGTCTATCTATCAATCTGTCTCCGTCTGCCTACACCTAGCAAACCATCTATCTCCATATCGATCTGTCTATAGCTATCTATATGTACCTCAACATTACTATCTTATCTCTGGAACTATATGTCTGTCTAAATCTTACTATACATGTATGTTATCAGCTATGCATTTCCCCAAAATGCAAATATGTATGTAAATCTATACATGTCTGTATCCATCTGTAGACTCATTAACCACTCTGTGGTGTGAGGCGGCCTGTGGCGCTGTGAGTCGCCTCCATAAAAACGTTGGATTGGTTTTTTTTAGATGGTTTTATTCCAGATCCTGTGTAACATGCCGCAGGAAGTCCCTCAGCGGGGACTTTATCCAAGCGGCTCCTCGACTCCGTCCCTCACGTACTCTCACGACGCTTCACAGAAATGCTGCTTTGTAGAGTTGCTGCTTTTGTCTGGGCGCCAGTCTTGTGGATGTCGTTGTGCGTGGAAGTCTCCAGGCAGCTGTTGCTTCTCCCTTAACGGGACTGACTCATTGCTTGTGAATCCATCCGCCCATTATCCATCTCTCTATATGTCTATATCTACCTGACTATAGCTATATCATCTATGTCTATATCTATATCATATTAATATCTGTCTATCTCTCTTACCGTGTCTATCTATCTCTATCACATTTTAGATGCTTCTATTCATCAACTTCCTGTAAGTGGTGATTTCTGAGAAGCACATTTCTGTTTTACACTGCAATATTCTGCTTTTAGTTCTTTTTGTGACTGGAGCTGACCCTGACCAAACCGGATCGTGGTAGCTTGTGATCGAGGTTTCGGTTTCGCGCTCCACCTGAACTTGTCGGGGTTTTGCGTGCGGTTGGTTTGCTGAACTGAAAACGTTTCTCGCTTCTCTCTTTGACTCGCATGTGGAAGCGATGATCAGGAAGCTTAATTCTGTGTGTTTGCTTTTTTTTTTTGAACAGTTCCCACGAATAAACAATTCCTTTCAGCCCTGCCCACACACGGACAAACACACACACACATAAACACACAGACAGGCATACAAATTCCCCTCTTGTCAATCAAGAGTAAATGTTGAGAGTTACAAAAGGGAAATGTCTCCCTGCACTTTGCCTGAGGCTGTTCTGGCTACAGCTGCAGGTCATTGGAAGGCTCATCCTGGGAGGGATGTCACCAGAAGACTCAACCAGACTTCCAGGTCATGTGTAAAAGACACGGACACAAGTCACACATTATTTTTTTAGTTGATTACTTCTCAATGAATCCACGACAAGGCCAAGATGAAGTCTTTAAATACGTTTTTTGTCCTTAGCTCAACATTCATTTTTGTGTCGTAGAGGACTAAAGAGACAAGGAAATATTCACTTGATTTGATGCTCGAAACATTTCAAAATGCATAAAATGATTAGTCAGTTATCAAAATTGTGACTGTTGATTATGTTATCAAGTCCGTTCCAATCACTAACTCATGAGTATAGCTTTTATTTTGAGGAAATGCAGCTAATTAAACTATCAAATGCTGAGGAGATCGAGAAGTGAGAAACCAACAGATTTTCTAAATGTGTTTAAGATCCGTTAACCTCCGTTTCTGGAAACTGAGATTGAGTTTTGCTGCATCAGCAGTTTGCAACATTAAACAAACTGAGCTCTCAGCGCCTCGATTTGCAGTCTCAACCAACAGAAAGTATGTTTTTCTGTTTCTGTGCAGTCATAGAAAGCGGCCAGCGCCGGGGGGGGGGGGGGGGGCGTGTGAATAGGTACAATGGCGGCGTCAGGACGCGTACAGTACAGCTGATGCGTACATGTGTTGAAAGCGGCCTTTGTCCGTGTGCACAGCGGCTCCTCCCAGCTCAGCACTTCTCTCCAGTCGGTCAGCAGAGAGAAAGCGCTGCCCCGGCACAAAGCGGCATGGCCCGGCCCAGCCTGGCTGAGGCTCGGTCCGGTCCCGCGGTCCGGCCCGGCCGAGCTGAGTCATGGCGGCCCGGGGCTCGCTCCAACGGCCTGTTTGGACTGGGCCTGTGACTGCTGTGAGAGAGCAGCGGCGGCAGCTCAGGCGTGACTCAGGGCTTGTGCTGAGTGGCTGTGATAACAGCGTTAGTCCCGCTGAGCTGCTCCAGTCTGTCCGGCGGAAACACGCACGGCTTGTACGGTCTTTGCTGCAGAAATTCACCCATTCGTTGAGGTCGCAGAGTTTGCAACCAATCAATCAATCAAGGATTAGACAGAGCTCTGTGTTTTATGGTCAAGTGGACTTTAATTGTATGCAATCGATGTTTTGATCTAGGGGATAGTCTGACTAAAACATGACCATGTAAACAGTATCAGCAAGTTTTGGTTGCCTAAGTTTAGGAATATTTTCTGGTTCCTTTATTCCAAAAAGACAAGAAACTAAACATCTTTGAAGGATGGATAAAATAATCACAGACTATACAGTACAACATTTCATAGAGCAAACTAATTGATTTATCAGAAAGTAACTGACAGGTTAATGAAATGCACAACTAACGATTCATGGTAGACCTAGTTAGTCTGTTGAACCACTTTGTAACTGTCATTAGAAATCATTTGAGATGCGTGAAACCTGAGCTTTGTCACATGTAAGTGGAGCTGTAGGTCTCCGTGTTATTGTAGCTGTGTGTCTACAGTTGGCAGCCTGCAGCCTCTGAGCTGCAGCTCCAGTGTGTGCACATCCTCCAGCACATCCTCCAGCACATCCAGCCCCGTGCACAGAGCGGCCTTTGTGCAGAGCTCCGGTCCCGCTCCGAGCCGCTGGAGCAGCCAGCAGATACCCGCTCACACTGGGCTTTTCAGCCACTTGTTGCTCAGCACGGCCTCTTTGATGCCCGGGCCCGCATTTGAATAGCATGTGCGCGCTGGATTTGCATCCAATTTGTGTGCCGTGAGCTCATCAGAAATGCTGCATCCCGTCCTCTCTTGTCAGGCTCAGCTGGACAGTTGCTGAGGACATATTTGGTGCGGCTGTCACTGTGAGATTAGGAGAAGAGATGGGATGCCAGTCAAGCTGGAAAATCCCTCACAGCTCGCAGCTCCGGCCAACAGACGCACACACTCCAAAAGCTGGAGGAAAGTTGTTTTGCATACTGTAGAGCTGCAACAACTAATCGACTCTTCAACTGATATAATAATATAATAACTATGCTGAGCCGTGGTTGATCGATTTCAGTGGTTAAAATAAAAAATAAATGTAATAATGAATGTAGTTTCAGTGTTTATGCAAGGAGAATCTTAATATTTTGGAGCAGCCTGAGTCGAGCCCTTTTCTATTGCTTTGCTGTGTAGGTAAATCTAAAACCGTGTCTATGCATCTATAAAATAACAGTCCTGCCATTGCTGTCAGCTGGCTGATAGTTGACTATATGAGTGTTTTCCTCTGAAATGCAACTCCATCAGGAATCCACATGTGATGGATATCAGTTTCATAGGCAGCTTCAAGTGGACTTCAGCGTGATGAGTGTCAGTCTTTACACTCAATCCGTCCTCTGGCCGTTTAAGTTTCAGGTGACCTAAAGAGGAAATTACATGCAGTCAGACAGTTTAATGGGTGTGAGTTTTGTGTGTGTGTGTGTGTGTGTGTGTGCGTGTGCACACACATCGACTTAGCTGACGTGTTGGTGGTGCTCGGGGAGCCGTGGACGTGGGTTTTTTTGAGGCTTGACGGGCGCAGACGAGATGTTTGTTTGTGGGTCTCTCTCTCTCCCTCTCTCCCTCTCTCTCTCTCTCTCTCTCTCTCTCTCTCTCTCTCTCTCTCTCTCTCTGGGGCTTTTTCGCCGTCGCCATGGCAACCGGCCTCTGCGGCATTTCCACTGACGAGCCACTCTTTGTTAAATGAACTCGGCTGAGGAAAGAGCTACTACCCGTCTTTGACTTTATACACACACTCACACACATACACACTCACACACCCACACACACACACTCACATGAATATGCATCAGTGCTCCTTTGGGCCACAGGAGAGTAAATATCAGTGCAGTGGTCACAATGGCTGCTATTCTCTGTCAATCTGTCCTCTTTGGCCGGCTTAGGGCTCCATCAGCACACGCTGGAACTGTGAAGTGTGTGTGTGTGTGTGTATTTGCTTGCATCTGCAGTGTACGTCTGCATACATTTGGGCACAAATGCTGTGTGTCGATGTAATTTTCCCCTGGACTCGTGTTCACGCTCCGTGGTGCATTTACTTACACACACACACGCACACACACAGTGGTGCTGAAGCAGCAGCCAAACCGAGAGATAAGTGTAATGGGACGAGTGCGCTGAGTGTGCAGTTTTCAGGAACCGCCTGTTTGAGTCAGCCCCGGCCCGGCCGGCTGGAGGGATGCTGCACCTGAGAGACTGTCGCACTCCATCATGGCTGCAGACGGCAGGAAGGAGCGCTTCCCTTTCACTGCTGGAGCACACAATACTGTGTGTGTGTTAGAGAGAGAGAGAGAGGGAGAGACACAGGCAGACACACACAGACTGTGTGGTCTGGTCTGGGCTGAGATTGGGGGGGGGTATGACAGGGCTGGAAATGATTAGTGGCAATCAGTGAAGCATTTCCACTATTTTTCAACCAAAAATCGTGGCGTTTTACACTGCTAGTGTGTGGATGTGCTTTAATCCCATTCTCCCATTGTTACATTTTTACAAACTGGAGATCCGCATCATTTATCGATCAAAATATTTCAGCGAGACAATGGTGAAGGTCTCGCTCAAATTTTTCCAGGAAAACTGTCGAAATGTTTATTGCCGCTGTATCTGGATTCTTGCTCCATTCCGTTTTATGATCTGTTTTCTTTTTTAGCCCGGTGAGAACAGTTTTATAACCTTTTGTCAATGTTTATTTTACGTCTGTTCAACACCGTAGCGTTGAGCAATTACACGCGTTTAGTTGATTTTAAAACCCGAGGATAAACATTGTCACAAAGTCTGAGGCACTGAAAAGAAGTTGGCACCTGGAGCTCGATACTTCACAGCCATTTTTGGAAGAAATAAAAGAGCCTCGCATTTCATCCAAATTAGTGGATGGAGGAGGTAACGACGGAGCAGAAGGCAGCTCCAGCTGTGCAGCCAGCGAAGGGAAAATGAGGGAAACCAGAAGCCGCAGAACTGGAGCTGTCCTGGAAAACTAGCTCCAGCAGCTGCAGTGGGGGGTGGGGGGGCGCTCTCTCATCCACCCACACACTAGGCAAAAATCTGGCAATGCGTTGCATATCACGATCCCCGGGCAGAGACGCGATAAATCGCGACCCGACCAGCTTCTAAGTACCTGTCATAGCATAGTGGCCACACTGCTGAGTCATGCTGAACATCTGGGTTAGCACTGTTATAAATGGGAGCAAGGCTCCCGCGGTTTGGAGGCCTCCGCGTGTACCGGTCGTGAGCTTTGAAAGCTGTATCTGTTTGTCTCCAGCCGTCAGGACACTGTGCTAAGCTAACGCTAACACTTGAGCATGCGATGAGCCACAGACCTGTAATCTCATGAGATCTCAATGTGTGAATGACTCAGTTGGAAGTGACTTTTAAACTCAAGTGGAATAGTTGAGAAAATCCTTAAAAAAACAGGCTGAGATCAGATAATTTTGACGTAAATTCTTTGACTCATTCTCAAACGATGTTTTTTTTTAAATGACTGAATCACCATCTGGAGATTAAAATAGATCTTTATTCTTTCATATGTCGATTAGTTGGTCTGTTGCGGCTCTACATACAATGCTTCTGAATGAAATGGAGACAGCGTTGCGAAAGGAGACGTTCACCCTGAAGTTTTGTGACTTGGACGATGAGAATGTGCATGTTTAGATGTGCATGTTTAGAGTCCCCACAGTGTGACTGAACAGATTTATGTCCCCACAACATCAGCAGTACATGTCCACACACACACACACACACACACACACACACACACACACACACACACACACATACGTACACACATACGTACACACATTTACACAAACAAACTAACGCCACATCTGCCACACAGCCTCAGATGAATCTCATCAACTCCTTCTGGCGCCAGTGTTGTGTGTGTGTGTGTGTATGTGTGTGTGTGTGTGTGTATTCTCCAGTGAGCTTTAGAGGAAGGAGACGGCGAGCGATGGATTACGACCTTTGACCCTCTCCACGAGTTGTTATGGCTGGTCCCCAGCCTCGTGTCCTTCCTCTGGAGTGGAGTGGGAGCATCTTCCAGGCTTCATCCCTGGAGCAGGCCAGGTCACAGTGTTCCTGGCTGGCCTGCAGCTGCCTGGCTGCGAGTGGAGCTGTGGCGCTATGACGTGCTGCGTCAGCCACAAGGTGTGAGCGTCTCCACGCTGGGGAGGCTCTGCGCACGTCACCACTGTTTCTGCTGTTTGTTTGTCTGCCTCAGGGTCAAACGTCTCCAATTGAAGTATTCCAGATAACGAGAAGCTTGTAGCTTCCTCCCATCATTCACTATCACACTCACACCTACTGTAGGAGCAGTTTAGAGGGTCTGAGTGACCTGAGCATGCATGTTTCTGGATTATTTACAAGAACAGCATCTAAAATGAGAGTATTTTCTGCTTCCTTTGTTCCTCTGTGGCAGAAAACTGACTGTCATTGAACTGAGGCATTTGAAGACCGTATGTTGGGCTTCAACAGTTTTTTGCCTCTTTCTATAAACTAACTAACCAATGAATCAAAGCAAGTGACATGAATCAACTGTGAAAACGGTCGTCTGTCGCAGCCGTAGATCATCCTAGACATTCAAAGCGATCCAGCACACAGTGCAGACTTTATTATTTATCCGAGAAGCCTCCAGCCTGCTGGAGTTAATGAGCTGTGCACAGTATTGTCATCACTGATAGTAATGACGACTCAGACTGCAACAAGACCAACAAAAAAATGTGGCCCACATATGAATGTTTCCCAGTCCATTGTTTGCCACTCGTCAATCCTGCTTCTGTCCTCCTCGGACCACTGTAGGTGACTTGTAGGAGCCTTTGTTTGGGTTTTTTTTCAGCATTTTGTAGGAAAATGAGCTTAGGTCGAAGATTCATCTCTTAAGTGACATGCTTTAGTATGATGCGAGTTTGCTGGTGTGGCGGCGGGTTGTGTCTGGCTGTCAGTGCCCTGACAACGCGACCACGTGGTTGACTCAGCAGACAGGTCATGCTCGGCCCTCTGGGAGCTCTGTGCACTGCAGCACAGCAGGCTGCGATGGAAAGGGACGGCTCCAGCCCCAGCACAGCCTGCAGTCAGTCAGCAGCTCTGATCCACGCATCAGAGGTCATAAAGACGGAGCCCTTATCAGGAGCCCAGCACGCCCCCCCCTACACACACACACACACACACTCCGATCGCTCTGAAAGTCATTGATTCTGTGCAATTATGTAACCTTTCACCGCACAGATCGAGCCATTATTTGTCTGTGAGAGCTCAGAATATGATACCCTTGAAAAAAAATCCAATCGAGGAGGAAGAGGGGAGGAAAAAACCCAGAGGTGGCTGGGAAATGACTTTCTCCCCCCTCGCGGCCTTCTTGTCTCTCCCCGTAGGTCTGCTCATCCGTCTCCGTCTGCCGTCATTCCGGCGCAGCAGCCGCTGTGTCGTCTCCCATCACTCCCGCTGAAAGGCTTCTCCTCGTGTCTTTCTGCCCTCTTGCCTCCCACTCGAGCGCCGGGATGGAATTTGCGTTCCGAGTCGTTGCTGCTCGCCAGATGCGTGGAGCCGCAGACTCCAGGCAGCAGCTCGGACCCTGATCCCTCAGTCACACTTTACCTTATCCAGCCTGTTCTACCCGGCGACACATCATTCCAGGATGCTGCCCCGTCTCATATCTGTCGGTGTTCTTCTCAGTCTCTTTCCACAGCTGTCAGGCTGCAGCAGGTGGTGTTTACTGTTTGCTTTTCAGTGCAGCCCTGCTTTCCATATGTAGTCGAAAGAGGAGGCCACAATATAGAGCAGACTGGAGCTGCTTTTCCATTATAGCCTTTTTGCAAAAGCGATATTTCTGGAATGTCACTTCAGTGCATTTGTACGTGTTTTTATGGAAGGGTGTGTTGCACATTAGCTGTGATTCTACATAGTTTTATGAGAGCATACAATTGTTTAAGCCAGATTGTCTTTCAGCATTTGCGTGTTTCCATCATCAGGTAATTATTTAGAATTAAATTAAGGTTTTGTGCATTTCTAGGGGTTATCTAATAAATGCACCAGGTCAGTGGCTCGTACCCAGCTTCCTGCAGCCTACAGCTCCAGTCCTTGGGCAAAACACCCCAACTGCCCCTGATGCTGTGACTGGTTAAAGCTAATTAGCCTCCTCATTATCAATGGCAATGAATGGGTGAATGAATCTGACTCTGGAGACAAGAAAAGCGCCACATAAGACGCGTCCATTTACCCACTTCTTTGATAAATGGAGCTAGAATCAGGCAGAAACTTTGAGCAGCCAAACGCCATCTGCCTCCACCGGTCTGGCTTTTTGTTCTCAGGTGAATTGAAGATTTACGCGTCGCCACGGCAACGCGGACGAACTGCAGATTACGTATCACGTGTAGGTCGTAGGAATACAAATGGTGAGGCGTGCACACCGTGGAGTGCAGCCTGTGTGTGTCTTGACTCCTTAATGCAGTGGACTGTATGACTACTACATTAAACAAGCTTCTCAGTCATTTTGGGAGATGTCTGGTGAAGTGTCGTAGCCATGTAGCGACGAGGGATTAGTTTTGGCGATGGATGGCAGACAAGCGAGACAGATAACATTAGACAGGCTCGGGACGACCCATTGAATTATATTATTTTGCAATTAATCAATTAGTTGTTCCGGTCCTCCTATCGAGCTCGGCTTTGGCTTCAGACGGTTAGCGATGCTGCTTCAGCGCCCGAGCAGCAGCCCTTAGATCACGTTACTGAGTTCATCTGCTTCTCAATGTGAAATGATCCAGAGCTAAAGGCCTGATGAATATTACTGGAGCTCCTCCGGCAAAGAGAGCCGTGTGTGTGTGTGTGTGTGTGTGTGTGCATGCACGCAGCCATGACATAAATGTCAAACCGCATCACTGTCATTACTATGGAATGACAAACTTGATCGTAATCACATCTATTTGTTGGAGTAGCAGCATCAACGATATGATGATGTTGTGACTACTTGCGGGTCTATTTCAGGAGCAGGAGAATGATGTGGAGTGGAGGAGGCAGAGGCAATAACCGCCTTGTTTCCTCTCACATAAGTTCATGCACAGAACTTTGTCAAGAGAGCTGTATTGTCTGTTCCTCTTATGACTTCTTTTATGAAGCGTGTCTTCTACCACTGGGGGATTTGATAAGATGTTCTTTCTCTATCTTACGTTTGGGGCCAATTTAGAGGCTCTTCAGAGTGTGGGAGGAAAACCACGCACACCTGGAGAACATGCAGGTTCATGCAGACATTATAGTAATAATGATAATTGGGGAAAACATTTATGGTTGAAAGAGGCATAATTGACCTTCAGGCACTTCCACGTCATTCAATCTCATCCTCACTGAAGATAGTTTGGACACCTCCGCCCTGAAAGGTCATAATAGATAATGGGTTTAATACCAAGGCTGAAGTCTGCCAGTATCTCCAGAACCAAATGAGAGGAAGCTCTTTCCTGTCCTTATCAGTCGGTGCTGATGCACCCTTGAGCGAGGCCTTCCTCATGCAAAGCTTTTCCCATTTCCAAGCGGAGCAGGCTCCCATCGAACCCGCGTGAAATGACCCCCCCCCCCCCCCCCCCCCCCCCCCCCCCCCCCCAGCCCTTATCCGCCACACATCAGGAAGTGATCCGGGGAAGCTGCTGTAGCTGTGGCGTTTTCCTGGCACCAGAAACTCTTTCCACCAGCACTTTGTGGCCCCAGGGAGGCCCCCGCCAGAGGCAGCAGAGGTAGACCTGACAGGTTCATACCTCCTCACCACCCTCCGAGGTGGGGGCTTACATGGACACCGCTTACATCTCATTCCGATTGAATCCACTCCAGATGAGTCTTTGGGGTTAACTGTTTACATGTGATCTGATCTGATCTGATCTAATCTGATCGGGCGATAACATGTGCTGACACATTTATTGGAACAGACAGGTAACACATGCAAAAATCAGTGATTCATCCGGCGCTTAAGGCAAAATGGAGATCTGCCTTACTCTCTCTCTTTCTCTCTCTCTTTTCTCTCCCTGTCTCTCTCTCTCTGTCTCTGTCTCTTCTCTGTCTCTGTCTGTGGACGAGATGTGTGGAGGTGAGGAGACAGCGGGCCAGACAAAGGCAGCAGGGGATAGAGTTTTTTACCTCCCTGGGATTCTCCCATCGAGGCCCATTTCCTCCCCCTCAGCTTTTCCAGACCTTCACTCAAGCTCAAGCTGTGTGTGGCGTTTGGGGTTTTATTTTTTATTTTTTTATTCCTCCAAAGAGGAATGTTTCTCAATCCATGTTTCATCTTTTTTTATGATTACATTTCTCCTGGATTCCCGAATATTCTGGAGGAGACATTGGAAATATGTTTTTTCTTGCAATATATCCGCCGGCTCTCTCTCTCTCTCTCTCTCTCTCTCTCTCTCTCTCTCTCTCTCTCTCTCTCTCTCTCTCTCTCTCTCTCTCTCTGTCTCTCTGTCTCTCTGTCTCTCTGTCTCTCTGTCTCTCTGTCTCTCTCTCTCTCTCTCTCTCTCTCTCTCTCTCTCTCTTTCCCTCTCTCTCTCTCTCTTTCCCAACCCCTCTCTCTCTCTCTCTCTCTCTCCCTCTCTCTCTCTCCCTCCCTCCCTCTATCTCTCTGAGGTTTCGGGACAGGAGAGGCCCTCTGGTACCCTGAGCGGGAGGCTTTAAGAAGCTGGCCGTGGCGTTGAAAACCGCCTTCCTGTGTCCGTGGCCCTGCCAGCGAGCAGTGTCTGCCTTTCCTCTCCCCTCTCTCTATCCTTCTCTCCCTCCCTCAGACTTGTCTGCCTGCCTGCCTCTGTGTTCGGATATGGCAGGGGCTCACACTCTGGCTTGTTTCAGTAAAAGTATTGTACTAATATGGAACTGGCAGAGAAGTCGGAAATATTTTCCTAACTGAGCTTGATTAATGGAGTGGGAGGGAGAGAGAGAAGGAGGAGGAGGAGGAGGGGGGGGCTGAGTGAGAGGTGGGGAAAAGGAACAGGAGCGAGGAGAAAAGAAAGGGGGGGGCACAAAGAGGTAGAGAAAGGTAAAGCTCTGAATTCTTGCTGGGAGGTTATATAACATGAACCAGGGACAGCAGATATAGCTGCAACAGTGTGAGGTGGTTGGAGTGTGTAAATGTTGAGTTAGATGTCAGAAATACGCAAGATGAACCCAGAAAACTGCAGAAAAATCCCAAAAATACCCCCATATCAAATCTCCAGTCAACCTAAACCAGAGAAAAGTGACAGAAACCCTCTTGCTCAGAAGCGATCCAGCGATCCTTGTTCTAGGAGTGTGTGATTATGCATGGAGGTTTTTTGGGGTGGATAGATGCTATCAGCAGATAGCACTGCTTCCCCATAGCAAGAGGGTCCCCTGGTCCAACCGTCTTGCACTTTTCTGTTTGGAGTTTTGGGTTTTTGGGTTTCCTCCACAGTCCAATAACATGCACGTTTAGGTCGATGGGGAGAGTGGGTGAGATGATGGATGGAAGGATGACAGTGAAGGTTTAGTAACACCGACTCCGAAGCAGCGGGATTTTCATAACTTGGCTTTGGAATCTGGAAGCAGCTCGATCGGATTCAGTCCAAAGGTTACAGAATCGACCCATCAACACCTCCAAATATAATTCATGATCGCTTTACATGTCCTTACTGTAATCCGCACAGAGAATGTCAAAGCGTATAAACGCATTTTGCGAGCGTGTTGAAGCCGACCTTTAAGTACACACACATAAACTCACCGCTTGTTTTCATTTAGTCGTGCAGGAAAGAAAAAAAAAGCCAAACAGCCACTGGTTTTCAACTCCTCAATTTGTGGCTGTGCTGTGTTTTTTGTAATTATAAGTTAAACGTCTCTGGTTTTGGACCCGTGGTCAAACGAAACAAGCAGTTTGAAGACATCACCATGGGGATGGAAAACGGGGGTGGGGGTGTGAGGGGGTTGCTTAAGGTCATTTTTAATTCTCTCTGACTCCCGACATTTTAGAAACTTGGTGATGAAGCAGTTTGTACAAACTCGCTCAAACTGACTCTCGTTTGTTGTCGGGGGCGAGCCGGGCATCCAGGCTGCAGGTCCGGGCTGCAGGTCCGGGCTGCAGGTCCGGGCTGCAGGTCCGGGCTGCAGGTCCGGGCTGCTGTCTAGGCTGCTGGTCTAGGCTGCAGGTCCGGGCTGCAGGTCCGGGCTGCAGGCACGGGCTGCAGTCCGGGCTGCAGTCCCGGGCTGCAGGTCCGGGCTGCAGGCACGGGCTGCAGGCACGGGCTGCAGGTCCGGGCTGCAGGTCCGGGCTGCAGGTCCGGGCTGCTGGTCTAGGCTGCTGGTCTAGGCTGCTGGTCTAGGCTGCAGGTCCGGGCTGCAGGTCCGGGCTGCAGGCACGGGCTGCAGGTCCGGGCTGCAGGCACGGGCTGCAGGCACGGGCTGCAGGTCCGGGCTGCAGGTCCGGGCTGCAGGTCCGGGCTGCTGGTCTAGGCTGCTGGTCTAGGCTGCTGGTCTAGGCTGCAGGTCCGGGCTGCAGGTCCGGGCTGCAGTCCCGGGCTGCAGGTCCGGGCTGCAGGCACGGGCTGCAGGTCCGGGCTGCAGGTCCGGGCTGCAGGTCCGGGCTGCAGGTCCGGGCTGCTGGTCTCGCTGCTGGTCTAGGCTGCTGGTCTAGGCTGCAGGTCCGGGCTGCTGGTCCGGGCTGCAGGTCCGGGCTGCAGGTCTGGGCTGCAGGTCCGGGCTGCAGGTCCGGGCTGCTGGTCCGGGCTGCAGGTCCGGGCTGCAGGTCCGGGCTGCAGGTCCGGGCTGCAGGTCCAGGCTGCAGGTCGTCCTCCCTGCTGGGCCTCGGGTTCAGGATGACGCCGACCGGCAACTTTCCCTCGAAAACTGACGCGCCGCAGATTCCTGCCCGCCCCCTCGACCCCTTGTTGTTTTTACAACCCGCCGGGCCCGAGACGAAAGAGGAGGCAGACGAGTGCTTAGAGGAGAGAGAGGAGGGGAGAGGAGGTTAGGAGGGGAGACAGAGGGAGGGGGGGGGGCACTCCAGATTTACGACCCTCCGGCTCCTCTCCCAGACGCGGGTCGCGCTTTCGCTTTGCTCTGCTTACACATGTTGTTCTGACTCTCAAACGGGCTGCATGTTTTCCTTTTTTTTTAAAGGGAACGCGCTTGGTAATGAGGGTGATTTTCACTGGCAGAAACTGCAGACGACATGTTAACAGCTCCCGGAGATTCACAGCACATACTGTACCCACACACACACACACACACACGCACAGAGGGCTTGTAGCATGGCCCTGCTCTGATAAGGCTGACTCTTAAATGGTGATGTACATGCATTCCAGAGTGTAATTTGTCGCCTGTTTGTCTTGTTTTCCCTGCAGCACAGTTACAGTCAGCCTCTCCATTATTGTGCAGTTAATCCAGCGCAGTGAGACAGATGAATCCTTTGTCGTGCCATCCTTTCAGAGCCATCTCAAGCCATTGTCTCTCTACTAGCAGAGCGAGGGTGATTTTGAATGATGAAATCAAAAACTGCTGCTCTTGTGTGGTGATAACCGGAGCTGCAATAAATGATGAATTTAGGATTTCATTCTAACTTGCCGTGCTACAAACAATGGCCTCTCAAGTCCATAATAGGACAGTTTAGAGTGTCCAATCAACCTGAACGTGCAGTACGTGGTTTTGGAGGACCTCGATAATACCCATGTAGACACTACATACACAGAATGGGCCTCTGTCCAACCTAGATTCAACCAGGCTCATAGACGACTAAAAATACCAGAAAATATGTATGTGTAGGAGGCACATAGGAATTCAGAAATCTTGCTATAATAAATAAATTGAGGATTGTGAATGCCAGTGTGACAAGCTGTAAACAATAAACTCAGTCAGAGGAACATAAACCCTGCTGGCCTTGATCAGGCATTGTAAACATAATGCCAGCATTTTTACACTTGTAGTAGGGTGGGGTCTTAATGTCTTACATGTGTTTAAACTATTATTTATGGTTGTCGATGACTTTATAAGGTCACTGTAGCTCTAGTTCTTGGGTCTATCTGCGTTTTTGCTCCGTAGTCAACGTGTTTAGAGGTTCTCTGGAGTCGTTAGTTTGTGACATTCCTGACCTCAGGATTTTATGTGAATCCTCCGTCCCGGACTGTCACGCTCATACAGTTACAGTCCAGAGACTCTGCCAACATCCCCAGAACACCTGAAGAGCCTCTCACACACACACACACACACGCACACACACACACACACACACACACGCAGGCTGCGGGTCATGAGACGGCGCAGGTGGCTGCCAGGCAGGCTGCACCCAGGGCCGCTGCCAAGCTGCACGCTGACCCAGAGAGCGAGGAGCTGCAGGAGGCCCGGCTAATTCCAGTCAGGAGGAGGCCGCTCGCCCGCACCGACCCTCCTTCCAGCACATTTAACAAGCTGACATTCCTGCCGTGAACTTTTCAGTCGCTTTCACAACTGTGACTTCTCTGCGGCCCGACTCGCAGCCTTTCGACTTCTGAGATTTTCATTTGTCCGCTCCGCTTCAAAAGCAGCTTCAGGCTGGAAGCGGGGCCGTTTTGTTTGCTTTAAACACACATCATGTTCCCTTTTCCTTTCTTTTACTTTTGTACCTTCTACTTGTCGGAAATCTCTTGCATTCTCCTGCCCTTTGCTATGAAACTTTCCACACCTCCTGACGATCTGTTGACAGGTTTTCATATCTATTCCAGGTCAAAGTTTCCACTTATCTCTCACTGCAAGTATTTTGGAAAGTGTTTCGTTTCTTTCTTTTTTTTTTCAACGGAGCGATAGGAACCGTTTATCCGCCAAAAAATAAGAGGCGAAGGGAAAGGAAAATCGGGCTGACACATCAAAACAATTACACCCTGGACAGTACAGCGAGCATCCTTGTCTTGAATCCCTGATTAGATTCTGGAATATTCAGCACTGGCTGCTGACACCACATGCCCTGCCCACACCGTTGAGGATCTTTGGCAGGGCCTTAAAAACTCTATTGATCCTGAATAATTGAAAGCCCTCGCTGCCTGTTGCAGCGTGACTTAAATCACGAGCAACTTTGCAGGCGTCCGGTGAATCTTCCAGAGGGCGGCTGCTCGCAGCTCCTCCTCGCAGCTCCCCCTCGCAGCTCCTCCTCGCCCGCTCTCTCTCTGTCAGCTCTTACCCTCGGTGATGAAGCACCATGTAATCTGCCCTCTCCCAGCCACATCTTTCTATTACCCAGCTTCCCTTTTTGGCTTTTAGCTGGAACTCCACCGCATGCTAGCAAACGTGTACACATCTGAGACACGCCGGGGTTTATTGATAGCGGCGCAAACCTCACGCCACTCCACTTTTAAGAGTGATCTCATCGCGGAAGTTCCACAATCACCCCCACCTCCTCCCCTCCTCCCCTCCACCCCCCCATCCCCACCCGGAAAAAAACCAAAAAAAACAGCTCGCCAGTGACTTTTAAGTGGCTGTTGTTCCCCGGCAGCGGAGGGCAGGCCAGAGAGAGACAGTGAGGGCTTTCATAAAGTGTCTGGCTCTGCTCCTGCAGGTCCTCCTTCAGCCTTCAGCCCTCTGGAGGAAACATGGTGCCTGGTGCTTGGGCCCTGGGTGTAATTAACCCGGGAACTCGTAAAGAGGCGTTCACAGCGGGGTCCGCGGCGGGCCCACTCCTCCTGCCAGCTCCCGTCGGGCAGCACACATCCCAGATGTTTTCCATCGGCGGCCCAGCTATGCCAGCCATGCCAGACAGATCTGAGGGCCGCTACACCTACTGTATACAGTACACAATGCTCCAGTGTGAGGGGAGCGCGGCGGCCCTAAGCTCATTAGGAACGGCTCTGGTGAAAGGGAGGGTGTATCTGCACAGGAACAGGAAACGCATTTATGAGTAAATAGGCCTGGGTGCTGCTACCAAACACCAGACACCCAGGCCTGGGAGTGATCTTTACTGGTTTTAGTTCACGGGCACATAAAGCAGAAAGTGTAGCCGACAGCTTGAGAGTCAGACCTGCCTCCAGATTGGACATGAAGCAGAAATGTCTCCTCGAATGCTTGATGGATTACCATGAAACTGATTCTCAATGCTCTTGACAAGGCATACGTGACCCGCCGTCCATGGCCTTAATCAATTTAGCGTCATCAGGCACTGGCCTGAGCTGCAAAGCACTATCCCTGTATCCTCAAGAAGAAACTCCTCTCAAAGCTTCTCTTCTCCTCCTGTGATCTCCTCCTAACTAGTGCTCAGGCTCCGCACTCACGCTCACGTCTCTGCTGTCATCCCTCGCTCGGCTGAGGGATCTACAGTGGTATTTAGAGCCATAAATCTCTGTTGCGGTGTAGCCCGAGAGTTATTTTCTCCTCTAAAGCGTCTCCTCAGCGACCAAATGTGGATTCAGGAACAAACCTCTTAATTGTCCTTCCTCGAGGTTTGCTTGACTCGACTAATTCTGCTTTATGACTCGGTAGAAAGGTGGATCACAGCAAGCGGGTCCACATTGGTTTTTGTACGTACTCAAAAAACAACTAAGTACTAAGACTGTAAGAGAACCAGTAGGTGCGTTTTGATCACCCCTAGAAATGCACAAAACTTAAATATCACTGTAAAAAATGTAATATTAAACCTAAATGTCAGAAATCCTCAAAGCTCAAATATTGCATCCTTTCTTTGCATGCTAATGAAGTGAACTTTTGGACGTGCTTCTTCCTCAAAGTTAAGTCCTGCAGGACGGGCTTTTATGAAAAACGTCATGTCGCTAGATGACTTGAGAGTTGAGGCTCATGTGTACAACCTTAAAGCTGTAAACGTACCGTGTCAACATCTGAGAAATTTCACTTTCATTTAGTTCCAACCCGGAATAGAAACACAGCTCCTGCCTGGCTGTAGTGTCTGCTGAGGCCGGGTGTTGTTTCAACATGGGAGGCCTGATCCTGGATCAGAACCCCGTGTCTTCTCACACCAACCTGCTGCCCTTATGTTCGCCAGCCCCCCCCCCCACCCAAGAGCCCATTCTGCCTGTGATGAGGTCGGCCTTGCTGGGTTTTAACGCACTGGCCCGCAGCCATAATCAACAGACTGCAAAGTCGTGGGAAATTAATAACTGGCCGCGAACATTAAGAGACTCTGGCAGCCGCTCAATCAGAGCCGGCTCCAGGACAAACCACCAGTCGTCTGTCTTTCTGTGTGTCTCATGAGGTTTTTTTCTGTTCTTCCTCTCTTCCCGTGCCTGCAGACTTTTACAGCCTGGTGTAACTCTCACCTGAGGAAAGCGGGCACGCAGATCGAGAACATCGAGGAGGACTTCCGGGATGGGCTGAAACTCATGCTGCTGCTGGAGGTCATCTCAGGTAAACAGCCTCCCGCCTAACAGGATTGTCCAAGTGGCCGGTTTGCATGGACGGGGTGTGGAGGCCGGGATTAGCTTAAAGGCATAGTTTGACATTTCGTAACTGAAAGTGAAACTGAAGGATGCATGTCAGATTACACAGGTGGGATAGAGTCCAGATGTCAGGGTTTGTTAGGAGGACCAGCCTGCGGAGAAATGAAGAAATCATCTTTTTTTAAGGTGCAAAGTAAACACCCAGCCCCTGCTGTGATAAGCTATTACTCCATTAACTGACTTACTGGTAAAAGGAAGCATAGCAGGGCACTTCCCGAAATGTGTCCACACTTTGTGTTGTGTCGAAAAACTTTTGTTTGTTTTGAGCGAAGCCGTTTTCCCAGTGCAACCAGCGGTGGAATGCATTTAATTTTTATTGCATTTTCTATTTGAGGTTAACTTTTTGTTCCAGATGAGGGTGTTTGTTTACTTAAGATGTGAGAGCTCTGAGAGACTTCCAGACATACCAGCCCCAACCGTCTATCTGTCCGCCTCGTCTGGGGTGTTTTTTTCCCCCTCCATAGGCGAACGTTTGGCCAAACCGGAGAGAGGCAAGATGAGAGTCCACAAGATCTCCAACGTCAACAAAGCACTCGACTTCATCGCCAGCAAAGGAGTGAAGCTGGTCTCTATTGGAGCAGAGGGTGAGTGATGTCACGCGCCTGCCATGGCAACACGTCCACAGGAGGACGAGGCTCACACTTCCCTCCAAGTCACCACATCTTCTTCACGTCTGTTTACATCCATCAGGGGCTACTGTTGGGCTCACACTCACATCATGTGTGGCGTATTCTCTCGCCTGCTCTCCCTCCCTCCCTCCCTCTCTCTTCTCTCTCTCTCTCTCTCTCTCTCTCTCTCCCTCTCCCTCTCCCTCTCCCTCTCCCTCTCCCTCTCCCTCTCTCTCTCTCCCTCCCTCTCTCTCTCCGGGTTGTTACCATGGCAGAGCCGCTGGCTGCTGTGCAGTTTTAATGAGATCCTTATTCCAGAGCGTTCCGGCCCAGGTTGTGCTTGGCTGTGCGTTTTTTTTTTTGTGTTGTTTTCAGACAGTGGATCTCAGGATCAGCAGTCTCCCCCTGGGGCCTGAGGCTGCTCATTGTTCAGCACAAATAACTTGGGGATGTCCGTCCTCCTCCCATCAGAGAGTAAACAGCTCTTTAGCCGAGTAAACACTCCCATTTCCCTCTCACTCACTCTCTCTCTTATCTCACCCTCTTTATTCCCCCCCCCCCCCCCCCCTGCATTTGCTCACGTTTTAAACTTTGTCCACTAAATGATCTTGAAATATTAAAATGTTGAAATGATTCACACACTAGGTTAGATTCGGCTTAATATTGGATTCATTTCGTTACTCATAGAAAATGTGAAAAACCTAAATACCACAGTATGAAACTGGGAATGGAAACGTAAGAATGTCGAGAAATGTTGTCTGTGCCGACACTTTTCTTATTCTTTCCACACGCCGCCAGACGTGTCGGAAAACAAGATGGCGTGGTTAAAAACTTTTTTTTTTAATCTGAAGAAGCCACAGAAACACTTTTTTTTAACATTTGTCATCCTCTAAGTGGGAATTGTGGGATGTTAAGAATTACGGCTCATACACAAAAACCCTTCAATGGAAATACCTGCAAGTAGAAATTTGTCGAACTTTAGAAATACTGCTTTTATTTAGTGGGGAGCTACTAGTCTACTAACCTCAGTTGATGTCAAGCCGAGGGTGCATATGGTGATTGTTGACCTCTTTTAGACATTTCATTTGGCCGCTGAACTAGCTCAAAGATGCCATTAGATGAACTCAACAGGATCTGGCCTTCTGAGTGACTGCTGGCCCAGTCGTTTTCACTCGCCTTCAGTGCAGCCACCTCGAGCATCTCGAAACCTCCAGCCTCCCAGACACAGAAGAGGAACTGTGCCGTAACGGACTCTTCGTCTCGCTGACCTTTAGATACACATGAACTCGTCTAAACAGTTTAACTCCAGGTTAAACACACGGGGGACGCCGCTCTCTCAGAGGTCTGGGTTTGTCTCACCACAACAGCGCCTAATAAGGTTAACCTTTGACCCCCGCTAAGCCTGCAGTTTGACCCGCTTCTGTCCACTCTGTCACTGTCAGACACAAACATGTCTAATAAAGTCCCGGTGAGTGAGGTGGGGAAACATCAGCCCGTCCTCCCTCACATTCATTCTGCTCCGTGCTGCAGGTTTGATTCTCTATCACCTTATGTTGAAAATAAAATACCGACGCATGAAGAAGTTTAACCGATTTTTCAATTCGAATCCAAGTGACCCGGCGCAGATCCCTGAGGAATGCCAGAGAGACTCGCGTCCAAAACCCCAAAATATTTGATCTAATAAAAGGCTGCAGCCTAAGTCAGCAGAACCAGCGGATTGCTGTCATTTGATTTAAATTAACCTAATTGATTTATTTTATTTCAGCCCCGCTTCCCCCTCTAAAGCCGTCTAAAGCAACACGACGTAATCGTTTCCCTCACTTATTTTAGGAAAGGCAGAAGTCTCAGGGTCGAGGAAGGACAAAATTACTTCATAAAATGGAGATTATTCCACACAGTGCACCGAGGCCCGGGTCTGAAGACTGCCTAAGCCAGACCAGCATTCCAGACAGATTAGCGGCCTGGAATCCCCTCCTGGTCCAGCGGATCCCGGCTCCGGGATGGGGCGAGCTGGAGGCTCAGGTTCATGGTTTGTTGTGGGCGGGGGACGGCGGGAGGAGGACTGGGGAGGGGGGAGAAGCAGTTTCAAATGGATTTAACAGGATTTGGGTCCCTCCCTTAATCTAACATGTATCTGCATGTCCGCCCCAGCCCCCCCTTCCTCAGCCTGCACAGGCCAGAGCGACTCCCTCCGCCTCCTAATTCAATCTGAGCCGTCTCGGGCGGCGCGTTAACGCGTCCAGACATCTGACGGACAGCTCCCCGTCCGAGCGCGTCCATCACGGGCCCAGAGCTGGCCCTTGATTGGATTCGCGGGAGAAACGAACGATTATTGAAGGCGGGCAAACAGTGACCTGTTAGAGGGGATTTTCATTATCGACAGCCGCCGGGAGGTCCGCGCACAGGCGCTCCATTCATGCACAGCCTCCAGCTGCAAGGCCCGCAGCTCATCACAGCTCCGGGGACCACGGCTTGAATCATCACACGCTTCATTCATGAGAGCCAGTCGTTTCACTCTGACCCCCCCCCCCCCCCCCCCAGCCCTCTACAGGCACTAAATCTGAGGAAAGCCAGTAGCCAGACACGTTCATAAACTCATGGATTTCAGTCACTAATTAGATGGTTTTGTATCTGCACTCCATGTGTTTTCCTAGTAGTACTCTGACAGTGTAGTTGGTGGTTTCTCACCTTTTTATACTCCTTTTTTGGTCATTGCACAAGTGACCCTTTGTCCTTTTTCCCCCCAATAATCACCTGATATTTTCTAATGTAAATTTCCAGGTTTGTTAAAGAAACAACTGATGACTGAAAAGAACCGCTATAGTGGCAAAAGACTGTGTAATGGTCATATAGCGGATCTGTCTGTCTGTCTGTCTCTGTCTGTCTATAGATTTTGAGAGTTACTCTCAGAAATGAAGTCACAATTCACTGATCTCATCTGCTTAAATGTGAATATGTTCTCGTTTGTTTCGTCCATTGTGGCAGAAAATGGATGATCTGACAAAATTAACATTATTCCCCCGGTTTTATAGACCTAACAACCATTCACAGATGAATCCACTGCAAATATGATTGTTTGTGTTGGTACAGACAGCCAGCGGAAACTTTCCTTTCTTGCTTTACTGATGCGTCACATTTCCGTCTCACGTCTTTGTGTGGAAAACAAACAGTATTTACTCCTGATGCGTCCCAGCAGACATCTGTACCCACCATTGTTACATCTCCTATTGTCTGTGACAGTGGAGCACGCTCGCTGACAATGCTCACATGTTAAGCTGCTATAATACCATAGCTGCAAACTAATTATAACCACACACACACAGAGGCTGATGAGTGACGGAGTATTGGTCCCAATGGCGGCGTTAGAAACATGAAAATGCTGCTAGCCTGAATGAAGCAGAGGGTCTTGACCATAACCCTGACAAACCTCAAGTGTTTATTCGATGTGTGAACGTCGCCATTGTTGCTCTTCTCGTCCTCCAGAGATCGTAGATGGCAACGCTAAGATGACCCTGGGAATGATCTGGACCATAATCCTCCGCTTCGCCATCCAGGACATCTCTGTGGAAGGTAATGTGCGCTCGTCCGACCTCAGTCACACGTCTCACACTCCTCCAACCAGCACAACGCAGCACAAAGCGCTCAGCAGTGATGTTTTCCTCTGGTAGAAGGAGGTGCAGGTGTGTTGCTCGTTTCCTCGGTTTAATATGTGTGTATCCTGTAAAACACACCCAGCAGTGTGGACCAATTTAAAGCTAATTCGCTCTCCTTGAAATTCCTCCACCGTGTGTTTCACCGTCTCCAGCCTTTACTGCCAGGACTCCACCAGACACCAGACACCTCTCTTGTTTCAAACGAGAGAGACATCAGAGGACTCACACGTGCTTCCCATTCACTTCACCTCCACTTAATCCAGCGCTAAACGGGGATTAGCCGACAGTCGGTGGCAGTAAAAGCCTGAGAGTTTCTCTCACCTCTCTCCAACCGCAGAGACATCTGCCAAAGAGGGCCTCCTGCTGTGGTGCCAGAGGAAGACCGCGCCGTACAAGAATGTCAACATCCAGAACTTTCACATCAGGTGAGGCTGCGGGGCGAGGGGAAACGCGAGCGGTAACACTCACACACACACACACACATATGCAGGGGCACAGTTGTAGTTCATGAAGTGAGATTACGGGCCCGTAGGCCAAGAGTTCAAATGACGGCGTCAAGCAGGGAAAATTAGCTGGAAGGAATGTGGGTGAGCAGGATGCCTCCATCCCGCATGGAGTCGGTCTGATGTCTGCCTGAACCGCCCCACAGTGAAGCCTGACGCTCCCCAACAACAGCAAAACAAACACTCTCAGATGGAGAGGCAAATAGACAGCTATTAAAGGAGTCCAACTCAAACTCACTCCACAGATAGGTAATACTGTGTTCACCATACAGTTACCATACAGAGTCAGGTAATGCTTTACTGCTGATTAATGATCACTTTTTATGGCCCTTTATATGAGGAAATTTCACCCATACATCGCAATCTACAATTATGTAACCGAAGATGGAGTTTTTGGTTAAATTAGAATTTCTTTGAGGATTTTAGTATTTTATTAAACAAGATTAGGACAGAAACAGAGGAAAGCAAAGTGAGGTGTCTTCAGGCATCTTCCCGTGACCTCATTCTGACCCACATTCCTTCTCCTCACCTTAAAGAGCCAGCTCAAACAAACCAGCAAATTTCATCTTCGAAATGTGTCTGGTGGGCTCAATTAAGCTTGTGTGAGAAATGCTAATGTGGCAGGATCAGAGACATAGTCATGAAAAGTTACAGCGTGAACCCCCAGGCATGGACGTCTGTCATCAAACAGCTCGGTTTGACTTTCATCGGTACATTTTTAGCATTCAAATAGTTAACAGAGCTGCGGACAGTCACAGTAGGATCCAAAGGCTCCAGGTGTCATCCCTGGGGGGCTGCTGGCTCGTGCCAGGGTTCAGGCGGGTCGTAATCCAGGTCACGGGGAGCCCGGCGTGCGCGCGTTGAATCATTGAGAGAGCAGCGCGGCCATCCTCAGATGTGGATGAAAGCAGAGGCGTGAAGAAAGGCTGGAGGCGGAGGTGGCTTCAGGCGAACGTGCTGATGGGGCGCGGGCAGGGCCAGAGGCCAGGCCTTTGATGTGCTCTCACCCCCGTGACACACCAGAGGGAGTGCACCGTGTTGTGTTCCTGCACGTCCTCAGGTACCAGAGTAAACGCCCCGCTCGCTCGCTCTCTCCTTCATTTTGAAGCACTCGTCTCACAAATCCCTTCTTCCATCTAACTGGCTCTAGATCTTAACGGTGTAGCATCTATCCCAGGTCACATAGGGTGAAGGCAAGGGAGTACAGGCATAGATGGGGAGGGAAGAAATCCTATTTATCATGGAGCGTTAAGGATCCAGATAGAGATCCAGACATTGCCCTGTGGATTCGATGCAAACCTGAACAGCTGAATATCAGGGCTGGAGAACAAACATGTAGTGTAACCTCAGTATAGAGCAGTGATTTTCACTTTTTTCTACTTTGGCATCTGCTACAATGTGAACCTCGACGTTGACCAACAGGATGGCAGGCTGCTCTAGCTAAGTTATCGTAGTGCCGTCTCTTGCATTAGTAAAAAAGCAGCAAAGAGAGGAACTTGCAAAACTGTAAGTTCCTCTCCAGCATGTACAGAACGGAGCATTGGATACAAGAAATGCATGAGTGTGATGGTGGAGCTGTAACAATGAGACCATCTGCAAGTCACTTGTCAAGTAACATTTCTCTGGTTTTGGGAAAGTAAAGCAGCGCCACAGGCCTGTGTCTGCTCAGTGTACAGAAAAGACCCAAACAGCAATTTTAATTCCTCTGAACATGTTCCAGAATCCGGACCTCAGTAGTAATTTACAAATTTTCCATGGTCCTTGAAATAAATGGAGGGGGTCATTTTTCACCAGATTTCCTCTTCTTTTTCTTCTTCTTCCTCTGAAGCGTAAAACACTTTTCTCCCCCCACAGACATCACGGAAGATAGATCGAGTTTCTCTGCAGCTTTCGCATTCACCTCGGTGTTTTATCTCCGTACGTCTTTCGACTGTTAACTCCGAGAAAGGAGATGAGTGAACCTCATGCCGGGGGCGAAGTACATGTCCCGTCTTCAGACTCACTCCGACCTCGCGGTGACAGAGCGTCAGAAACGGCCTGTCGGCCCTCAGAGGCTGCGGCCCGGAGTTAATTGGAGACCGGCGCTTCCAGTGCATTGCGTAAAGTCTCCGCTGATAGCGGCCCAGTTCCTGCCCGGTTACTGTGAGGCACCACGTGCTGCCCGGGGAATGTGGGTGTGAGGCACGGAGCTAATGAGGGAGGCAGACGCGGGCAGACGGCCTCCATCGGAGATTGAGATCAAATGGCTTTCTTCCTCAGCTCGTTATGTTTCACCTCTCTCTCTCCCTCATCGTGACCACGCACTTCTCCCTCTGTCTGTCTGTGTGTGTGTGTGTGTGTGTGCGCGTGCTGCAGCTGGAAGGACGGCTTGGGTTTCTGTGCGCTCATTCATCGACACCGTCCAGAGCTCATCGACTACGGAAAGCTGCGCAAGGTGAGCGTGAGTCAGTGCGTGGATAGCGCTGTGTGAGAGCGAGGGAGAGTGAACGGAACGGCTCAACTCTGAGAGTCAAGCCAGGTGAACAGTGTCAGAGACCCAGCCAAGGCCCACAGATCTGATGTCTCTGCCACTGTGTAAACAAACCCATGTTGGTGGTACAAAAAGCACTATCTAGTACATGTGAATACGTTTTTTTGTCCTTTTCTGCAATGAAAGGGGAGTGTTTTCATACAAATGCCCAAATTCATCTTTTTCATTCAAAATAATCAAAAGGATTTTTTTTGTATTCCTCATATGTAGTCACACAAGTAGCTTATCTCTTTTTACCCCAAAAATCAAACGTTTTGCTTTTTTCTCCCAAATAATTGACCAAAGCCAGACATTTTTACTTTCACCAGCAAATTGAAATTGAAATCTTCCCATTTTTGTTTAATAAAAAAATTCTTATGACTTAATGGCTGAAAGATGAGCTCCCATAGTGGCAAGCCCTGCAAATGTGATAATAATGTAGTGTCTTGATTGATTGTATGAACAAGACATACAAAATTATTGAAAAAGATATGAAGTCTCTAAATGAGAAAATAAGCAATAAATCATTTTGGAGTTTGCACTGCTGAATGCAGTCTGAATTCCTGGGGTTGTGCCTGATGGATGTGTGTGGCTGCGTGTGCACAGGACGACCCGATGACCAACCTGAACACAGCCTTCGACGTGGCAGAAAAGTACCTGGACATCCCCAAGATGTTGGACGCAGAAGGTGAGCAGGCAGCAGAGGGAGAACCGTAAAAGAGCTGATGAGGAGAGCAGAGCCGTTCCCCGAGTCTGGAGCTGGAATGAACCCTCTCAGACGGAGCTGCTCGAGTGAGAAACGCGTGCCTTTCAGGAGATGCTCCACGTCCGCAACACCCCGTTTTTACGACTTCCTGAAAAAAGCTAAAGTAGAATGTGTCAGCTGAGCCCGTTTCCCTGCAGAGCCGGCCCAGGTGTGCCAAGGTGGGAAACAGGCAGGAGCTTTTGGATGTCTTTCCTGACATTCCTCCGAGTACCACAGCTGAGAGGAAAACCACAAATGAGGGAAATCTGGGTGAAGCGCTCAACACCTGCTCGAGGATTCCTCTGAGAGAGTTTATTTTCAGCCTTCCCCACTGAGCGCTCCACATTACAGCTGTGAGATGTATGTGCTGACGTAGTGACCTGTGAGCTCCTGTGTGTGAGACGCTTCGGCCGTCTCAGTGAATCTCCACTCACTGACTCTCTTCCCTCTCTAGATGTTGTTTATGTGAAGAGCTGAGCTCCCAGCTCTTACTTCCTGTGTCTCCATTTATCTGTGTAACAAGCTCAACTCCACCTCCACCCTCCTCCCCTCCCCTCCCCTCCCTGACCTCCTCCTCTTCTCCCCCTCCTCCTCCTCCTGCAGACATTGTGGGCACTGCCCGTCCGGACGAGAAGGCCATCATGACCTACGTCTCTAGCTTCTACCACGCCTTCTCGGGCGCTCAGAAGGTATCCTGGATGCAGCGTCTCCCTCCTCTCCCACCTCCTCCTCCTCTTCCTCCTCCTCCTCTTCTTCACCTCCCTCGTTTTTTCTCCTAACGGTGTCTCTTTCTGCAGTGCGCACAACGCCTCCCTGCTGGGGTCACCCTCCTTCACTTTTCCGCATGGTTCACGCCACCAAATGCATGATGGGATGTCAGACAGACACTCTGTTTGCTAGAGGCAGCGGGCACAAGTTCACCTCCAAGTCTCCCAGGGTTTTTTGTTTCCTTTGGTTGAGGAAGAAGCTGAGAAGAGCAGGAAAAGTGTGGGAAGTATGTCCAGGGTCTTACTAACTATAGGGAAAATGAAGGCCCTTAAAAAGTATTGAAAAGTCATTTTATTGTTGGTATTCACGCTACTTCCAAACAAGTTAGGGTTTGTCAAGAGTCGAGTCAAGTGCCACTTGTGACCTAGGCTATATTTTCATAAACTTTGCCTTTGGTTGAAGTCTTTCTTTGGAGTGTTGTTCCTTCCCAGCTGATCTGAGGTCAGTTGTATGGTTGAGCTCTATAGATCTAATTACAAACTGCAACTGTTTGGTTTAGTGAGAAAGCTGTGCTTCTGATTCCATCTTGAAATGGTGAGGAGGTTTTTGAGAAGTCTAGAAAAGGTATTGAAACAAGCTCCTGCAGACGGCCCCTATAAGTGATGGGGATTGCCTGTGATGAGCCACGAGGGGCTGATGGAGAGAACACAAATCAGCCCGAGTGGAGCAGGCCTCGGCGGGGGAGACGCGGCCGCTCCACATCCATGGGTGTGCTCCGCCTGGAGAGCGACAGCCTGAACGGAGGGCGGAGCGATGAATGAAATGAAAACTGGCACTTCAAAGCCCAGCACAAAGCTGTCTTTTAATCTTAATAGCTACGCGGTGTCTGGCTAAAACGCGGGAGTCTGTCTGCCAGCCGCTCCACAGGACTGCGGTGTCGTATCTGAGATCCTCCGCTGGATGATGAGCGATTGTCTGTTGGGTTGACAGCTGCCTCAGAACGCAGCCTGAACTCTGATACGTTGCTGTCTCTGGCTCTCTTCAGACCTGTGGCTCAGCTGTTTTGTGACAATTCAGGGGCTTGAATAAGTATCGATGTAATTGTTGCATTTTTCTTCCAAAGTTGTTGTTCAAAGTCTCCACAAAGGATGCTCATACTCTCTGTTGAGAGCACTGTTCTTAATCGATTATAGTTGGATCAGCATGATTGTATGTGATCATGTCTCTTGAAGCGGTGTAAAGCAGGGTCAGTGGAGTTGATAATGTTCTCACCACAAACAAAATGGTGCAGGACCTGAATGGCTGCGAGCTGAGACCAGTGCTCTCCACTCCTGTGTCCATATTACGCCCATGCCATCTAGTCTTTGTGATTAAAAGCTGCCAGGGCTGGATACGACTTCAAGTTTGTTTGTTACAAAAGCCCAGAAGTCGACCTGTTTTCACGACAGTAACAACCAAGGAAAATGAAAGCTATTTATGGAACGAACCATCAAAATCCGGAGCGAACAAAACGCATATGGAGCTGAGAGGGTGACACTGAAGTATGTAAAGCAGACATGTTTTAAATGAGTGTCGGGAAGGAGGAGAGTGGGAGGTCGCATAGTTGGAATTTGTGGCGGGATGACGAGGACGAAAGTGTCAGACGAGTGAGAGGACCGGGGATGGAGCGGAGGCCGGGGAGGCTGGATATGGAGGGGCCTCGGAGGCCGTTAAGAGCTCCAAAAATAAACAGGAGAATCTTCAAATTAATGAGGTGGTGCTGTAGGTCGAGCAGGGTGGAGGTCTGTTCCCGGTTTCCTGCAGCTCTCTGCAGGCGGATCACGTTTAGCTGGTGATAATAGATCAGAGCGAGCTGCAGCCGCCTTATCGGTTTATCAGAGTCTGGAGTTGGAGCTGAAGGTAAAACCAAGGATGCGAGGCAGAGTTGAGCTGCAGGGAATGGAGGGCAATTCAGCTTTTAATGTCCTTGTAATAATGCAGCAGAGGTCTGATGGTTAGTTGGGTCCCAGTGATAGAGCAGAGATAGAGATATTTCAGCATAGAAATAGACGTTATGTACGAAAAGAAGTTTGGAGGATGTGTAAAACTTTGTTTTTCTTTGTTGGTATTGTGTTAGAGGATCATAGGTATGACAAAGTCCTCCTGAACAGACTCGGCTGATTCCAACTAAGGATGGAGAGAAGTTTCGAACCTTGTGAATCCAGGTGTATCTGTCCGCATTGATGTCTCAGCTCCTTCGGCATCCAGCTTGTTTATTTTCCTATATCGAGATGATGACCGAACCTCATTGCATTGCCTCAGACACTTAGGGGATCATCACAGATAAGTTACATAAGAGCCAGGTCCGCTTAAGAGGCCCCCGCACCAGCAGCAGAGAGAGAGCGCCTCAGCACAGCTGTGTTTAAGCAAGTCGGCTCAAAAATGTCTGTGTTTAGAGCTGGAGAGAGGGGTAGAGGTGTGGTCTGCCTCACTTAGCAGGAGCAGCGCAGCGGCAGCTGCACTCTGGGTTGCATCACAGGCCTGACAGCTCCCAGCTCCACAGCTGCTTTGTCAATTTGGGCCGTTACCGAGTTTTAATGACAAAACGCAACGCGAAGCAAAGGTCAGAAAGTTGTGGAATCCTTCGCCGAACGAATGACATCACAGGGCCATAACTTGGGTCTCCGTCAGGCCGAGTTAATCCTCCGATATTTACGGTCATTGGCAGACGCTCGACTCTCAAATCCGCGGTTGTAGTTTTACTAGAGTCGCTTGGCTTCACAGCGTGAGTTTATTTGAACTGCAACTCGAGCTGATCCTGCTCTGCACTCCCCGGCTTCCTCAACACTTACCTATAGACAAATCAAAGCATTTTAAGCAGAAATGACATTTTCCCTTTTACATTCAGCTTCAGTCATATGAATGTTCTTTTTGAGACCCTGGGGGAGCCCGGAGATGACTTGTGCCCTCGCTGTTGCCTCCTCTTGTGATTCTGCCCCCTGCTGGCCCTTTTGTCTCTGCACTCTTTTACTCTTGTGCATTTTTTGTCTCTCTTCTCTTCTCCTCTCTGTCCTCTCTCCCCTTCCTCTGTTCCCTGGGCAGACATCATTAGCACCTTGAGGCCAGATGAGAAGGCTGTCATGACTTATGTGTCGTGTTACTACCACGCGTTCTCAGGCAAGCAGAAGGTGAGACATCAGACGCAAAAACAAAAGAAGAAAAAAGAAAATGTTAAACCCCCCCACACCCCAAACAGTGATGGAGTACCTGCCAAAGTGGCTGGCAGGGAATGACAGAGTCGACGGTGCCAACACTGAATGTTTCATTTTTTTTATTTGGCTCCTTAAGATGCCAAAATATTACTGTGCAACACGCCGTGACAACAATAACGACCCGTCAGGCAGCTCAATACCTGAAGGACCCCCTTATTAATGGCTGAAAGATTCTCTTGTGCTTTGAATTAGTTGTTTTCTTTCCTCAGCCTTCATTAGTACCTGAAGATCTGAGGTGTGAATGTGTGACACGTTAGCATCGATTTGTTAAAAGTGCTTCCCTCAGTGATGATGGAGCCACTGAAACCGTTTCTTGCATCTTTCACTTCAGTGTTTTGGTTTGTAATAACAAACTGTGTATTATATATTAGAGAATGTAGTTTCTTACTGCAATATTTAGGTTTTGCACTTTCTAGGGATGATGGAAACACACCTCTAGTCATCCACATTTAGCATCTGAAACGTTCCCAAGAGACCAAAACCTAAACAAGATTTAACATAAGCACATTGTGATCTGGAACAGACAGAAAATGCCCAGTGTCCGATTTGAGAGCAGGCGACCTCATTCTCCGCTGTCACGTCTCCTCCACAATCCTGCGACTTTCCTTCATAAGTGGAGGAAAGAAGCCGCTCAGCTGCTCAGAGCCTCCTTATCGTCTCTCTTTCAGCTCCGACTCGATCCCTGATAAACCCCACAGCCGTTCCTCTCTCAACCAGCACAGAGTTTTCACACCCTCCGAGGAGTATATATTATGCCACAGACATAACAAATCCACAGTCTTTGTGAGAGAATAATGGAGACTTATCACACACACACACACACAGGATATCCAGCGAGGCTCCTGTACTTAAGATCTTTCACAGGATCCACTTCTTAATGGAGCGCTGGAAACCTCCCGAGGAGTCCGGAAACCGCGGCTCTCTGGCTCCGGCTTTTACAGCGCTGGCACAGACTTCATGTAGCAACATGCGATGGAGGAGCAGTAATCCCTCCTCCTCCTCCTCCTCCGACGCCGAAGCACCTCAGCCCGTGCCCTGCAGGGCGTGACCGCTCCAACTTACACTCACGTTAATGCTGCAGAGACACAAAGAGAGAGAGGTTCAGTTTGTGTCCCACATCTGGATCACATAATTCTTTCTTTTTTAGTTGTTTGTTTTTTTTGTGCCGTGTCATAAAATGTCTGACCCGTTTTCTAAAGTGTAACTAAGTGTGAGGAGGGCAGTAAAAGTGATGTATCCCCTGCCCTTGTAGTAGCAGATACCACTGCGGTCAGTGAGGTCGCGTCCTGCGAGACGTTTCTGGGAATGTGGAGCCGCTTTAATGAGCTTTACAGTCTGCGATCGCAAACAAATGCCACGTGTTGGGCTCCCTTTAAAGTCCTGCATTTTAGGTCCAAATTGCTCGTTTGAGCTCCATACAAGAGGAAATGTCCTAATTCACAGGAATAAAATAAATTACTTAAATGCTTCCCATCGGGATTAGATATTATAGTTCTGGTTTACGGGAAATACAATCGAGACGCAATTAAAATTTTTATGTTTTCTTCCACCTGTTTCCAGACCGATGATGCTCTCCCAGTCAGCACAAAAGCCATAAGAGCAAGATTATAACAGGGCTAAAATGGTCCAAAACAGTGGGAATTATTCATGTCTGTCCCACAAAGGACAAGATAAGGTCTCTATTTGTCCCAATGACATTCAATTTCCTGTTCTGGAGGATGAAAGAAACCAGAAAACACTCACATTATAGATGCTGAGATGAGAGATCCTTCCTTAAATCAATCAACCAATCCATGATTAAACTGGTTTTCCATGAACAGGTGAAAGGAGGCTGCAGCTAGACGCTAAAGCATGTGGGTGACTGCTTTGGTTCAAGTTCACTTTGATTTAGTTTCAGCGGCTGGTGTCAAAGCAAAGAAGCATTAAGAAACACACCCGCCGTGCTTCAAAAGGGAACACACACACACACACACACACACACACACACACACACACACACACACACACACACACACTCACTCAGCTAGCAACTATCTGCTTACATAGTGGAACATTTCTCATTTCTCCCGCGGAATGTTTTTTTCTGTGCTGGAGGGAAGAGGGAATATTGGGCCTGCTCCAAGAGACGGGGCTTAATGATGCAGGAAGTAAATGTTCCCTCCAGGATCATCCGTCAGCCCGCCGACTTAAAAGGTGATTATAACCCGCGGGGAGGATCGGGCTAGACCGAGCTCGGATCTCAGATCAGCGCCCAGACGTTCTCCTCCCCGTGACCCTCCGATGTGGGGACAAAGCCATTCGTAAGGCGGGTGGCGGCTGTCAGGGGCTCGCAGTAAACAGGCGTGCCCCGTGCGAACAGAGGCACGACCTGCACATCCTGGCTCTCCTTTTAAGGCCGCTCGCCCGCTGCTCCACCGGCCCAGCTCTGCCCGGGATCTCGTGACCGAGCGGGATGCCATTCTCCCACAGCTCTGACACGCAGAGCTCCAGGCTGGTTCATGTCGCTCAGGGCTGCGACAGATTCCTACGCTTGTAGTCCGTGAATCCGTCGATCGCTGTCTCAGTGACGCGACTCATGCCAAAATGGTGAAAGTTGATGCGTGTTTCACAAAGTGGAACTAAAGAAAACTAAGGACTAAACTAGGACTAAAGAAACCAGAAAGTATTCACACTTAAGAAGCTGAGAAATCACACCATCAATCATCAATTATCATCCCAGTTGTTGATTATTTAATTCACTGATTAATTGACAAGTTTCCGCAGCTCTCATGGATGATATAACAGTTTGGAAACTTTTCCATCCGCCTCTTCGATGATCTTCTTTCTGCACATTCTCCATGCATGTTGCTGTAATCTGCTGCTCCCTCTCTCTCCCTCTCTCTCACTCACACGTTTTTTTCTGGAGCTTTCCTGACCGCACACTCTTTACGCCTCATCATCTTAAACCCAACGGGTCTTTACTCCACGGCTCCGCGTTGCCATGGAAACTGCCGTGCTCGTGCATGGCCAGGTCCGGCCGTGACGAGGACTGACGGGGCCCGCCTCCAAAAGACAGCGGCTGTGTCAGGGATGTCTCCACCCTAGCCCCACTCAGCAATTTTCTGTTGCTTTTTTTTGTTTTTTTTATTCTCATGCCCCCGGATCCTCGCTCCATTTCCCTTCCCTCACACTGTGTGTGTGTGTGTGTGTGTAGGCAGAGAGGAGCCCAAAATAACAGACACTCTGCTGCTGTTCCATATAGAAAGATGAAAAAAAGCAGTGCTGCAGAGAGGAAGGTGCCCTCCACCTGAGATGCAGGCGCAGCCTGACACGTCCTCGTTAGAGATGTCACCGTCGCTCTGCTGTCACACGCTGACGGCGCATAATTCATCCGAGCTCAGCTTTGACAGACAGACAGTAACAGGCACACACACACACACACATACACACACACACACACACGAGTTCAGACAGCTCCAGAAACATGGTGGCACGGTGGCTGCCCCGTTTCTAACGCCCTCGCAACGTTAATCTTCAAGACGTCTCGCGTTGGACGGCTTTAGAGGGACGTGCGCGGCGAATACAAACTGATCAGTTTCTAGTAGATGTCCGCAGAGGCACTGGCAGCCAGATGCACTTCAAGGATTCAAGTAACAGCATTTCAGGGCAGCAACAAACAGTTGTTTTTGCAGTCAGGTCATTTGTCTTTGCTCTCAAACAATCGATGAGTTGTTTTGGTTTAAAAAAGTGAACAAAGGCAGTAAAAATGGTTAGTCTGTCTCACAAAGGAGAAGATAAGGTCTTCAAATTTCCTTTTTCCGGCCTCACCTCAATGACATTTAATTTTACGTTGCACAGACTAAAGAGACCTGGAAATGTTCACGTTTAGCAAGATGAAAGCAGAGAACTTTCACCCATCTTTTTAAAATCATTTTTTAGTCGGTTGTTAAAATAGTTGATTATTTTATGTCAAGCAACGATTAGTTGCTGCAGGAGCTGCTACCTCACGTGTATCTATTTAAGTTTCATGCAATTCTCAGCCTAGAGAAACATAAGGAGAGATCAATGAAGTCTGCAAAGAGAGATCAACAAAATCTGCACAAAAAGGTCAAAGTTCTGAAAGCATTTTCACTTTAAACCTCTCAAGCCACAAAACCTGCAAGTGTATGCAATGTTTTGTTATCGTCAACATCCTGAAACAAAAGGAGGAAACTACTTCTTCTCTATAGAAATAGTCTCAAGTTCACAAGCTTTTCAGCTGCAGGTCTTTTCTCGCAAACACATAATGTTTGATCAGACAACCCTCGGCTTAGTTCATTGTCCAGTATTAATATGGAAAGGAAGTGATCTTTCATAGAGAAGTGTTGGAAGAAGAAAAAGCACAGTTGCTCGGTGCAGCCCTCTCACTCTCTCTCTCCCCCTCGTCCTCGTCATCCAGGCGGAGACGGCGGCCAACAGGATCTGCAAGGTGCTGGCTGTCAACCAGGAGAACGAGCAGCTGATGGAGGACTATGAGAAGCTGGCCAGTGATGTGAGCACGACCCCGATTTGTCCCTATGACTGTCCCGCGCCCCCTCTGCCCCGTCTCTCCCTGTTCTCCTCTGTAGAGCTGCTCCCTCCCAAACCCCGGGGTGTGTGTGTGCTCCATGCAGGCTCAGGGTCAGCAGCTTTGAGGGAAAACCAGTCACTTTTACACTGCTTTATGTAGTACTTTACAACAAACTGCATAGATTTCCTCTAACAATGACTTATCAAAGACTTTTTGCGGTCTTAGGCTTGACTTGATATAGGGAGAAAATCAAAATCAAAACTCAGGTTTATCATTTTATTTTATTTCATTATTTTTTATAATATTATTGTTGGTATTGTCGCTATCAGTATGATTATTATTATTATTTCATTATTGTAATTATCAAGTATCATAATAAGTAAGCTTATAGTTTATCAAATATATAAGCAAAATAATTTATAATAAAAAAAGACCATAATAATACACAATAACAATAACAATCCACTATAATACAATAATTAAATGGATTATTATATATTATATTATGATAGTACTTGTAATAATGCAGACAAAAATCCCTACTATGAGTAGATTGACAGACATGTAAATGACTCAAAATGGGATTAAACATGGAAAAAAAGTGTGCTCCTTTCAGATCGAGATGTTTTTACGGTTGCACTGTATGTTTATCATGAAATGATAAAAGAACCGGTCAGCTAATCCACTCTCTCCTCATCTATTCTTCTTTTGCTGACACACATTAATTACATCCACTACTCCTCACTCGTCTCCCTCCTCCACCTCCTCTTCCTCCTCTGGTTGCATGTTTCTCCATTTTCATCCCCTTGGCTTTCACTCCTCCATCCCCCCTTCTCTTACTCTCACCCATCATCTCTCTCACACACACACACACACTCTTGCCCACACACCACCACCATCCCATACATAACACCCCAGCTGCTGGAGTGGATCCGTCGCACCATCCCCTGGCTGGAGAACCGCCTGCCGGAGAACACCATGCAGGCCATGCAGCAGAAGCTGGAGGACTTCCGAGACTACCGCCGCCTCCACAAGCCGCCCAAAGTGCAGGAGAAGTGCCAGCTGGAGATCAACTTCAACACCCTGCAGACCAAGCTGAGGCTCAGCAACAGGCCCGCCTTCATGCCCTCCGAGGGCAAGATGGTCTCGGTGAGTCCCGGCGACGCGCGAAAGAACAAACTCACACGTGTGTGTGCGTGTGTGTGTGTGTGCGTGCGTGTGTGTGTGTGTGTGTGGCGGGTTGACCTCAGCTCCCATGAATCACAGAGGCACGCGATGCCACCGCATGTGTGAACCCTGTTTGACCCATTTTGACTCTGGTGTGGTTTCTTGTTTGCTTTGAAACGTCCAGTTTCAAATCTGCAGTTCAGCCCAAAACCTGGAAGCTGTCAGGGTGTCCGTAGGCCTTCATAAGTGTTAAAAAGTCACATGATTTTTTTAATTGTTGTTATTCCAGTTCTTTCCAAATAGTGCAAAGCAATAAATCTGGTGTATTTGTGGTGTATAATTAAGTCAGCATCACGTTTTTGTGACCAAAGGTTTACTTTAATAAACTTAATTTATTCTTTGGGACTTTGCTCCCTCCCTGCTGATCTGAGGTCTGTTGTATGACATTGATTCACTTCCACACTGTGTAGTAAGTTAGAAAACTGTGTAGTAAGTTAGAAAAGGTGTTGCTGATCACAACCCTATGAAGTCGTAAGAAGGTCTTCACATTAACTTACGGATCCCTGCAGAAACTCACATGTAAGTGGCTCCTGTTCAGAGCTGTGACACAGCTGGAGCCTCTCGTTGTGAAACGTCGATGTCTAGTGTAAAGCGGATGTTAATCAGCATTTTTTTATATCAACAAAGGGATCAATGAGTGTGGTGTAAACGAGGTCAAACAAAGCTGGCGGGCTGTTTCCATCGGCCCGGCGCTTTGTTGTCATCGGCGCTCAGCGGTGTCGTGGCAGCGGATGCAGAGCTTTCCAGAGGAGCAAACAGAGCTAGCGATTAGCATTTAGCCGCCCCAGAGCCTCAGGTTCCTCCCAAGAGAGGACGCAGAGCTGGAGTTTAGGGGAACCGCTTCATGTATTCATGCTTCATTAATTGCAACTTATCAATATTGACAATGTTTCTTGTATTTGGTCAAAATCCTGTGAAAGGAGTTTTACATTCAGTTGCTGGTTGTTTTCTGGCGGCTCTGAGGGCTCTGTTGTCAAAGTGGAGCAGCACATTCTCATAGAATAAGACTTCAAAGGGGACGTTTTCACACGTCTTACAGCGAAGCTGCGATCAGAGTCCCTCTCTGGTGCTTGTCTCTTCCCCTCCTCCGCTGAACCGCGCGTCTTGTTGACAGGACATCAACAACGCGTGGGGAAACCTGGAGGGAGCCGAGAAAGGCTACGAGGAGTGGCTCCTCAACGAGATCCGCCGGCTGGAGAGACTCGACCACCTGGCCGAGAAGTTCCGTCAGAAAGCAGCCATCCATGAAGCCTGGACTGAAGGTACGCACTGTCCCATGTGCCTCAGCCCGTCACAACAAAGTCAGACGGAAACACTCTGGGGATGTTCACAACTTTGTTGAGAGACTGAAGGTCCTTGTTGAAGTTTTGTTACTGCTCACTTTTCTTCTTCTTTCTTCTTCAACTCGATTTCTAAAGCACTTTTAGAACAGTTGCCAAAATGCTACTCAGAGCTAAGAGGACAAATACCAGAGTAAACACAATAAAGACATTATAAAACTAATACAATAAAACAATAAAAGCAGGAACTGCCAATATCTCTAATTGTGTTTTAATTATGTCAAAACATGTGGCTCAGCCAGATTCTGTGTGCTATGACTCCTCTCTACACGACACAAATGTTTGCAGTGTAATTCATAACCAACTGCTAGAAGACAAGAGCCCTAGCATATAACCCATATACAGTTCAGCATATAGCATCAGCATGTAACCTATATACAGTACAGTACAGTGTAATGAAACTGAGATAAATAAGAATCAATTGAAAGCTGTAATAGTAGTTGTGATTTCTGCAGTTTTTCTGGAAGTCATGAAAAACCTCAGGAAATCACGTTACGACGCTCCTATAATAATAGTGTCATATCGTAGTGATAGCAGTGATTTTCTGAAAATCTGCTGAAAGTCGCTGCTATAGTTACGACAAACTGCAGACACTCCCTGCATAATCACCAGTGACGGTAGCAGTGACTGTTCCGTGTCTCTCTCGCCCCCTGCAGGCAAGGAGGAGATGCTGCAGAAGCGCGACTACGAGACGGCCTCGCTGTCGGAGATCAAGGCGCTGCTGAAGAAGCACGAGGCCTTCGAGAGCGACCTGGCCGCGCACCAGGACCGCGTGGAGCAGATCGCCGCCATCGCCCAGGAGTTAAAGTGAGACGCCCCCGCCATCGTGATCCATGGAGGTCTCTTTCTGGGGTCCCGAGGATCGCAAGTTGTTGTTGTTGTTGTTGTTGAGGAGGAATGAGAGCTGGCTCCACACTCAGGACATGACATAAAGAGGAGTGTGTATCTCGTCCCTGAACACTAGGAAAATAGTGACTTACGAGCTCCAACCCTCCATGATGTCACCCACTGGTTTGAAGCCAGGAGTTTGAGTTGTAGGGGGGCTGCCATTCCTTATATTGATGTGATCAGCAGAAACCATAGGGCGGGATAGAGCTTTGCACCTCCGTCCTCCTCAGCCAGGCCCAGAGGATCTGGCTTTATTTTTCGGACTGGAACACTACGTCCATCTTTTATATACAGTCTATGTTTACGTATACAACAGACAAAGCTATCAAACAGACTTTAAAGACCGGGGGCTTAAAGAGGATAAAGTCAACACCCAAAGTTAGAAATGTCAGTGTGACTGTAAGCGCTGTGATGCAGATCAAGTCTAATGAATCCCTCATTCCCTGTGTGTGTGTGTGTGTGTGTGTGTGTGTGTGTGTGTGTGTGTGTGTGTGTGTGTGTGTGTGTGTGTGTGTGTGTGTGTGTGTGTGTGTGTGTGTGTGTGTGTGTGTGTGTGTGTGTGCGTGCTCCAGCGAGCTGGACTACTACGACTCCCCCAGTGTAAACGCTCGCTGCCAGCGGATCTGTGACCAGTGGGACACGCTGGGAGCTCTGACCCAGAAACGCAGCGAGGCTTTGCAGGTGAGACGGCTTAAGAGAGAGAGAGAGAGAGAGAGAGAGAGAGAGAGAGAGAGAGAGAGGGAAAGAGAGAGAAAGAGAGAGGGAGACTCTGACCCCGAGAGAAGTCAAAATAAACAAGTTAGCGAGGAGTCAAATTTCTGCCCCCTGAAATCACTCACTTTGTTCTCTCTGCCCCCCCCCCACCCTACCCCCCTCCCCTCTGTCTGTCCGTCTGTCAGCCCGGCTTTGCTCAGACCAGAAACAATGACCACATTTAGACATGAAAGTGCTCAGCGTCATGCAGAGATATTTCTAGGATAGAAACCCTGCTCTGAGTTTGCAGGTTGGAGACGTTGCGTTGTGAAATGGCGCCAGCTCTGTCTGACCTCAGAGGTCAATAAAACCGTGTGCGCTTCACTGTCGACAGAGAACCGAGAAGCTGCTGGAAACCATCGACCAACTGTACCTTGAGTTTGCCAAAAGAGCGGCTCCGTTCAACAACTGGATGGAGGGCGCCATGGAGGACCTGCAGGACACCTTCATCGTCCACACCATCGAGGAGATCCAGGTGAGACTGGGGACAGCACGGAAAACAGCAGTCAGACTTCATTAGTATGTCTTAAATATATTGAGCTGTCTTACAGCCAGGAAGAACATGGAAAGGTACCTTACACTGAAAAGAAAAGTCCAGAAAGTTTCTAATATGCTCAACTAGCTCTCCCTAGCTCAACTAGCTTTCCCAAAATGCTTAAATATGCAAATTAAGTTCTTTCCAGATACCAGAATTCTCACTTAAAGTATAAAAGCCGAGGTTCTGACATCTTAGATATCAGAGTAGATGTGAAACAGATGTTAGAAAAGACAGGATCTGAAAGACTTGACACAACAGAGCAACCAGGAAATGTAGGAATTATGTCAATGCAGACGATCTCCCTAAGGACCAGATCTAGACTTCTCTTTTAGATTTTCACTCTCTGATTGTGTGTGTGTGTGTGTGTGTGTGTGTGTGTGTGTGTGTGTGTGTGTGTGTGTGTGTGTGTGTGTGTCTCAGGGACTGAGCACGGCCCACGAGCAGTTCAAAGCCACGCTGCCGGAGGCGGACAAGGAGCGGCAGGCCATCCTGGGAATCCACAACGAGATCGCCAAGATCGTGCAGACCTACCACGTGAACATGGCCGGCACCAACCCCTACACCACCATCAACCCGCAGGAGATCAACGCCAAATGGGACAAGGTAGCGCACACACGCTACACATGACAGAGACCCGGGTCGCCCCAGGCCCCGTCTCACATCCTCACAGCTGCTGTCGCTGAGCTCACAGCCAGAAACCAATGTTTTTTTTTACTTCCGAACCAGCATTTAATTAATCCCAAATCTTCTTGTAGTCTGAAGTTTCCTTCAGAGCTGAGCCAAGTCAACTCAGACATCTAATTAGCAGTGAAATCTGTTCTCTATAGACTGAAACTTCCTACTTCAATTCAAAGTTCTGTTTTGTGGGAGGAAAAAAAGCTGAAACAACCGGGGACAGAAACAAAGTTTATGTGAATGTAGGTTCTCCTACCCTGCTAACTCTGGCCTTATTGTACGTGTTACATTATAATCTTAATTCAACCCCTTCACATCTTATTCAACAAAATAAACAAGTGAAATTTTCTGTCCATGCAGCAGTATCACACACTATGCAACAATAGTCACTTGTTTTTGGGACCTTTCTCCTCAGATTCAGTGTTTTTACCTTGTTTAATTGCACTGTATGTGTCTGACCATGGTGTGTGTGTCTGTGTGTGTGTGTGTGTGTGTGTGTGTGTGTGTGTGTGTGTGCCTGTGTGTGTGTGCGTGCTCAGGTCCGGCAGCTGGTGCCGCAGCGCGACCAGGCTCTGATCGAGGAGCACGCCCGGCAGCAGAACAACGAGCGTCTGCGCCGACAGTTTGCCAACCAGGCCAACGTCATCGGGCCCTGGATCCAGACCAAGATGGAGGTCAGTACGAGCAGCTGCAGAGGAGAGGAAGAGGAAGAGGAAGAGGAAGAGGGAGAGGAGAGGGAGAGGAGAGGGAGAGGAGAGGAGAGGAGAGGAGAGGAGAGGAGAGGAGAGGAGAGGAGAGGAGAGGAGAGGAGAGGAGAGGAGAGGAGAGGAGAGGAAGAGGAGAGGAGAGGAACATCAGCCTGGCAGGCTGAGGGCGAGGCCAGCTAGCTCTCTCTCTGAGCACAGCTCACGAAGGAGGATGTTCTGTGCAGAGTTCAGCTACTTCTCTGTGAGATCTTCACATGCACAGAGTCTAAAATGAGGAAAAGTTCCGTCTTCTTTTTCTCTTTACTTGGCTGATCTGATTTATTGCTTCTCTCGTGGAATCGCTGATATTTCTAGGAAAATTATCTCTGAGTCGATGAACGGAGGCTGTGGCATCGAGGCTGTTTACAGGCCACTGAAAGGTCCAGTTTCAAAGTGCAGCAATCAGTCATTATCCTGTTTGACTGAAGGCTGAATATCACCAGAGCTGCTACAACTAACTGACTGTTCAACTGGTAAAACAATCAACAACCCTTCTAATACTAGATAAGAGATGGATGGATGGATACAGATAGATATTGATAGTGGTAATCTTTTTAGATGCCAGTGTCAGACTAATGAAGGAGAAGGTATCTACTTATCATATCTATTTATTATGTCATCATGCAATAACCCCAGGCAAACAAGGTAATTGATTACCAAGAGGATTTCTCAAGAGTGAATAGCACTGCACTGACTGCAGCTTCCTGTACGAGGCAAGACATCCGAAATGTGACAGGTGACGTCTCTATGCTGGAGAGGTGGGAGGCAAACAAAACCTTATGTGTGTGTGTGTGTGTGCGTGTGTGCGTCTGCAGGAGATCGGCCGCATCTCCATCGAGATGCACGGCACCCTGGAGGACCAGCTGACACACCTACGCCAGTACGAGAAGAGCATCGTCAACTACAAGCCAAAGATCGACCAGCTGGAGGGAGACCACCAGCTCATCCAGGAGGCGCTCATCTTCGACAACAAGCACACCAACTACACCATGGAGGTACACACACGCACACACACGCAACACACATACATGCGTTTATGAGTTGCCATACGTCACATGGTCGCGGTGAACAAAGACGTGGGAGGAAAAATAAAAAATCAAAAACCTCTGAGTCGAACTCTGATGTTGCACAGCTCAAACACCACCAGCTCCAGTCGGCCCAGCAGAACCGCTTGTACCGGATGAAATAACTCACGCAGGTCTCGTTACTGAAACTCTAGCCGTCGGCTGACCCAGTTTCTGAGTTAGCGGGGATGGATAGGCGAGAGCAGGGACACCGCCACGCATTCATCCCCTGAGCTGTGCTGGGTTATCAGATCATAACTGTTCAGAGAGACTTTGCTGCAGAGACCGTGGGAGAAGATGGAGGATGAGACGTGGATGTGTACAAGGTTAGCCGTGTGTTTCCATGACAGTTGTTAGCAACATTTTGATAAAGTCCAAAGGGTGTTTCGTGTCCGTTCTTGCGTTTTGTTAAATCTCGTCCTGCAAGACTTCACTTTGAAGAAGATGGATGTTCAAAAGCATTTGGTGTTTCCTTGGCTTTGTTGGATATTTGAACTAGTTTCAGAGTCTCAGTGAAGTCTCACTCCGTACCTCCCATCGTGTTTCAACTGGTAATGTGATAAACTTTCAATCAACACGTGATAAACAACCTCATGAGAGCGCAGAAATGTTTTAGCAATTGCATTTAGCATTTGAGGGGTTTTTCAAAAAGTTAGGCTTTTCCATTACCGTTTTTTCATTTACCCGATAGTTAGGTTTTGTTCATTTCTAGAGGTGATAGAAAAGTGCCTGTTTGCAGTGCCTGTTGTTAAATGTTGGAGCCATTAGGTAGAAATGTTGGTCAGACTAAGAAGAACTCACTTTGAATCTTAGATTTCCTAAGATTAAAGTCCCATAGTTCATAGTTCAGCTTTTATCCACTTGTTTTTGTTAGCTAGTTTCATCAGTAATCATCCCCTGGTCTAGGTGCTTCAGGTTTTTCCCAGCGAGCCATCGTGTTGTTGTTGTGCTCCTCGTGGCCTTTAGAGAGACAAAACGGGACGAGAGCGGCTGAAGCCTCGTCTGTTGTGGAATCAAAGCATTCCAATGAAAACGTTCCTGAAATGCCGGCCGCTCTTTTGACTCCGTTAAATGTCAGATTATGGAGCGGTGAGATCCCCCCGGTCGCCTCATCCATCCACGCAGGTGAAAACAAACACTCCTCCAGCCCCTGGAGACTCTTTATCCTCCGTTTTTGACTCACATCTCTCTCCCCCTCTCTCTCCTCCCTCTCTCCCTCCTCTCCTCTCCTCTCCAGCACATCCGCGTGGGCTGGGAGCAGCTCCTCACCACCATCGCCCGCACCATCAACGAAATCGAGAACCAGATCCTGACGCGAGACGCCAAGGGCATCAGCCAGGAGCAGCTCAACGAGTTCCGCGCCTCCTTCAACCACTTCGACAGGGTCAGTACCCGAGCCTGCGCCCCGGGCCCGCGCCCAGACACAGAGGCCAGGGGCGGGCGCCCCCTGGGTGCCCCGTACGGCTTCCATCCATCTTCCGTAAAAGAGAGGAACAGGATCCGTCTGGTTGTAGACTCAGATGTGGGAGCTGTGGGCAGGTGAAGTCACGCTCAGCCCGCTGCGTCAGTGAAGCGGAGGAGGGGAGGTGAGAGCTCGTCACCGCTGGGTTCAGAGGAGCCTTGAGGTGTGGCTAACGGCCGTCCTCTAACAGCCACCCTCCTAACCTAAACAGAACACACACACACACACTGTGCACAGCGTGTTTGTGTGTGTGAAGCGCGTGTTGATCTTACCGCTCGGTTGGAAACGGACTGAGAGGTTCAGTTGAGAAAACAGACGCAAAAGCTCCCCCGGGAGAACGACCCAAGGAATAAAAGAAGAATCGTGCTTTTATTGTGAAATGCAAAAACATGGCGGTGGGATAACGGAGGGCGCTCAGCTCAGGCTGAATAGAAATTGATGATGTAGTTGACGGGACGCGTCCCAGCAGAATAGCTTTCCATTGAAGGCGGTTTCTATCAAACCTCCAGCGGCCTCACTGTTTACACTGCAGCTCAGCAGGAGCATCAGCACCAGCACCAATTATGGCTGAGGTTTTATTTAGCTCCCTCTCCTCCTCCTCCTCCTCCTCCTCCTCCTCCTCGGCCCTGCTCTCCTGCTGACTCCCCCATTACCTCACACATTTTCCAGAGCTGCTCGGCTGCTAATCGATGGCCAAGAGCGATGGAGCTCACGTGGACCCGAGCTTTTTGAGTCTGAGTCGCGATCGTGTATTGCACCCACTCCATCTCCTCTCCATCTCCTGCATTAGGATAAATGACCTCAGTCCATGTACAATCAGATGAGCGGTGTGATCAATACATAAAAACCAATAATAGTCAAAAGTAGGTAAAAGCAATAGGAGTAAGTGTGGAGTGCAGATGAGTACTGCAACAATAGAAATCCCATTTAGAAAATGAGTAAAGCGGGATAGATGGAACAAGATAAGAGAGATGTCTACAGGCTGGGTTCAGTATAATCTCAGTCAGGGCTCCAGACCTGTTCAGAGAAAAGCTAAGTCTGGACGTTTGTCCAGTTGAAGCTGGCGGTTATGTCAGTCATCCGTGGAGCAGAGCACATAAAACAGTTTCTCATTTTAGGTCCTCAGAAGTCGTTTCTTTCTGTGTCATAGTTGAACGTGCTCAGCTCTTGTTCTGCGAGTCTGACAAAAACCAGGCCTGGAGCAGATGAGTCCGTCATGAAGACAACCAGATGTGAAAAAGATTTTGATTTTGATGAACCAAACATCAAGTCTGAGCCATGTTGTCACCTTCTTATGAGCCGAGTCAGCATGCAGTAGTGCTGAGATCAGACCATCGCCCTCAGCCTGTGTGTGTGTGTGTGTGTGTGTACTCTCATGTCATGTGATGGAAGTGAAGTGTCTGACGCTGTGTAAGGAAGGCGTGTTAAGTGCGTGTGCCATCGTTGATGTTGATGTGAATAACCTTCACCTGGGGCCTGGAGTCTGCCTGCCTCACTGCACATTAACGCCTCTGAATGCCCTGGCCCAGCATGGCAGCACTGCTGCCACCGTGTGTTCACCTGCCACGTCCTAATCAATATGCACTGTGTTCTCTGTTCTCTGTATCTCGTGCATGCCCTCCCCCTCCTCCTCCTCCTCCTCCTCCTCCTCCTCTTCCTCCTCCTCCCCCCACCACCACCTCCCCTCCCTCTTCCCCTCCCCTCCCCTCCCTCCTTCCTTCCTCATGTGCATGGTGCACTCCCTCCCCTTCCTTCACCACCGCACCCACCCCCTCCTCCACCTCCACCTCCTCCCCCACCTCCTCTTCCTCACATCACTGACACCGCTGTATGTGTTGCTGCATGGCCTGTGGCCCCCGACGCCTCCGCCTGGCGCTGGCCTCCCACACCCCAGGACCACTCGGGCACTCTGGGCGCGGAGGAGTTCAAGGCCTGCCTGATCAGCCTGGGCTTCGATATCGCCAACGATGCACAGGTACTTAACCGTAGCCCCCGCCCCCCAGCCAGAGGTTTAACTCTTCTTTTTTTTTTCTTGTGTACTTTTTGTTTCCCCCCCTCCTCTCCTCCTCCTCCACCTCTTCTTCTTCTTCTTCTTGTCTCTTTCCTCCTCCTGCTAAATCTCCCTCCCTCCCTCTTGGTTCCCCCTCTCACACCTGTGCTACGTCCACGCTGTGGGTTGTTGGCGACACTTTTCTTCTTTAACTCCGCTCTTTGTTCATCCTTTTACACTCTCCCGGTGTCGTTTCCTCCTGCGTCTCTCTCCTCCTCCTCCTGGTTTCGTTTGTCCATCGCTGACCTTGTAGAAGAGATCAGGAATCATGGACGCTGAAGACTTCAAAACCTGCCTTATCTCCATTGGTTACAACCTGGTAAAGCCATGAGCACCCTTCAAGTATGAACCTTTGTTTGTGTGTGATTAAAGAGCCCGGTCACGGACACGGTAATGGAGAGACGCAGCACTCTATCTGTATTGTTCTTAAACCTTTGTTTATCTTATCTTACATGTTGAAAGCACCATTGAAAGCATGCAGTAGATGTAAGATCATAGCAGCACCTGAAACTTTCAGTTTTTATGGCACTAAATAACAACAAAGACATTAGTGCAGCGACGTCACTGTCTGTGAGATGCCTGCAGCGGTTGCTGTGTGTTTGGGTGCGTTACCGCGGCGACCCAGCTTCACTTGTCCCTCTCTCGCTCGGCCTCCAGGGTGAGAACGAGTTCTCCCGCATCATGAGCATCGTGGACCCGAACCGCATGGGCATCGTCACCTTCCAGGCCTTCATCGACTTCATGTCCCGCGAGACGGCCGACACGGACACAGCCGACCAGGTCATGGCCTCCTTCAAGGTCCTGGCTGGAGATAAGGTACGGACCGCCACTGCAGACTCTACTAGGGCTGCAGCAACGATAACAAGATAACGAGGTCTTCAAAGGCCCGTCTCAGTTCTGTCCCAGAATGAAGAAAAAAGAATAAAAATGGAGATAAGAGAAGTTTCTGTTTCTCAGAAACCTTCTCAAAAAATGTTTTGAATGCTTAAATATATTAATCGATGATTTAAAAAATGCTGCAGCTCTCTGTTAACTCCATTTGATTTAACGATGAGCATTTGGAATACTGTTGTAGATCCCATCCATGCACTCCACAAGGTTTTTGTCCTTTCAGATTATCGTTTTGGTTTGTTTTTGCCAACTTTCCTCTGTTGGTTCCCTCTCATTAATGTTAATGCTGCGTGCAGCCTCCAAACCCAGGTGTTTTCCTCACTCCCTCCTCTCTCTCCTTTTGGAGAGCGAAAAGAATCTGTGGACTCACAGAAACTAGTAGCTAAACCAAGTGAATCTGGGTTTAACTAAATAAAGGAATGTAAAAACAAAATAAGGAAAAGGTGACACTTTCTCACCACAAGAGGCAGACCAGCAGCAGCATGTACATCACACTGAACTCATTTCCCTTGTTACCCTCTGAATTTGATTTGCAAACCACAAGAAACTAAACAAACACAGAAATCTGTTTGACTTGCACAGTGTTTGACTTCTCATTTGTTCCGCTAATTGGCTTGATTGGATAGATTTGATTGGCCGACAAACCAAAGAATATGTGTGTGTGTGTGTGTGTGGTGACTGAAAGCTGCATCGCCTTTATGTAAGTCAGATCAGCAGCATGTCCATCTGTACATGTGCAAATAAGAGAACACACTCAGGATAATGGCTGCTAGATAATGGCTTTGCTAGATTGTCTTTTTTCTTATCTTTTATTCCCAATGAAATAACCACTCTACACAAAACTAATCTAAACAGTGTGTTTGTGTGTGGATGTGGATTTTAACTGTATAATTGATGCCTGGAGCTGCTTTAAAACACTTAAAAGACTATCTAGATTATCTAAACAGTTTTGATATGTTACAGCAGCAGCTCTGATTCTTTTTGTTTTTTTGTACGTTCTTTCCGACAGAACTACATTTTAGCCGACGAGCTGCGCAGGGAGCTGCCTCCGGACCAGGCCGAGTACTGCATAGCTCGCATGGCCCCGTACACCGGGCCCGACAGCGTGCCCGGGGCCCTCGACTACATGTCGTTCTCCACCGCTCTGTACGGAGAGAGCGACCTCTGAACACTCTGTCGTCAGTCGTCCTGACTCGGGACCACCAGCCTACCTGCTCTGATCACCGCCACGTCCTCCGACTGCCCCCGCACCACACTCCTGTCCTACTACGCTCATTTTTTGTATGTCTCTGGCCTTATCTTTTTTTGTCCCTACCCTCCGTCTTGTCCTCCCCCTCCTCCTCCTCCTCCTCCTCCTCCCATCCCTCCTCCTCCTCCTCCCCCTCCCCCTCCCCCTCACCCGCTCCCTCACGCTCTGTCTCCGTTGTATTTGCTCCCCACGCAATGCAGCAGCTCCCCGGGTTTACAGAGGGAGAGAGAAAAATGTTTGTTTCTGTTTTTATTTTCTTGTTGTCATTGTTTTCTTCATAAAAATGAATAAAGTTAACATATTTTATTATACTGAACAAAAAAAGGTATTTTTCTTCACCTGATTGAAAATGAGAGACAAAAATTGTAATAAAGAAAAATTGCTATACCTCCTCTCCCTATTTTCTGTTTGATACGGGGATCACTTCTGGTTTTCATCTATTTTATGTCACACATTACAAACTTCTGAATCATAGAAGTGAGAGTCTGTTCCTGGAAAATCAGCATAGAGCAAGTACCACCAACTCCAGTAAGACAAGTATCAAAAAGGGGTTAGTTCAAGGCAAATTTCATATTTTTCACATGTATCTTACAACAAACAGGACTCAATAGGTTAAGAATGTCCTGAAATGTCAGTTTGAGCAGGAGGAATATCTGCAATTATTAAGTTAATAAATTGAATCATTTCCCTTCAGGGATAAATAAAGTACTATCTTATCTTAAAACCTGTGTGAATGTTCGTCCTGAGCACCTGGTTGATGTTTTAAGACAATGAAGTCAACATATAATTTTTTGTTAACATTTTAAGTTTATAATATTTTACATCTGCAGGATATATATTTTTTCACGTTTTGTTAAAAAAGTTAGCATGTTTTGAGGGACCAGAGACCTGTGATCATTAGTTTAGAAAGCAGGTAAGTTGGTGGATGGACACTGAAGGGGTGTAGCCAGTATCAATAAAACACAGGTGGAGCTCACATGAAAGTCTATATGTATCTACACCTTAACAAGACCAAACTGCTCCAACCAGGTGGGTTGAGTGGTAATACCTATATGATATTACAGTCACTGAGACGCTTTAAAAATGTCTTTTGCGTCTTTCGACGCAACTTCAGTAGTCGAGTAGAAGCAGTGTAGCGCAGTTAGCTAGAGTTACACAACGTCAAATTTCAAACTTCCCATAATTAAGGATAATTGATTAGGATTAATACATTTTAACCATCCACTGGTATTTAATATACATCTTTATGACGCGAATTTATCCAAATGTAACATTTATGATGGATGAAAAACACCCCGGAACCTTCGTTTCGTCCGTGCTTGTCTCCGGACAGTTTCGTGCGAGGGACCGAAACAGGAAGTGTTCCCAGGCAGAGTGACCTGCAGCTCGCTGTGTGTTTCTACAGCAGAAACTGGGACTTCCATGAAGACAGAGGAGTCATGATTCAGTGGAGGGCTCTGCAGAGGAACAGATCTATGAAATATGGAGTCCCCATGCTTGTGAGTCGCTTTACTCTGTTTGTGAGGCTCAGATAACGACGCTGTGGTAGATAGTAAGCAGCTCTGGGTCCTGACAGCTACTGTATCACATCTCTGTTTTCACTCCTCAAATAAGCTGATTCCAGTTTCTCAGTTCAACACTCCTCTGTTGAGATTAAATACGGGAGGAGGCAATAAATTGTTGTTGTTGTCATTGTTCACGTGGTAAAACAGACCAACACAGGGACTTGAGATCTTCAAAATGGGAACAGATGTAGACATGTAGCTCATATATCCTCACACTCATTCAGTTGCCAGGTTGTTGTACTGATGTACTCTTACACAGGGAATTTAGAACAACGTGTTTCGTAAGTTTTAACACCTTTTAAAACTTTCAGTTTAGTACCTGTACTCAAAGTGTTGAGAAACCAGAACCTGTTTTAATGTCATTGTTTTGGTATCCCAGCCATTGAATCAGAATCTGAACGTAATTCTAATTCCTCAGGTCGTGATATGAAGTGCGGGACGAGATTCATTTGTGATAACTAACCATGTGTGTGATGTTTCAGTTGCTCATAGTTGGAGGCTCCTTTGGTCTGCGAGAGTTTACTGAACTGCGGTATGATGCCCAGAGGATGAAGAAAAAGGTTTGTTTGGAAAAAAACAAAACATAAATATAACACGCAATTGAAAGAGCATTCATTCATTCATCAACAGTGCTCTGGGAGTCAGCTGGAGCATTTCACAGCTCTATCACAGCTGTCATACATCTCCCCCAAAATCTCTCTCTCTCTCCTCCCAAGGACAAATAAAGTTCCTTTTCATTGAAAAGGAACTTTATTTTCAAGGACAAGGGAGGAATTTAATTGAATTACATCACATCAATTACCTCACATCACCCTCAATGACAACCACTCCAGGGGTCAAGTTCACGGCCGGGGCAATGTCTCCCCCCAGTGGCCGGACACGGGACCGCAGGTCAGGAGTGACGCTTCCCCCTCGTGCAGAGTAAAAATAGCTGTGATGCTTCTGTATCTGTGGAGCGGATCCCTCAATCTGCTGAGACACTGAAGGGCTTTTCTCACCCATCGGGAGTGAGGAGTAGCTCCGCTAATTCATTAAACGACAGAGCTTTTCATTCAGACGACGGACGAGCGGCTCCGTAAAGCCGCCGCTTCGTGCTTTCACCCCGACAGGCCCGTGGGTGTCATGTGGATGTGTGTGGGAGGCAGATGGCCGGGCCATCTTTTCTTATTACTGTCCATGTTGGGGGCACTAGACTGTGGACAGTAGTAGTAAAAGAGGAGGGGGAGGGGTGGGGGGGGGGGTGGCATCTCGCTGCAGGCGTGGAGTCTGTGCAGCTGCCCCCACACTAAGTGACAGGACCCAGTTACTGTCCACTCACACTCTGCAGAGCACATGCCCAGCTCAGTGTGTGTGTGTGTGTGTGTGCACATGTGATTTAATGCATGGAATAAAGGAACAGTTGTCAGCTCACATGATTAAAACCGCTCTTCCGGGTCTGACTCTGAGAGGCAGACGCTATTATTTTGCTCTCACCGAGCACTTAAATGATTAAAGCCATGGTCCGGGGGAGGTTTTAAGTCACTGTACCATCCAATTAGTATTCACTCTTCCAGGCTTGTGTTGGGGCTCCAGGCTCGGCTGAGCCTGCAGGCCTGTGGTCCTCCTCATCGGGCAGCTCCGCTCAGTCTCTCTTCAGCCCTCGTGCTCCCGGTTCAGCTCTGAGGCGCGAGCAGGAGAGTGAATAACACCTCCGCAGCAGGTATCGGCTAATTGCTGCGGCTATCAATTCCCCGCTCCGAGAGCAGCAAAGTATTCTATGTAATATTTATTTGCGGGAGGAATGTAGGTCTAATTAAAAATCAATCACTGGATTATAAAACTCATCAGTCAGACGAGCAACTGCGGCGTTGTTGCTGTGAAATATTAGAAGTCATTAAAAGTAATGATTCATTTCAGTCCTATTTTGGGGCAAAATCAATTTGAAATGTGAAGCTCTGCTTCAGCGGCCACATCGGACTCACCCACCCACACACACACACACACACACACACACACACACACACACACACACACGCACACACACGCACACACACACAGATGCTGAGTCCAAACGGAGCAGGGTGGTTTACAGGAGTGAAATCAGCGTAAATCAGAGCTGAGTTTGAGGTCTGACTTCACCTCCTCTGCCCTTCTGATCATTTATACATCAGAGCTGATGCCCAGAGGAGGAGAGAGAGAGGGGGGAGGTGCCGCCTGAAGGGGGCGCTCACTGCTACTGTACTGGCAGCTGCGCCCACACAAACCTCATCATTTATTCCCACATACACACACACACACACTCACACACTCGCACACTCGCAGTTCACACAATTCACTCTTTCACAGACACCCTCAACTATACATACCCAAAGATGAACAATTCTCTCTCTCACTCTCTCACTACACACTATCTTTACTTTCTCACACATATATACACACTTCAATCTCTCACACACATAATCTACTCTCTCACTCGCATTTCACTCACACTTGTGAACATGCACATATACATACCTCATGTATACACACACACGATCACAAACGAACAACAAACATCATTTATTAGACATTTCACCTACACACACAATTCATTCTCAGACACACATACACACATGCAAACACACATGGTTCCCTCTCATTGTCACACATCAGGAAAATGTTTTTGGATTGTGGTGGGAAACAAAACCCCACTCAACCTGGGACCTGAACCCACGTCCTTCTAGCGCTGCCCGCATACCCAGCGAGCCGCTCCCCTTGTTATTTTATCGTGGCTAATTTCTGTTCTCACAGTCATGACTGGTCAGATGTTGCCAGGCACCGACTCTTTGCCTCTCCTCTCCATCTCTCGGTGTTGATCTGTTCCCTCCTGCTGGTAACGTTCCTCCTCTGCTCCCTCGCAGCTCGATCCCTCACTGGAGGCCAAAGTCAACACGCAGAAGCAGGCTGTGATCCTGGAGGAGGAGTACGAGGTGAGGAAGGCCGCGCTCAGACCGCCAGGTGGTGGGGGTGGGGGGGTCGAGTCGATGAGAGAAACTCACTGGTGCAGATTTGAACCAGTGTGTGCCGCAGCGTCTCACTGAGGCGCTCGTTAAGGGTTTCATCTCAGAAGAAATCTGCCCGGCTATCTGAAACGCTGCCTCCTGGCAGCGTAGAGCCAGTCAAAATCATTTCACATCACTTAAAATATTTAGGAGCAAATCAGGCCTGCGCAGGTGTTCTGAGCGTTCGGGCCTCGGGTCGAGTGTTTGTAATAATTCAAGGCGGGTCTGGATCAGCAGCAGCAGCAGCAGCTCTGATTTCAGCCTCAGCGCTAATGTGACGGCTTGTACACTGTTTAGCTTTTAATCTGTTCCACCTTCAATAATTTAGAGACTCCAGCATTTATTTGACTCAGTGCAACGTCATGTTGAGACACGTACCTGCTCGGCTATGGATCAGGTGTGGTGAGTCAGCGTCTGGCCCTTCGCTTATTGGAAAACCTTCCTATTAGACCTTTTTGGGGGGTTTAAAAGAACAAGTCAATGGGAGAGTACATTTTTAAGTATGAGATGCAGATCTTCAGCACAGACCGATGCTGCTTCAGCTCGTCTGCCTGCAGGCGGCCGACTTCTGACTGCACGCATTAGTTTTAGGTACATGCAGGTTTTTCCTTCTATTTGTGGCCTCGTTACACTCGTGCAAAGTTTTCAGATCCTGCCGTGGAATTTTTCACGGTTTCCAGAAACCTCGTCTCAGTTTCTCCCTTTGGTTCCTTGCAGAAAATAAAGGAGAAGAATCTGGATGAGTGGAGGAACATCCGTGGTCCTCGTCCCTGGGAGGATTCCAAGGAATACCAGGATCAGCAGCGCAAAAGTCAAGACTGAGCCAGAGGCCCAGCTTGCTGTCTCTCACACACACACACACACACACACACACACACACACACACACACACACACACACACACACACAGGCACACAGGCACACAGGCACACACGCACACACACGCACAGGAGCCAGACAGACAGACCGACTGTCCACTCTGTGGAGACGCTGCTCCTTGAGCTCAGAGCTGGAGTTGGAACAGAAACACATTCAGGACTCATCTTGTTCCTCAGAGACACTGGTTAAAACGCCATGTGAGCTCCAAACCTTGAAATACCTTCAAGGTTGGTCTTAAATTTCAAGATTTAAGGATGTTTTCATTCGCAGTCACGCTCATTACTTCACGTGTTTCCATGAGTGAAACGCTGCACTCGTCTTTGAGATCTTAAAGGCACTTAACTATATAAAGAAATCTTTATTAACAGTGATATGAGAATTAGTGACATTGTGTGAAAGAAGAAAAAAAGTGTGTTGGAGAGAAGATTTATGTTGTGGCAGTGGTCACATGTTATGACACGGTTGTCTGTGTCCCTCTTTGCGTGCCCCATTATGAGAAGTGAAATGAGACAAAATCAAAAGTTTACGTCATCCTGGATGTTCAATAATCACACCTCTGTAAACAGCTGCTCACTCAGTTTCCTGCTTCTCCGAGTGTTTGTGCAAATCAGATTTTGTGACACTATATGAATTAAAGTTATTATTATGATTACGATTTTTATTGTCCTCTTTTTGTGGCTTAGAATTCAACAAATCCCATCTCTGGTTGAAATGTCCAGGACTTTGTGCAAAGATAAAAGCTGCTCAGCTTCACAAATTTGAGAGATTTCTGCAGAGAGAGTTGCAGAAAGACAGATTGGAGTGCAAAGAAATAAGTGTCACTTTCTCCTCAGACAAGACACAATTATAAAAACAGGCTGTACATATGCACCAAACATGAGCTGTACATGTACATGAGGAAGCAAACATCCACAACAAACACAAAGTAATCAACATACCCTAGTAACTCTGCACTGTACCCTGTCAGAGTAGAACAGCCACCTGTTTGTCATCAGGTGGCTGTAATGATCAAAGCAGCCTGTAGGGGGCGACCTACCGTCCTGCAGCTCCTTCCTCTCCCTTACAGTCACGCTGAGAAAGGGCAGGAAGTATCGGGGTATGATTTCCATGTCTCAATAAATTATGCGCCATTGATTCAAATTGTTGCTTTTATTTTGTTTTCGACAAAAGCTGCTGGATGCGGCGAGACTTTGTTTACAACCGCGCTGCATTGATTTAGCAGCAGAAAGCGTCAAAGAATAAATAAGACGAGGGTCCGGCGTTTCCTGGGGCTTTATGGGCCTCGACGGTGATCCGTTTCTCTGACAGTTATTACTTTGCAATGCGGTGGATTTATCACATTTTAATGCAAGCGGCATTACCTTTTTGCATTTCTTCGCGTCTCGCAAAGCGAAAGAAGGGGATGTTTTTAGATGGAGAGTAACGTGGAGGTGAGTGACGGATAGAGCGTGTTCCTTCATTCAGGAGGTATAGGACGTAACGAGCAATCTCATGTGTTCGGAGTCGGGATGAAAATGTCCCTGGATACATTTGACATTTTCCATTATCGCATCTTTTTTAGCTTTTAGCTGTGAAGGATATACATCCTGCAGATTTCACAACGTGAGCAGAGTAATCGAGTACTTTGCCACTGGATTGATTGGATCAGATGGAGGCTGCGTTTCCTCGGGTTTTCGGGGGGATTGATCCGTAATGGCCGAGGGCCTGCGTCCTGCCCGCGGGGCGGTCTCTGATCAGACATGAGCTCGGACAGCCAGGAAGCCGCTGTTTCAGCCGAGGGGGAGGAAGAAATATCGAGCCTGATGAGGATCGATCGGATCCTCTCAGCTCTGCTTTTGAGGAAGCAGCTCTCACCCTACGCCAGTCTGCGGGATGAAGACGTCAGGACATCTCAAAGCTCAAATAAAAACAGATGTGCGACATATAGACCTGTGTGATCTCTAGATCCTCATTACTTTTTAATGAACTATCGGATGCCACGAACATGAAAGTTGCATTTGGGCTGCAGTGGAGCTGATTTAACTCGTTCGATGCGAGGTTTAATGCACTGTGTGGTAATGCATGATATGGAGGAATTCTCATCATCTATTAAGCAGCTGCAGGTAGTGGAGCAGAAGATTAAAGGAGCAAAAGAAAAAAAAACTCAAGTGACTCAGTTGGACTCACGCACAGTAGTACTCGAGTACGTTATGTCCCAGTTTGTTTTTTTCTTCTATGTCCAGTCGGTTGTAGAGCAGGTAGGTGTGACCTCTGACCTCTCTGCACCAGAGCTCCACAACCTCCACAGAATGATTAGTTAGAAGATTCAAGGACATTCAAGAAAGAAAGAAATCCATGGAGAAAATGGGCTTCACTATGTATTAGTAGGCAAAATGCTTGAAAAAGCTCGAGCAGTTCACACACGATAAACTAATTTAGAGCTATGCACTGTATATATGTATCTGTATATGACCCATTAGTTGATCTGAGAAGAAATACAGTCATGTAAAGTCACTCTGTGACAGCAAACTGAGTATTTTTGTTGTGTGGACAAAACAAAGTGTTTGAGTGACTTGTCCTTTGTGAATTGTGGAGTTTTCAACATTTTCGGCTATAATTCACATTTCGGACAAAAGAGCATCAAGGGCCAGTTTTGACCAGAACAGAAAAGCTGCTTGTATGTGAAACGCTTTCAGCACCAGCAACACAAAAAACTCCTCCAGATAAGGTCTCCTTGTCTTTGTAATATCGAAAAATAGCCTCAACCCATTCATTGTATCTACATTCTGAAGGCTGTAAATTTAAATTGAAAAATCAATTTTGAGGCAACAGTTTCATCTGGAACGTGAATTTTTCAAGGTTTTGGGAAACAAAATGGACTGATTGGTCCTCAGAGAGAAGATTTAACAGTCTGTTACATCCCCAGTCTAGAGAATGTGGTACGTCCAAAGTCCACAGTTGAAGGTATGAGTGCTCCTTACATATAAAAATACAAGAAGTAGAGAGTACAGGTAATTGCATGAAAGTGTAGGATGAAGTAGGATGAAAAATAATCATTCCAGTGAAGTATAGAGAACCAAATTGTCTACTTAAGTAAGGTTACCAAGTATTTGTGCTTCGACACCTCTGCTTCATAGGCCTGGACTGTATGTCCTCCTCCAGGTTCTCCCTGAAGAACGCCATATGGTCATGGCAGATGCTTTTATCCAACGTGACTCACAGTTGAGGGACGGTGTAAGTCCTCACAGTGCAACAAGAGGTGAGAGTTGAGGAAGATAGAAGATAAAGGCTGAATAGATTTTTATATCCCCGAACGCTAAGTGTCAGGGGTATTACAGTTTTTGGCTCGTGTTAACGCGATCATTTGAACACCATTTGGATTTTAATTTTGATATTTCGCAGACAGATTCATCACTAATGGTGGAAGAACTGATTCTATTTTCATGCATTTATTTTTGTACCTTTGCCACAAGGGGCAGCACTTAGCTGAAAAATCACATTTGTGCTTATATCTCCAGAACTATTAGGCCCATTGATGTCAAACTTGATGCAAATGAAGCAACATGGATGGTTCAATTATGCCTCAGGGCGTTTGGGGTTATATCCATTGCATTCGGTACCATGCATAGGTCTAGTTTATTTTTAGTTAGAGCAATGTTTAGTAAAGGAGGTGCTCTTGGAGGAGGAGAGTCTTGAAGATGGATGGCGAAGTTCCCACTCTGATGGAGTTTGGAAGTTCGTTCCATCACCTGGGGACCACAGAGGCAACCAGCCTGGGCTGAGAAGCCAACTACAGCGAGGTGCCTACTTCTCGCTAACCTTGCTAGCTGCGTTTCCGCCGAGCCGCTTCCAGGGAGGGAGCCTGGAGAGCGCTGAAGCTGCGGATCCGTTACCGTCAGGGCGCGGGTGTAGCTGTCAGAGGACAACTGGGTCAGAGCGCCGGGCCTCGCCGCCGTAAGTGAGCTGTCACGAAGCGGGGGTGGGGCGGGGCTGGGCGGGGGGGAGCGAGCCGCGGCCCTAATTCGAAAAGAGTCCTGCACCCCACCACACACCCCCCCCCCCCCTCGCCCGCCCTCCCTCCTTCCCTTTCGCGAGCCGTTAAATTTTACATTCGAAAATGCAAGAAAACGGCATCAAATATTCATCGGCGCGAAGGCGGAGGAAAAGAGGGAAATCAAATTCAATATTCACCACGCCGTCCGGCCAGCTGTAACTAACGAGGTCTGTGAAACCAGAATCGTGTAGCAGGTTGGGAACCCGAAGGCCCCGAGACGGCTGTGTAGGGCTGGGGCGGGACGGAGAGGAGACGCGTGATCCCTGTGATCTGGCAGGCGTCCACGCACCTCCGGAGTCGTCCGGACTTCCCCGCCTCGTCCACGTCCATCCTGAGTTTAGTGCTAAAACATGGACGCTGTGGCGTGGAAGCACCCTGCAGTCGACTTGGCCCTCGATGAATGGAAAGCCTCTCCTCCCAGAGTGCTCACACACACACACACACACACACACACATACACACACACACACACACACACACACACACTCACTCCAGATGATGATTAATTACCGCCGGTATTATCTCACGAGAAGACATTTCTCACAGAGATGCGAGACGTGATCCCTCGGCTCCAGCGGAGAAACACAAAACAGCCGATCACGAGCCGGGAATCATCGGAGCACAGTCATTACTGAACGAATGTGTCGCAGTTCATCCGGGATGGGAGGACTGGGGGTCAGATATCAGAGGTCGGGGGTCAGCCTCGATTATGAACCAAGAGAGTCTCACTGAAAAGCTGCTTGGAAGTCAGATTTTTGTGTTAATCGTGATGACCGCTGCTATAAAAGTAATGCAGCATAAGCTCAAAGCTGAAAATACTCCAGGGATGGAATTTCAAGTCATATTTTATCTCCGATATTGCAAAGTACAACACGCGGTCTAAAGCCATCCTCTGTATCTACATTCTGGAGTAATGGGTTTTAATGTTGGAGTCGGCCATAACTGCCCCTGGTCATCCAGAATTACTGTGATTTCTGTATCAGCCTCAACTAATAAAGTTATATATTAAGTTATGTAACATTTTCTCTTCCTTATTTTTTTACTTTGTGCCTTAACAGTGTGCAGGGATCTACTGGAGCCTCTCCAGTGCACGTAAGGGAAAAAAAGCAGGAAATACACCCTGGACCAATCACAAATCCATTACAGGAAACACACACTCACACCTTTCGCTCACATACTCATTCCTATGAGCAATTTAGAGTCTATAATTGACCTAAACACAGTTCAGTATCCAGTGTTTTTGCTGCTTTAGATGGGAACAAAATGTTGATTGACAGCTCTTAGGAAGATTGTTATAATTACTGCTGATAATAGCAATGGCAAATACTGCTGATAGTATGTTGGATAACAAAAACAACTAATGCATATATGTGATCCTAAAAAGTGCGAAACGTTATAATTATTATTGTACATGTCACTGCTGTTGTCATCTCTACTACTGCCAATAATTGATACTGTTATCATTAACATATTGTAGGTAATGTCAAGTGATGTGCACAGATACGTGATATACATGATAATGTGCATAGATAACAAATCCTGTAAATAATGTATACCGATATATCGATAGCCTCAGCTAATATATAGAATATATTCATATTTATGCATAATTTATATTTCATACCGCATGTTTACTTATTTCCTGCATGCTTATGTTGCAGCTGCATTCAAATGCCAGTGTTTTGTACATAGCTTGTGACTTTCAGTAAGTAAAACTCGCATCTTGAGAAACGTGGACAACATGCAAACTCCACACAGAAATGCCCTCTGTTTGACCGAGATTCGAACCATGGACCTTCTCCTTCTTCTTCTTCCCCATCCACCGATCCAGCGTTTCACCTGTTTCGTGTTACAGTTTAACAGCAGTGAGGTCGGGATGTGTGGACGCTGCTCCATCACTGCAGGGGGGATGGTTCAATCACTAGAGGTCAGTAAAAACAAACTTTCATCAGGTCGATTACTGCCGTTATTGGCTATGGATTACTGAGGCTGGAGTCATTATTGATGTTTTATGACTCAGAAAATAGATCCAATATAGATTTACTATCCCAAGAATTCAGTTTTTTCTAGTGGACTTATGGCTGATAAGAAGCATTTTATTGGTCAGACCACGTAATAATACAGACCTTAGATCACATTTGGCTTTAATTATCACTTCACCTATCAATCAAAAGCAGGTGGAAACTTTATTTTTTTGCAGCTTTGGCATGACAGACACTTCTCTGTGTGCAGCATTAGAGAGGATGAGAACATTTATGTGTGCATCACATATGAACTATTTGCTAGCTTCAGCTCTTCAAGTATAAGTAGAATTGAACAGAATAGAACAGAATCTGTCTTTATTTGTGCCACAATGGGGAGATGTAAAGTGACAAAGCAGTCAAGTGGACAGAGTTAATTCCAAAAGCAAGAGTAATACAAATATAAAAAAACTAAGCGGCTGTATAAATCATACATTATGTGCACAAAGTCAACAAAACTATGACAAATAACAACAGAACACACCAACGATTATCTGCTGTTATTTCTTGCAATTGTGATGAAACTCATTTGTTTGTTAATCCTGATAAATACAGAAAAATTAACATTTTGGTCAGAGAAAAGCGTGGCTGACATAGCCGTTAAACTATTACGAGGGATTGGAAATGGCGACTGAGACTGATGGGTAAACAAAAGCAATCACTTTGTGTGTATTCGTTTTTGTGTGTGTGTGTCTTTCCTGTGTGTCTTTCCTGTGTGTCTTTGATTCCAGATAACAAGACACCAATCTCGAAGAAAGGAAAAAAAAAGTCACTGTGGTCAGTGAAGCTGTAACCTTCACTACTGACTCACTTAAATGTCACTTACACAGAGCTACAGAACCAAACGACAAAAAATAGACTTACTCTAGGTGGAGGGGAGGGAGGGAGGGCGGGAGGGACTGAGCCGGGAAATGGCCCCTGTGCTTATTTTATTTCCTCTCTCTCTCTCTCTTTCTGTTTCTCTCTCTCTTTTCATTTCATTTCTATAAATAGACGGACGCTTGGCAGCTGAGGGGTAGTCCACGCAGAACAAATGCACCCCCCGGCTGTTTCACTTCATTCCACACATAATGAGGCAGACGGGAACACGTGCAGATCGCCGCCGTCACTTCCTCTCTCCCCAGGACCCGGCCAGGCAGGGGCCACATGTTGCCATGGAGACGTGGCTGCTGGGCACCGTGGGTTGAGGGGGGGGGGGGGGGGGGTGAGGAGGTGGGGGGGGGGGGTCCCGGACTAGGGCACGCGACGCCGAGGCCCCTCGTACTGACCTCTCCCTCTACCCTCCATGCCGACGCTCATCCTGCGGCCTCGGGGATGATGTGGCAGACTTGGTTTCCATTCATTCAGTGCCAGGGTTTGTTTTTTGTTTTTGTTTTTGTTTTTTGCCACAAAGGATGTTTATTTGTTGGAATTTCAAAGATTCAGAGATTGGATCAGGGTCCAATAAGGCAGGTGAATCTAATGAGAGGAAGGTGAGATTTAACAAGAATCCAGCAGACATTATGGATGATGTGGAAACAGGACAGTATGGCAACTGATGGATATGAAACAAGTGGTGTGCATATGTCAGGCTTGAAGACAAGATGCATACTGTATCTACATAATAGATACATGGGATACATAATGTACATGATGTGCAAGTGGCATTCAAGCACTGTCAAGTAGACTACATTTAAGTAAAAGAGTGTAGTATTGCAACTTAGATTCTCCTTCAAAATACAAATAATCATAACATTAAATTATTGTCCCAACAAGTTCACAAATTCTGGAATTTGGGACCAATAAGGTGATTCCCATTCCTGTTCTGATTCCCACTCCTGTAACTATTTCTAAGCAGAAGGAAGAGTCACACACAATCAAATGAGTAAAAATCATGGTAATATCATGCAATTTGTACCCATAGGAGAGTTTGAGATCTTTTGCAAAACTGGAAACTTAAAGAAGAACGTGAGACTCCACAGGTACAAGGAAACAGAGAAATTGCCTTGTAGAGTCCTGTGCATCCTGTGTCCTGCCTCCTCCACTCTGGTCTGTACCGAAGTCACCCGCCTCCCCCCTGCTCCTCCTCCTCCTCCTCTCTCACCCTCCTCCCCCCTGCTAATGTATTCCAGCCCAGTGAACCACCAAGCCCCAGTGGCTGCAGCTGCAGCCGCTCTGCACACAGGGCCCGAGCTGCTGCATGTGTGTGTGTGTGTGTGTGTGTGCGTGGCAGCAGGACGTTACTTGAGCTGAGGGTATATTTACACTACGAAAGCTCCGATTCTCTCTGCGTGGCACTCTGTGAATTTATGGGCTGTCAGGGTTTTTATTTGAGGTGTGCTGGCACAGGGCAGTTAAGGCGACGTAGAGTTATACACTGTATACGTGTTATCACCAGGCCTCTCTGTGAGATTATACACACACACACACACACACATACACAACAACACACACAGACACACACTCATGCACTCATCATGTCCCTGCTTGTGCCTCTGAATGATGGGGTGGTAGTAATGGTGTCTGGCCACATGTATGTGTTTGTTACCTCTAGTGCAGAGATTCTGGACCTTTTTGGCGCTTTTTGTGTTTAAAATGCAGCAGCTCTTTGTTTTTTTAGTTGTGGTGATCCCTGTCAATATTTTGGATCTCGTGAGATTGGAAACGTAAATAGGAAAAACATTGGGTAGCCACAGAAACAAAACTGTTGTAATGCAGTCTTGTGAGGAATTTTAGTTGTGGTTCTGGCGCCCCCTGTGGTTAAAAGTAGTAGTGATTCTTCAACCAATACTATATGCAAAGCAAACAGCGTAACATACAAACCTTCCATAACCATAAAAATAAAAATATAAACTGCAAAAATGCGCAAATAGATACAATTTTTACAAAGAAATTGAATGAAAAGTGAGGATGAAACCTTTACATTCCATGGACTTCATAGTCTATATAAATGGATTAACTCAATTGTATTTCCTCCAGATGCAAAAGATTTCAAAGTTAGGCGGACTTGAACCATTGTATCATTACCAAACCTTTGTGACGATCCAGATTAACGATGTGATCCATGCAACCAGGAACACAAACAAAAGAGATGCAGCATTTGAAGTCACCTGTGCATGAGTAATCCGGAGTGACAAAACATCTCTTGCGATCACTGATTTGAAGTGGACGTTTTGATTTGCCAGAACATATCATTTTCTCAAAAAAAAAAAACAACCGCCAAAAAACCCTTCCATTCACTTAAACCTTTCACATCCTTTTAGCCAAAGGTTGTGCAGTGAAACTATTGTCCCAGATGGAGGGTTTATCAATGAGCTCTTCACTTAATTTTGTAATGGCTGAGATCTACAAACCAAACCTATTGCATGACCAATTGCACTGGAAGAGGTGAACTCACCCTGTAGAAACAATAGGCGTCTGAACGCCAATGCTACACTAGCCTGCAAACAAACACACACACACGCACACACACACTCTCTCTTTCTCTCTCTCTCTCCAGTGACAAGCAGCAGCCCTGCAGCTGAGAGGTCTCAGACCCTGATAGGACGTGACGACTCTCCGTTCTCCTCTCACAGCTTCATTGTTCATTACCGACCGTCAGGAGTGCACGTCGCCCGGGGTGCTGACGCAGGCGTTACCTCCACACCTCGCTCCTCTTCCTCTTCCTCCTCCGCCGCGACTGCAACTTCTGCAACCTGAGCCCACAAATAACCAGCATGTGCAGAGCGCAGAGCGCAGCACGGAGAGAGGTTAAAAAAAATCACAAATCTCTGGTGCTCGGCCGCTTCGTTCCAGAGTCGATCCAGACGGTTTAAGTGACACGGAAAAGCAAGAAGAAAGGAATGATGTTGTAGCTGTAGCTCGGATGTCTCACGTAGTTTGAGAGATTTTTGTTTTACGATCAAATACAGAATATAAAACAATCTTCCCATATGTCCAAAGTTTTGGAAATCAATGCAACTCATCAGTTCAGAGGGAGCCTTGGCAAGCAGGCCTCTGGTGCTGACTCTTGGAGTCTCAGTGCCTTGGGTTCTTCTGGAGAAATCATCCCATATTAATTCAGATTAAGTAGAACAACAGTCCCACCACCACAGTGGAGGAGGAGGCAAACACGACTAAATGAGGACAGAAATCGTCACATTTATCCCACGTCTCCTACTCCTTCCTCTCCTTCTCACAGCTTGGATTGAGACACCGTACAGTAGAATCAAACAACTTTATCACAATTCTTCAGGGGCAGCAAAATGGCGACAGTCTTTTCTAGATTTTTAAAGCAACAGCTTTGAAATGAAGAACTGTAGAAACAACAGTGCACTCTGATGTCATGTTGGAGAAACAGCTTCTGCAGTTCTGTAATCAATTCACTTTGGGTGTGAACGTGCTTGAAATTTCAGACTTAGGCTTGGGAATCGGAAACATTGAGGTAAGATGCAACCCCTTTATTTATTTTGTTCACTTTCAAGTGACCTTGGGCTCTTTAACGGGGGCTACATACCGTAAATTAAAGTTCTTATTACCATGAATTCATTGCATACACCGGCTTTTATGCAAGAGGTTAAAAGACGCCGACTTCTTGTCACATCTTGCACGTCGGCTGCAGGTGCCTCCGCTCAGCGTGTTTCCATCACCTCTGCCGGTTTTCCCTGCAGATAAGAGAACTTCATTAAAACATCCAACCATATTCTCCATACTAATCACAGCATTGCATGAGCAGGATGACAGTGGTGTGTGTGTGTGTGTGTGTGTGTGTTGGGGACAGTACTGACCAGATTGGGTCGTCTCATCCTCAGCCTCTATTTGGGAAGTGATTGTTTTCCGAATTTCATATTTGGGCTTTTAACAAGCGTGGAAATCTGAACAGCCTAATAAGATTCTGTACCACAGCGCCGTGGTGTAATTAAAATTGGATCCAATTGATTTTTTTTTTCTCCTCTTCTCTTCTCTGCTTTGCATATAGTCACCATCCCAAAAGGTAGCAGGGACTCTCTGCACACACTGAAGACTGCTGCTCTAAGTCTCCATGTTGACTCTGGGTGGCTTAATGATAAATTATTATTGATTAATAGCTAATTAATTTAAAAGACTTTTAAGGACCTGTATTAATGCTGCATACGGTTTGGCTTGCACAGGGATTTCTCAGGATTATTATTGTGTTGTTGTCCACATTGCTCCAGGCCTGTGTGGTTTTGTAATTAGAGGTGGTGGCGGTGTCGACATCCTGCCCGTCCGCAGCAGTTATGGCCGATTGTGCTGCATCAAGGACCCGTGTGCCCAGTGAAGCTCATTATCTACTGTAGTAATGCGTCTAACTGGGGTTTGGGAGATCACTGGGCTGTGCAATGCCTCTGCAACACAGGACACAAAGACACACACACACATACACATGCACACACAAAGTGCTGGGAGCGGAGTGAGATGGTTGCAGGATTTTATAAGGATTTTCTTCAGGAATACGCAGATGGGAAGATTGATATCCCTAACACTGAAGATGGGGCTTCAGAAGGGAGGGATCTTAGCATAAAACTTCCATTTGTGTTGACCTAGTAATCAACACATTGTTAATGAAGTCAGGAACGTGCAACGCTTCTGCAACACGAGACGCAACGACACATGAGACGTGATGAGAACAGGGTTGGATGGACATCCAGGACTTCAGGAATCTTCAGGAATGGGAGAATGTTCCTCTCATATCTATTGTCTAATGTTTAAAACGGAGCTTCCTAAAGGAGACAACTTAGCATAGAAATACCATTTGCATTGATTTAGTAATTAAGACATTGTTAATAGTCAGGGATGTGCAGTATGCCTGTAACAAAAGACACAAAGATGCATGAGGAGTGATGAAAACAGGATTGGATATTTCCAGGACTGGAATTATTCCACATTTTGGGTCCTATGAGTATTTTCTTCAGGAATAAATGGATGCTAAAATATTTCTATCATGTCTGTCTTTTAACACTGGAGCATGGATGGAGTGTCATAAGGGAGACAGCTTAGCATAAAAACTTAGCATAAAAATTCCATTTGTGTTGACTTGGTAATTAAGACATTGTTAATAGTTGGGGATGTGCAATACATCTGCAACAAAGGACACAAAGTCACATGAGTAGTGATGAAAACAAGGTGAGATGGATCAGGGACTCTGGACACTGAACTGCAACAGTGGCAGTAACACATTTTGAAAATAAATAGTTTAAATTCAACTGGGATGGACAAGAAGCAGTAAGAGGTCCCAGGTCTCTGGTCAATAGCGAGCGTCTTGATATCACAGCGTACTGATCCCATCTTTAAAGTGACTGAGGACAAAACTACAGAAAATTATGATTGTTGAAAGACAGCTATGACAGTGATTTTCTGGATGAGCAGATGATTCTTCGACTTGGAAGAGAAAGTTTCTCAAACAATATATCTTAAAACATCATCACATCCTCATTCATATGAGGATATCAGTCTTTAAAATAGCAGTGCCCAGCCCCACCTTCAAAATAATTTACATATTTTCACCTCAGACTCTGGCTCCAACAAATAAGAATAGATGTATAAGTGCTACATAGCTGCATCGCTCCAGATTGCCACTTTGTTTTGGCAAAAGTTACCAAGCTCCATTGTTTAGAAGGAAACACATTGTCACGTGATCATTCCTGTGAGTAGCAGGCAAGACGAATCTATATAAAGCCTATGTGCAGTTGCCAGATAAACATGAAAGGGTGCCAGAAATAGACCATTAAAACATCATTATAAAATGGCTTGTAAAAGTGCATATGACTGAGGCATTCCTGATTAAATTAATGTTCCATAGTATCTATGTTAAGAACAAGGGTGAAGCATTCTAGGTCCACTTTAAAATGCCAACATCTATATTAACACAACTAAAAGTGTGGCACAGGAGGAGGTGTTAGTCATTCTCACATCTTTTGTGTGAGTGTGTGGTATTAGTAGCATGTATCCAGAGTGTACACCAGTGACTCATTGATCATCTCCCTGCTGTCGCTTATTGATTCACTGTCTTGCATTTGCAGCATCCTCCACTCAGCGTATCCTCTTCCCTTATTCTCCAGCTAAAACAGTGAGTGATACTTCAATTTTCAGCTTTTTCTTCCTCTCTCCTCCCTCTCTTTCTGCTTCCCTCCTGTTCTGAGCAGTTGTCATGGTGGGCTTCGGGCCTGGATGAAATCCACATCTTTTTTTTATTAAATAAACTTTATTTACACAACAGGGTGTACAAGTCATTTCAACAACAGCAACAGGGAACGAGAGGCTAGTAGTCAGTAGTAGTCAGACAAAAACAAATGAATATGACATAAAAACATCGGAATAAATTACAGGTCAAAAGGCTTTCGTTTTCAGAGCTTTAAAGTTTACGTGTCTTGTGTGAGTTTCTTTGCTGGGGCCGTTACCCACCTCAAGGAGGCAGTGTGTGTGTGTGTGTGTGTGTGTGAGTGTGTGTGAGTCTCAGAGTGTGTGCGTGTGTTTGCATGTGAGATTGTTTGTGTGTGAGGCAGTTGATCCAGAGTAGCATGGCTTCTTCGCTGCTTACATCAGAGGCTGGGGTTATTGAGACGAGGGACGTGAGATGAGGACGTGCTGTGTTACAGTCAGTAGACCTGTCAGTATAGAGACGGCCAAACTATGAGAGGAAAACCATGTATGTGACGAAACTGTAACTGACGTTTTTAGAAATGTAGTATAAAATATATATGTAAATACATAAAACTCCCAGTGCTTTACTACCATGCCAGGACAAGTATGTATGCTCGTAATAATGCTCTAAGCAGCTCTATGCAGCTCTACATCTGTAGAGCCTTATGCTCACATATGCTCTTAAAGCTTCTCTCTGGTTTCATATATTTTTTAAATGGCGCCTCCAACGGTCACTTTCTCTCCTTCGCCTCCATGGCCCCGCCCCCCGGCCTCTGACGTCAGCAGTTCTTACTTCTGGACCAGCAGTAGAAGTGATGCCACTCTGGAACCGGCGTTTTTCAGAGCAGAGGAAAAACACTAGAACTCTTTGGTGAAGCCAGCTGTAAAATGAGTCTGTAAGAGGAGAGAGAGAGAAAAAAAAGAGAGAGAGAAGAGAGAGAGAGAGAGAGAGAGAGAGAGGAGCTGAACTACAGAGTACGTCGTCACGGTTTCTGTGCTCCGGCTCCTTGCACACAGGAGGGGGAGCAGAGCGCTGATTCACGGCTTGCAGGAGGAGGGAGAGCCGGGGCGGACGGTGCTCAGAGGATCCATCTCTTATCTTAAAATACCGACACTCCCCCCTCCCCTCACCTCACCTCCTCCCCCACCACCACCACCACCTCCCACCTCCTCCTCCTCCTCCCACCTCCCTCCTCCTCCTCCTCTTCCTCCCTCCGTCATTGACAGCTTTGCGACCCGGTCAATCCGTCAGACAGAGGAGGAATCCGGGGAGGAGGATCCACATCACCGCCGCACCGCACCGCGGAGCCCGGAGACCCGGAGGACACCGAGGCTGCAGCCGCTACTGGGGGGGAGAAAGGAGAGGAAAAGAAAGGAGGAAGGCAGAGGGGGCTCGGATACGTCCGTAGAGGAGACCTGAACCGCGGAAAGAACAAGAATCACACCAGTAATTATAATACATCACTCTGCGAAGAGACGGAGAGGGAGGAGGAGGAGGAGGAGGAGGCGGATTTGGAGGATATTTCGCAGCCTCTTTCTGCACAAACTCCAGGAATTGACAGATTCCAGGTAGGCTGACAGGAATTACGCATGATGCAAACTGTTTAATGTGTGGATGGATGAGGAGATGCGCAGGTACAGGCAGCACGCGCGCGCGCACGCACACACACACACACCGACACACGCATACAGAAAGAGACACATACAGAGAGAGAGACATACAGAGAGAGAGAGAGAGAGAGAGAGAGACATATACACAGACGCACATATATAGCGAAAGAGTGAGAGAGAGACGCACGCGCGCGCACGCACACACACACACACACACACAAACATACACTGAGAGATAGAGACAAACACACAGGCACGCACTCAGAGGGAGAGACACAGACACATACATATACACACACAGACACACACATATACAGAAACAACCACTCAGAAATAGACACACGCACACACGCAGAAACAGAAAGAGAGAGAGAGAGACAGACAGATATATCCAGAGAGAGAGAGGGAGAGAGACTTGTGCACATACACAAATACAGAGATGTACACACAAACGCATGCACGCACACACACATACACACACACATACACACACACAGACTGGGGCTGTGGGGGTCCAGATGCAGGTCCAGCTGTGTGTGATGCGTCACACTGGGGAGCCTCCATCCTCCATCCTCTATCTGTGGAGATGATGCTGGTGGAGATGGGTGTGCCACCACTGGTACAGACACCTGGATGGTGTTTCCCCCCCTGGCTCTGACTCGCTGACTCCGAGCTTCAGGAGTTATGTTGTCTGCAGAGTTTCCAGGGCTTCGTGTGCACCTCTCTGGACCCAGGTGCAGGCCTGCGTCCTGGGTACAGGCCTGTATTGGGGAGGCGGGGGGCTCCAACCGGGATTCCCACCCCCCTTCTACTCTTCCTCCTCCTTCTTCTTCTTCTTCACGGCCTCACTATGATTAATCAGCAACAGCTGAGGCTCTCCGTGTCTCTGCTGAGTCCATGTTTACGTGCATCTCAAATAGCCTCCTTAAACAAGAGCCTCTTCCCAAAATAGGGAAAGAGATCTTGGAGCTGCACCGGGGCCCGGGCATGGAGACCAGGGTGAAAATCTGGCTTGAATTTGTGCTTTTTTCACTGTAAAAATCCTCCCGACATCCTCTGCGAGGCTGCTGACAGCTGCACCTGTCTCCCAGCTGATCGTATAACTGATTAATCGGCAACTGGGTGTCGGAAGACAGGCAGAGATGCACAAAAAAAAAGAAAAAGGAATGAAATTGCTCGATTGTTGTGAGAAGCAGTCTAGAGCAGAGTTCGTTTAGTTTTAACTACAGTGTAACAGCAGAATATTCATGTTATAAGCTACAGATTCGTGTTCATCCATTAATCAATGATTCATTTCAGCTCCAGGATTGATAACTCATCCGTGAAGTGCTAGGATGTTTCAGTCAGGAAAGAGGAACAGAGATCCTAAGCCGATATATCTGCTCAGTTATGCCTGATTTTAGTCGGCTCTTAATCCTCCAATGTTAACTGTAGTGATTCTTTCCCATTGGGGCCTCGGCTCTGCTGTTTCCTTCCTCAACTGGATGAAAATTTAAAGAAAACCTGACTCTTGTAGTCACTGTTATATGTTTTACTCTGAGCTCAGTCCCAGCCTACAAGAGGGTCGACTATGAGTGACATTTGCACAGATGTGTCTTCATGAGAACAGTCCACACCTGTGGTATTTGAAGGCTCTGCTCCGTAAGCTGGGAGACCGTTGTATAAATCCTGCCGTTTGAAACCAGGCATATTTTGCGATTTCAACATGGCTAAACATCCGTGGCTCCGGTCCATCTACCACCATCTTACAGGCTTAGCACCCAGTGGTGTCAGGGGGTGTCTGCCTCCACCCATTGGGGTGCACACAAGACCAGAGAATACACCCTGGACATGTCCCAGTCCATCACAGCATCTCCAGTCAGCCCTCGGTCTGACCAGGTTTTGAACCAGGGACCTTCCTGGTCTGTGCTGAGAGCACTGAACCACTCATCTTGAGGCACATTGGGTTCAGTAGCAGATCCAGGCTCAGCTGGCTGTAGTTTCTGTAAAGGGAAACAGTGGTTAAAAGTGGTGTAAACGGAGCTTAAGTGGGTTCACACTGGGCTGTTTGTGGTTGAAGAGGTCACTGTTGGCTTTAATTGGAAAATGTCAAAGCCGAACTTCAGCCGTAATTTACATGCGTCAGCTGTAATTTGTCTCTTAAGCTTCTGCGCAGTTTTTGAGAGCAACTTTGTGTTTTTTTGCTTTGTTTTTCTTTTCTTTTTTTTCCCTCTTCCCCACTCGACTTTAATCCATTTTGGTGAGCAGTCCCACTGACAGCTTCAAATTATAACTCCAGTGACAGCCCGCCCCTGCATTCACAATGCGAACCACAATAACTAAAACAGTAATTAGCATGCAAATTGTTTTGTGTAGCTCCTAATTTCGGGGTCACGGCTCCAGTGTCGCTACACACAGAGAAATGAAACCGCGGCCTCGCCGTCACCTGACGACACCTGCTGCAATTTGTGTTGGAGACAGGAAATCAATTATTGAAATCCAAAATCCTGCTGAGGTCAAAGCTGCCATCAGTCTGTCTGAGTGCTTACATGTAATTATTTTAATGAGCTTTCATTATTGCGCTCGTGTCTCTTAAACAGCTTGTCAGTCAGTCAACCAACCAAACCGATCCATCAATCAGCTGATCGGCCAATCGATGCATCCCTGTTGGCCGCGTTATGAACACGACAGTGAGATTGTGTTTGTTTATCGGGTCTTTCCTCCTATGCGAGTCGCTTTTGAGAAAAAGAGGAGTAAATATGAATGTAATTAAGGCAAGGTCTTAATCGTACGACCTTGTTGTTTGTTGCTCTGGAGACACCAATCAGGGGGACGTCAATGTGATGATGTCAGAGTGATGTAATCTCAGCTCATTTGTTGCCCTCTGGGATTTGGAGGACGTTCTTACTGGGTACTTGCCGGTCCGAATGAATTCAGTGCATTGTATGGAAATGCATTGTGGGAGTTTTACAATACTTTGGGGACAAAGAGCCCTCCTACAGATGGAATAAATGTAGTGTTGATAGCTGGTTACCATCCCTGGATACAGACAAGCAGCATGGCATGTTCACTAAATGTGACCTCATACTTAACCTCCTGCTGCCAAAGCAGTTCATGTATCAAGTGGACGAATGTCACAATTGAAGCCAAGAGATCACATATTAAAACCAGCTGTTGGAGCGAATCATCCGGTGTTGCTTCGGTCTGTTTAAAAGTTGAATACGTTAACTTCATTGTTGACCGCGTGATGGACCTGTCCACAGTGTATTCCCAGCCTTCACACTAGAAATAGACTCCATCAGATCCCATGAGCCTGTCACTGTGTGCGTTATGTCACGTCTCTTTTTGTTTTGTTTTCACAGATTTCCTCTGGGAGAGCTCATTTCTGTGTGGATTTTGCACTCTCAACCGCTTTTTTTTTTCATCATATGTTGCAAAAGCAAAATGCAAATCCCGACTTCGGTTGGTTGGTTTATGGCGGCCGAGGCACTTTGGCTTAGGTTACAAAATCGCAGCTTCAGTTAAATGTCACCACAGTAATAGTAAGAGCATCATCTTCAAGTCACCACAGACCCTAAACCAGCGCTGCGAGTGCTTGAACACGACCCTGCAAAGTAGAGTAACGCTTGCAATGCGAGGTTACTATGTGGAAGAATAAGATCCGTATCATGCTTTGAAACATTACGCTGAAGACTGGTCATGCTGGTAATAACAGGGCTTTACCGGGGCGAAAATCATATATTTTGTAAATTAATAAAACGAAGCGTAGTTCAGAGACCTCGCGGGTGATTTGGGAGACCCAGAAATTAACACAACTATACTTTACAATTGCAGGATAATCATCCTGAAAATGATTTTGCTCAGACTGCCTCCCTGTTACTGTACGGCCTCACATCTTTAAGAGTCTCCGCGTCTCTCCAGTAGTTTGCTTTTGGATTTACGGGTATTTGGCTTGTTTGCCGTTCTGTTTTATGTCTGTTTATCGAGGGCAGTCTGACCGAGCTCATTTACTGTTTCCTCTCATAAGACACATCCAGGAGTCTCCGCTTGTCTCCAACACCGCTGCAAAGAAACAACAGAGAGGCGCGAGGGAGCGCAGGGACGGTCGGCCCCTTTAAAGCCACTGTAATCAGCATCTAATTAACAAGGAGGGATGACATCACTGCAAGTGATCAAACTACCTGGCTCTCTGAGTCTTTCAGCTCATTGAAACTTCACTCAGTCTTCTGGCCACATCCCTGGCTGTGAATGCTTCCCGCTAATAGCTCAAGAAGTTAATAGAAAACCTCGTTTGCCGTATCAGAGTTTGGCTGGTGAAGAGTCAGACGTTTCCCCGAGGAGGTGGAGCCCAAACGTGGAGCTAAAAGAGGCGTTCGTTTTGGTTATGCATTCATTAAGGGGATGGAGCAAGAGTGCGAATGCACACTGATGCTGCTTCGTGCTGGATGTGTTAATGGGCAGCCGTTGGCCAGTAAATCTGCTGTATTAACTTAACGTAGTGGTATGTCAGTCCTGTGTTTGCAGCTCAGCTCTGCTGCCAGCCGGCCGGTAAAGTCAGTAATTGCATGATGAATGGAATTACCCCGCGTCATGCTGCTTTCTTAAATGACTAATCTGAGGATTCACCAAGGTTAGGCGTGATGTGAAACGTGCGAGTTCATTTTGGCTTAACATTTTGAGGATGCCCTTCGTCTCGTCCATCACCGAACAATTAAAGCACCGGTCATTTAATCATCCCCCCCCCCCCCCCCCCCCCCCCCCGTTACCCAGAATGCAACATTCCTTCCTGCCTCTTAAATCGCGGATGCTTCCTTCGTTTCTGCCTCATTGCACTTTCTGCCCGTCCGCCCCGGCCCGCCACCGTGCAATAAAAGGGGCGAGGAGAAGGTAGCAGGTCAGCAGCGCAGCTCCGGCTCTAAAACAGGAAGAGGCATTTCCTGCAGCCGGCCCGCGCCGCTAAGAGCAGCTGCCACGTTGGTAGTGTCTTCTAGTAAAGTTCGCTTACAGTGCTGATAGATAGAGGGACGTGACTGCGATTTTACACGCTATGTGATCGTTTTATTCAACACTCTTGCAGGTTTTCTGCAAGAGTCAGAATGAAGCCACTGGAAACAGAAATCTACAGTTATCCAGTCTCAATGGCTCTCTATGGCTCCTCACAGGAATTGCATGTCCGAGTTGTGTCCATGCAAAGTGGCTCTGCTGATTTAGCTGAATTTGAGTTCCTCGTCTCCCTCACTCCTGCTGTCTTCTCCACGTCTGTCGTCCACGTCAGTGCTGTAGCCTTTTAGACGTCACGCTGACAGATTCTTCATCCTCAAGCTTTAGCGCCTCTAAAAACAGACAGCACTCCAAGAACGTTCCTTTCCCCAAGTTTCCGAGGTTACGATCCCTGAAAAGACATCATCATAGCACCACAAGTGATGCAATTATGTGTACCTATGAGCCGTTAAATGAGAAATATTAGGAATAATTTATTCCAGAATAGATTCATTGGCTTTGCTAATGCCTTGGTTTGCAACAACAAGTTGAAAGGAACCTTTTTTTCTTTCTTTCCAACCGTGTGTGTGTGTTGACGCTCAAACCTTAAAGTGGCGTGAGTGCTTCTAATATGCCAGCTGTGAAAATGTTGTCAGCCGTCCAAGCTGGCCACCGCTCTGTCTGAGATGATGGATATCATTTCCAAAAATATCACCTGGGAGTAGTCGCAGCTATTTTAAGTCTTGAAATCCAGTGCGCTGCCTGAGTGTTAAGTCCAATAAAAGAGAATCTGCATTACGCAGCATAACATGTGCTATTTAATGGGTGCTTTTATCCAAAGCACTGTACACCTTTTAGCAGAGACGGCCCCAGAGGTAGTCAGCCCTCAAACCACGAATCAGAACACAAGAATGCACTTTCAGGTACAAAACAAAGAACAACTTGAACTACATTTCAAGGCAAATGGAAACAAAGTGTGGCGGTAATAAAAAAAAAATGTAATCCTCTAGCGATTTCAGGACAGAATGATTAACTTGCACGGTCGGTATCTCTCTGAAGAGATTACTTTAATTCAAACTAAACTGCCTGTGTGTCTCAAGGGCCCAGAGGTGTGGCCCCACCTGGTCTGCCAAAAGCACGAAATAATCACAGGTCGCACGTAGAAGAAAGCCCCCATGATAAATCCCCTGTTATTTCCCAGAGCCTGGTGGACCGCTCTGGTGGCCTCTGGCCTCAGCTGTTAGCATCAGAAGAAGTGTCAAGTCCTGTCTTAGAAGAGCTGAGGAGGTGCGTAAGATGCTTAGCCCGAGCTTTTTATGATTCTGCACAACGGCTGGATTGTTATTACAATGTCGCTCTCTCTTGCAGAAGTGGTAAGCGTGCATTTAGGACCCGGTGTGTAATGAATCTGGATGGGACACCTCTACCCTTTGTTTCAGCGTGCTTCTTGACGCTCTCCTGCCTCCACTCTGCTGGTTTTTCCCTTTCTTTTTTTTTTTTTGCCAATGCGACATTTTGGACAGTGCTTAGTTTGGCAACATTGCATACCTGCTGAGTGAGCTGTTGGGTTCAGAGCTGTGTATTACTCCCGAGAGTTCAGACAATCACGCTCAGATCCACATTACTGGGCGCAGACATCCACATCTCGACTGAAAATAAACTTCACGACTGGAAATGAGCCCGCGGGCTGTGATTTCATGAAACAAACGTTATCTGCATTGTTCACATAGTGGTTTACAGACCTCTAAGCATGGGGAAGTGGTTTTTTTCCCCAGCCTGCCTCTCAGAGATTACATAAAGGTCTCATGACTCTGCTGTTTGTAAAGAAGCAGGCAGAAACGCATTGATGTCTTATGGAGGGATGGTGGCACAATTTGAATTTTTACTCTCAGATAAAATTCAGAAATTCCTTTCTTTCCCCAGACACAATGTGTGGGCTTCTCTCTGAGTAATGTAAACACACAATCTGAGTAATGTGCGCTACTGCTGCTCCTCAAACTCCAGATTTGAAACGCCGAAGTACCCCGAGGTTGGACAGGATCCACTGAGCGATTACATTAATTATTGTGTGACAAAAAAGTGAAATTTAGTTTAATAAGCAAAGCATGAAGACAGGATAATGAATATTAATTTGGGACAAGAGCCATTAAGCAAAGCAAAGCATCACTTTGTTTCTTTTACCTTTTCCTGCTGAATGTTCGTACACGAATATCAAGTCAAGAACATACAAACAGCACAACAACAATAAAACACACTAGAATGAAAGGCAAACTCGAACCTTACACTAAGCTGAAAGCCAAAGAATAAAAAGATGGGATTCAAAAACAGGCAGTGATGGGGACAGTCCAACATGCACAGGCAATTTGTCCCAAAGCTCAGGGGCAACAACCGAAAAGACTCTCCGTCTTAAAGTAAAGCTACTACATAACATCTGTTTTTTCTGTCTTTCCACTGTGTTCAGGTGAAGAGTGGAGCAAAGCACAGCCCAGTGCTGGATCCCAGAGGGACTCTCAGTGTGGTAAGGACCCTTGAGACGAAGAAGGGTGCATGGAGGGTTCAAGGCCTGTGAAGCCGGGGTCACCAGCCTGCCTCTGTTTGGGGCTGATCTCTCTGGCCGTCGCCTTCCTCTGCACTGAGGCGCGGACCACTCCCAGCCCCCTGCTCAGCCCCAGCAATGGCACCTGCCCGGGTAACTACAAGTGCCGGCCAGGCATCATCCTGCCCATCTGGTACCCCATCGACCCCTCCATGGGGGACAAGATCGCGCGGGTCATTGTGTATTTCGTGGCAATGATCTACATGTTCCTGGGGGTGTCCATCATAGCCGACCGCTTCATGGCGGCCATTGAGGTCATCACCTCCCAGGAGAGGGAAATTGTCATCAAGAGGCCCAATGGAGAAACCACCACCACCACCATCCGCGTGTGGAACGAGACGGTTTCAAACCTCACCCTCATGGCCTTGGGCTCATCTGCCCCCGAGATTTTGCTCTCTGTGATCGAAGTGTGTGGACACGGCTTCTCCTCCGGTCAGCTCGGGCCAGCCACTATCGTCGGCAGCGCGGCCTTCAACATGTTTGTCATCATCGGCCTCTGTGTGTCAGTCATACCCCAAGGAGAGGTACGGAAGGTCAAACACCTGCGGGTGTTCTTCGTCACCGCAGGCTGGAGCATCTTCGCCTACATCTGGCTCTACATGATCCTGGCCGTCTTCTCTCCCAACGAGGTCCAGGTGTGGGAAGGTCTCCTCACGCTCGCTTTCTTCCCCATATGTGTGCTCCTCGCCTGGATCGCCGACAGGCGGCTGCTCTTCTACAAGTTCATGCACAAGAAGTATCGCACCGACAAGCACAGGGGCGTCATCATCGAGACGGAGGCCGAGCGCTCCAAAGGGATCGAGATGGACGGGAAGATGGTCAACTCCCACTTCATGGACGGAGGTGCCGCGAGCAACCTGGTCGGTTTGATTGAGAGCAAAGAGGTGGATGAGTCCCGGCGCGACATGATCCGCATCCTGAAGGACCTAAAGCAGAAACACCCGGAGAAGGAGCTGGACCAGCTGGTGGAGATGGCCAACTACTACGCCCTGTCACACCAGCAGAAGAGCCGCGCCTTCTACCGCATCCAGGCCACGCGCATGATGACGGGCGCGGGCAACATCCTGAAGAAGCACGTGGCGGAGCAGGCCAAGAAGAGCATCAGCGTGCAGGAGGTCCACGTGGAGGAGCCCGAAGAGTACGTGTCTCGGATCGCCTTCGAGCCCGCCGTCTACCAGTGTCTGGAGAACTGTGGCGCCGCGATCCTGACCATCGTCAGGAAGGGCGGCGACATCAACAAGACCATCTACGTGGATTACAAGACGGAGGACGGCTCAGCGAACGCCGGCGCCGACTACGAGTTCACCGAGGGCACGGTGGTGTTCAAACCGGGCGAGATGTTCAAGGAGATCAACATCGGCATCATAGACGATGACATCTTTGAAGAGGACGAGCACTTTTTTGTGCGGCTGGGTAACCTGCGCGTCCTGGAGACGGAGGACGAGGTCCTGTCCGCCAACAGTCTTCCGTACCCGAAGGCCATGCTGGGCTTCCCCACGGTGGCCACCGTGACCATCCTGGACGACGATCACTCGGGCATCTTCACCTTCGAGAGCGGCTCGCTGCACATCAGCGAGGGCATCGGCATCATGGAGGTCAAAGTGCTGAGGACTTCGGGAGCGCGCGGGACGGTGATTGTGCCTTATCGCACCATGGAGGGACTCGCCAAAGGCGGAGGGGAGGACTTCGAAGACACCTACGGAGAGCTGGAGTTCAAAAACGACGAGACCTGGTGAGACAGCCGCTCCGATTCTCCCCTATGACTGACTGGCGATGATGTTTGCATCCTATTGTTACAGGAGTCTTAATCAGCTCAGGTGATTGAAAATGAAGTGCGTTTAGAGAAATCATAAATGCGTTTTTCTGTCGCTGTGCGCTTGATTTTGCACTCCTTTGATTTGTGTTTTGTTTTTGAATTGCTAGTCTGATGGTGGGGAACTGTCAGAGAGCTACAGTATATATGATGCGATATGATCTGCGGCTTCAAAGCTACTCAGCAGTCTGCCAGACACGCGTCTCATTCAGCGATCCCTTTTGATACAAAGACGTTGTCTCCTTTGCCTCTTGACGTCGTTTAATTTAGAGCATACTTTAGTAACCTGCTAGTGTGCTGTTTGCACTCATCACTCTGTGCACTTTAAATGCTTTTTTTTCCGACCCCTTTACATGGTTAGACACTGTACCCTCTCATCTCCACAACCCCTTGTTTTCGGGAGACAGGCTCTCATCAGAGCGCAATACTGCGTGTGTGTGAATGTGTGTGTGTGAATGTGTGTGTGTGTGTGTGTGTCGGGATTCAACTTTGGGATTCGTCACACAACTGTGGAAACAGGAAGTCCTTAAGTCACCCCTCTTTGCGTCTCTAATCCCTTCTGCTTTTGTTTTGAAGAACTTGGTTCTCTTCTTCTTCTCCTCCTCCCCCTCATTTTTTTCATTGTCTCTGAGTCAAATAACAAAAAGACAGAGACTATTACAACAACATATGTCAGTGTCATGTATAAATCAGACTGAGGTGAGTAGGCGGACCAAATCACTGGGCAAGGCTTCTATGCCGAAAAGTCTTAGTGCAGCTTTATGCAAACTGTGCGTATCGTATGGCCTTGTTAGCTGCACCATCTGTGTACAATACCAGCAAAAACAGAGACTTGCAAATGAGTGGGCAAATCTGGCCATGTTGCAACAACAGCAACATGCTGTGCCGTGGAGCCCGCAGCACCTTATACCGTACCACATCCTAGCTTTGTGTCCCGTGCGAGCGAGGCGGCGCGCGCTGTCTTGTCTCCTCAGGAATATTGATTTATTTATTTCACAGCTTCCATCCGCTTGCATCTCACGCCTCGGTCCGGAGGCGCTGAATCAAAGTGACACGTGTGTCCGACTTCAACCACCCCACCTTCCCTCGCTGTCGTCCGGGTGGCAGGGCTCAGAGGCTCCGGGCGTGAGGTCCCGAGGGGCCCGGGCAGCACAGGAGAGACCCTGGGAGAGGGGGGGGGGGGGGGGCGAGGGGGGGGTTGGGTGGGTGTCCCTGTGATCAGCAGGGTCCTGGGGCCTGCAGAGCTTCCAGCGTTTTTTGCTTGATTTATCCCAGAGATGCTTTATGGAAGGGAGAGATGTGGAGGGGGACTGCCTGTGTGTGTGTGTTTGTGTGTGTATGTGTGTGTGAGAAAGAGAGTGTGAATGAATAAGTCAATCAATCAGACTATTTATATACCACTTTTCATCCAAGATGAAAAGCAGAGTGCTTCACACAGTAGAAGATGAACACACGTCACACACACATTCGTTCAGTCATAACACATGCAAACGCTCCTGAAAGATGTTAAAAGGAGGTTAAAAGGGAGGAAAAAGCTTGAAAGAAGACAACTGAAAAACCGAGACAGCGCTGTTCTCTTACTCTTCTCTCACGGCACCATGATTAACATTGAGGAAAACAGGGATAAACCCAGATGAAATAGCAAATGAGTAGATCGATGAATAAAATACAAAGTTAATTAAAAAAAACAGAGGATGACTGTAGATAAATTAAGACCAGAGAAACAGACATGCTTTGTTTTTAAAAATATCCACACTCCCACCTACTGTGTGTGTGTGTGTGTGTGTGTGTGTGTGCATGTGTGTGTGTGTGTGTGTGTGTGTGTGCATGTGTGTGTGTGTGTGTGAGTGAGTGTTGCTGGCATTGTGAGGGGGACGGTGGTCGATCGATCCGCTCTTTGTGCTGCGAGTTAGGTGTCCTTACAGTGCAGCGACGCTCCTTTTGTGCGAGTGCACGCCTCGACACTGAGAATTGATAAACGCCGCCGGTCCTGATCTGATAGGGGGGGAATCACACCTAATGGCCCAATAATGATCCTCTCAGTGCGTCTCACAGAACGCCAGGGACCGGCGCTAAACGCAGCTGATCGCATCTCTTACTCACTCGTGTCAGTGCGCGCGTCATACGGCAGGTCTCACGGATCTGGAGAACGTTGTTAGTGCTTGTAACGTGGAGGAAGAATCAGAGTGAAGAGTCGAGTCTTTAAAGAGAACCTGTGAGATAATTAGATCACTCTTATTATCTTATTTTCTTTGCTGTGAGTCATGATGGGAAAGATGAATATGTAGCTGGGGCCCGCAGCCTGTTAGCTTAGCATAAAGGCGGGAAACAGGCGGGAACAATGTCCCCTCAGCTTTTAGAGTAACACGTTATGTCTGGTCTGCTAAGTTAACACGGAAACTAAGGTGTGAGGACAATTTGGTCATGCACAAAGCTACAGCTTAAACGGTTGTCCTGCTAGCTAAGCTAACTGTAGGATAGCTACTGTAAGTAAGAGGGTACAATTGAGTCCCAAATGGCCAAACTGTTCCAGAGGATTTATCATTTAATCAAAACGCTGCATTTAGGAGATTTGTTAGCCTGAAAGTCTGGGGCGTGAGAGCCAGACCAAAGGTCACGATTTTTGACCTTTTGATCCTTTTAGCGGCAACGGAAACCAGATTGTTGCTTTTATTTCAGCGGTAAATATCATCTCTGACATTTTTAGTGGCGTTAAAGAGGTTGTGCGATTACACAGGCCGTGTTATACAAAGTAAACAATAATATCGTTAAATAATTAGTGTCAAAATCCCCCGGACTGTGACATAAATGCCAGGGAAAGGGTCTCGCTGACAGACAGAGCTCGCAGTCTTATCGACAATGTCCACATTTGATGCAAAGGGTGAAAATAGACAAAAGAGGCAGAAAAGTGAGGACACCGAACTGAACCTGCACAGCCAGTGTTGATTAATGTCCTGGCAATGGAGAGAGGATGAATGCTGTGTGATTTATCAGAACATACAGCACATTATTGAGCCGAGCAGTTAAAACAATGAGAAGTCTTCCTATGCGTGAACACGCCGCAGCATTAATATGAACGTCTTTCCTCCCTCCGCCCCCCCCCCTCCGAGACTTCAGGATCTTTTGTAGAAATGGCATTTCTGCCGTTACAGAACTCCTAACAAATCTCCCGAAATTTCCATAATTACACTCGTACAGTGATGAATTGGATTCCGTGTGCATCCATAAAGAAAAAAAAAGAGGAAAAAAAAGACAAAAGAGGAGCAGCGGAAGTGACAGCTTCACCCAGACGCAGAGACGAGGAGATTCATGAGGACATTTCCATGCAGAAAACAAAAGGGGCTGAATGTGTAGAATAGTCACTAAAGGCATAATCACAATCATGTTTCCTCCGCCGCCTTCAAAGCTCTCCTCAGGGTCGCGTTCACGCCGGAGACGAGGAGGAAAAGAAACTTCAAAATTGACTTTCCCCGCTCGCCTTCACGTTTCACACTCTGACTCTATGTTGTTCTTGTGTGTGTGTGTGTGTGTGTGTGTGGAGATTGACAATGGGAAATGTTATGTTTATTCTCCACTTTGCATAGATTGGCATACCAGGAGGATTCCCTCCTTGGCACAAACATCCTCCCTCCTGCTCATCCGCTGTTAATTGCAGCGTCTGGATGACAGCGGGGCATGTACAGAGCGGGGACTTCTCTGTATTTCTTTTTTTTTTTGGGTCGTCCTTTAGGACAATTAGAGCTCATATTGCTGCAGCTCTCGTGCTCTCCCTTTCTCTCGCCCTCTGTTTTACGAGGCATTGACTCTCAATCTCTTTTGACACACTTTGGGCCCATTGTTATCAACCGGAGTTGAAATTTATTACTGTCCTAATCTCAAGCTCTGGAATACATCACTCCAATCCCTGGCCAGACAGTCGTTCTCAGCATGAAGGATGAAGTTTAATGGTTTCTCGGTGGCAGCGCTCCCCGCCAGCCCCGGCCTGCGGATGTGAACCTCGTGGAGGTGCCGCCGGCCTCTTCAGCGCTGGCTGCACGCCGGTCCAAGCTGTGAAACGCCTCTCCGGTCGGGAACGTTTCCTGGTGGCCGAGGCCGGGACAGCCGGCAGTTTACAGTTTATTCCTTTTGCGACGCTGTTATCGTGAGCTTGTTTCACCTTGATGATGGCGGCTGGTTTGAGAAAAACACAAGGTCACTTTCATCTTTTTTTGTTTGTTTTTGTTCTCTCAATGTGAGAAATGACAAAGAAAATAAGCCGCGGATTCGTTTGCTTCTCACACCTGATGTTAGACTTCAGCAGAAGAGGCAAAAGTCCTCAGAGCCAGTACTGAAGTACAAGTACAGATACTACTAAAGTAGAACTGCTTTACCCAATTAAAGTAAGAAAATACAGGCTCTGAAATGGAAATGTGCACACAAAATAGGATTGTTTTCTCATCTCATTAACAACTTAAACAAAGCCAGTACAGTGGAATCAATCAATCAATCAATCAATCAATCAATCAATCAATCACTGGACACAGTCTGTTTGCGGCAAGGTAAATTTACAATATACACTTAACAGTTCTCCTAAATGAGGCAGAGGATGTTGTCTTTTATGTTGTGTTTTCAGGGCAGAGCTGCATGTAAATGATGTTATTTACACCATTATGCAATAATTCATTCGAATAATCAATAAGTGGTTTTCAGCAACAGTTCAGAAAAGAGTGAAAGGAGTGAAAACTATTTTTCTGCTGCCCGAAGGTGAAGTCCTCACATTGGTTATTTTGTCAGAGCATCTTTGCAGAACCCAGAGATAATTATAAATAATTTGCAAGATGAAGCGCAGAAAAACGTCTAATTCCTCCATTTAACAATCTTGGGAAAAGAAGAATCCATTAAAGCGTTTCTGGTGAGATATAACCCACTTATAATCAATTATCAATAATGGTTTCTAAGTTCACAAATCTCTCTAGGAGATTCCTCCCAAACACGAGGTGACGTTTTCCACTCGTACAGTTTTATCTGCATAATTTCCTGTTTTCACACATTAACCTGCACTTGACTTGGGAGATCAATGATTTATCAATCACGCGGATACAAACTCATCAGTTAAGGAATTTCAGGAGTTTTTCTTCCACTGTCTACAGTTAAGATATAGACTAGTAATCAATCTCCTCTTTTCACTCTTTTCTCAACGATCACTTCATTGGGACAATGATCAGATGATGAATCAGTAGTGAAATAATCTTTACTCATCTCCCTAAACTCTATCAAACCTCCATTCTTTGACCCTGCTGGGACGTCTTGGTCTGGTCTGGAGACCCTGTACCGTGCCGGCCTCTGACCCTCGGCTTGGCCGTGAGTGCCTCGTTGCCCCTGAGGCTGCTGAGGAGGCTCTGAGGCCGCGGCTCGTGTTTCCTCTGACCCGCGGAGGACGACACAGCTGCCGGGAGCAGGAGCTGCGTCCCCGGGGGAGGCGGAGGTTCAACCAGGCACTGATGGATTCATAAACACACGCCTGGTGGAGGTGGTGGAGGTGGAGGAGGAGGTGGTGGAGGTGGAGGAGGTGGAGGTTTTGGATGCACCACAAGTCCACCTCTGTGAGCGAACTCATTAACCTGCCTGATCTTCCTAGAAATGGCTTCTGTTACTGAAGCTTGATCGATTAGATGTTTGGTTAAGATGTTAATCGATTGCAATGTTAGGAACCAAAATTCTTGGTTCAAATGTTTAAATCGACTAATAGATTTCATCAATTAGCCCATTAGTTGTTGCAGCTCAACTCTTACTTGTTCTAAGTGTATTGTTTATTAGTAAAACAACATTTGAATAAGATTTGTGTTTTTAAAATAGCTGGGAATCAGATTTTTTTGTGCTGAAAGTGTATTTTCTTATTCCCCACCAAAACACCTAAAAGCAGTGAGCCAAAAAGTATCACTAATGACTAAAAACAACAGCAACACTTACTCATTTAGGAGTATTGTAAGTAATGTAGAGTATCAGAGTAAATGTATGAGTCTTATCTTATACTATAAGATAAGATTAGAATAAGATTAGAATAAGATTATACAGGTGTTTCTCCCCAGACTGTTTTTTTTAACTTTGTGGAACAAGATGGAGGAACCCTTTAATGTCCCAGAATGCTTTGCTGTAACCAAAAGTCTTCAACATGGTTGCCAAGCAATAAGAGGTGGGAGAGGATTTGTTTGTGGTAGACTTTTCTGGAGTTAACCTTGTTGTTTACTACAGTAGGAGGACCAGAAGAAGGAATTTAAGAAATTAAGTCAACATCCTCGGATATCAGGTTCAGAAACATTTTTCAAAAGATCCTGAAGTTTCATATTTTCTGGTTTCTTTAGTCCTCGATGACAGAAAATAAAAAAAACTGACCATAAAAAGTTATTTTAAACTGATCTGTTATTCATATGGTCTATATGTCGAGAATTATATTCTGTATTCAATATGATTGGTAATATTTTTAAGCAAAACTGACATTACTTTTACAGTAAATACAGTCTGTTGTGTCTCTAAATCACATAGAATCAAACTCCTCTTCCTGTTAAGTTCAGGATTGTGCACTGCAGCAGCTCAGGCTGCGATGCACGGATTTGCCCTTTCCCCTGGTATCCCCCCCTCCTCTCTGTCCCTCCTCACCCCTCTCCTTACCGTTTTCCTTAATATCTCCTGGACGTGTAGCTGTCGGCCTGTGGGCGTAATGACTGACAGAACACATGTCCACGCTGATCCTCATCCTGCTGACCGCACAGCTTTTCCTGCAGCCAGCACTTTTTCAGACGCCCTGGAATAGACCCGCGAGGTTTACCTTACCACCCCGCAGCCAGGCCCCGCACACACACACACACACACACACACGCACGCACGCACGCACGCACGCACACACGCACGCACACACACACGCACACACACACGCACGCACACACAGGATCATCTGCAGCTCTGCTTAATCATATTCAACGCTGTGCCCCTCTTGTTTTATTCATGCAGCCTGCGACTTTCTGTTCTCTCAATAATTGGAATGTGTCTTTGTATTTTTACGGAGCCTCTGGGTGCAAATACGCTTTGTTTTCTTTGGTAATGTGACGAAGTTTGTTTTGGAGTATTTTCGTATATTTGCTTCATCACAGTTTATGTTCATTTAGAAGCGAGCTAGAGCGCTGTAAAGCAAGAGTCATTCGTGTGTGTGTGTGTGTGTGTGTGTGTGTGTGTGTGTGTGTGTGTGTGTGTGTGTGGTTTTTGTTGTTGGGGACAGTTTGACTTTCGTGATCCGATCAGGTCTGAGTGTTTGACGGACGGGGCATCAAAACAGATCAGAGTGCAGGAGTGATGGGCTGATTTGATGACTCGCAGGCTGCTGGGTCTGTGTTAACATCAGCACGCTCTCGTTTGCCTCGCTCCGCGTTGTGCCAGGTTTATAATCCCAGTGAAGTTTGCGGGCTCAGAATAACCGCGGCCGAGCTTGATGGGAGCCTGATTCGGAGGCGGAATCGGAGTCGCGTTTATTGCCAAGCGTCGCCGTCGTCCCCGCTCGCATTCTCCTTCCCAGGAAAACCATATTCCAGAGTGTACGTTTCACTCAGACCCAGTGTGCTGTCACATTTCTCCACAGAATACAGTATTTTTATGATGCAAAGTGCGAAAAGCTGCAAAAATATTTCTCTGAAAGTTAATGGGAATGCATTGAAATGCTATAGAGGTCATTGTTCAGCGTGCAGTAGTAGTATTACTAGTAGACCTAACATGTGACTTTATCTAACACTACATGACTGTACGTGACTATGTGTGACTTAAAGTGACTCTATATAAGTTAACATGACTCTATATAGGTGAGAAACTGTGTTTTTTTTATACTGTGCACATCATTATGTCCACATCCCAGCTCCCAAACTTTTGGACAAAGTACAGTTTTAATAGTCGGATCATCAAGCCAATAGTCACTTTCTTTAGCACCAGAAACATAGAAAGAAATCGAAGTTGTCTCACGTATTGAGATATATGTAACCCGCCGATGGCCGCTGATTAAGAGTCACTTGAACATCACATTCATTAGGACTCGTTCCTGCGGATACTGTCGCTGTGTTGTGCCAGATTTCACTCAAGTCCTGCCAACAGATAAATGAAGCATTTGAAAAAGTATTAACCTTGTGATGCCCCTAGAGGAAAGACGGCGGCCTAATCGCTCCTGCTGTAGTCTACGGTCGGAACAAAATGAAAAGTCACCAAACTGCAGGATTCATCCTCTGCACAACACCAGCTCCTGTGTCCAATGTAGGAGCACACACACACACACACACACACACACACACACACACACACACACACACAGACCGGGGATGCAACACAACCAGTGAGTTCTGGAAGATTCATGAGAGCGTTTCTTATCTCGGCAAACTTGTTCTAGCTCTGTGGTTCCTGCTTACAAACACTGTCCAGAAACACGCAGGTTGAGTGGCAATAAATATGACGGCCGTGCATTTGCTCCTTCCTCCCGCTTGGGAGAATGCAATTAAGTTAAAGCTTATTTATAACACAATTCAGTGCAGGGCCCGTCGCCAGTTCCTACCCCCCCCCCCCCCACCCCCACCCCCACCCCTCCCACCAAGTGTTTGTGTGTAAATCTGACCGGGGATCATATATTCAGGTTGCCCAGAAACTTTTGACAGCCTCTCCCGCCTAATAGAGTTAAGATGGAAGTAAGTGCATCAGTTTGACCCATTCGACTGTCAGAGCGTTTAGCTGCAGAGCTTTAACACATAAACGCGACGCCGCCTTTGTAATTCACCCTCGTTCTGGGGAACTTTGACGCCCTGATCGATCGTCCACGTTTAGAGTTTCAGCTCGTGGCAGAAACGTGCTTTCAGGAGCTCGAGTAGCACTTAGAAAAATAAGACATATTAAGTAAGACATATTAGATAGATAGCTATCTATTTAAGATGAAAATATATGTAATCCTATATCTAGATATACTTCTATGCACAGGCACAAGTTTAAGGTAATCAGTCACATGTTTATGGCACCCAGTGGATAAGTGTGATAGATAAGGTGCTACTTTATCTTATCTTATTTTCTTATTTCCCCTCATCTAGTTAACTTTAACTTCATCCTTGTATCCTAGATTTTCATATTTTTGCATCCACTCACTTGTACTCTGTTGTCTTTGTAAAGAGTAATCTGGCAGAAGAAAGATGAATTCAAGTCATCATTTAATTCAAGTATCCTATGCAATGCCTAGGCAACTTAAAAGTGTATATATAATGGTATAAAACATCTCCAGTCAGCTGACTTTTCCTCTATGTTTTGTTTTAATGGTGATGAACAAGCACAACAAAGTGACTTTTACTCATTTCCAGCCTGAACTCCTCCATTTTAACCTTCTCCAGCTTCATCTCATCTTAATGTACTTGATATTTGTCTGCAGCGAGCCAATAGTTGGAGCAGGAGTTAGAGGATGCTTCAGTTCAGTTGCCTTATTCTCACAGCTTCAGGCCCACGATCCAGTTCTCCTCTGCGTGTCACCAATGAACGACCTCCCAAAACATGTTGTGCTTAATTCTGCAACATCGACCCTGCAGATGGACCCACACATCCAGCTGGTGTGCGTATGTGTATATGTGTGTGTGTGTGTGTGTGTGTGTGTGTGTGTGTGTGTGTGTGTGTGTGTGTGCAGCCTGAAACCCGAGCGTGTTGTGGCGTATTAGGGACGTGTCTTTAATCAGCCTGAGCCAGTTTGTGTGGACTCTGAAGCTGCCTTCAGTCACATCCGACGCGCTGGAAATAGGAACTGGCTGCCGGGAAGAACTTCTTCATGTTGGCCTCGCAGAGGTGACGGCGAGGACACCAGTGGGGGTGGGGGGGAGGGGGGGGAGGGGGGGGGGGACTCTCCACTGGCTGCGAAATCCACAGCTGGACCGAGGAGGAAGTGTTGCAGCAGAACTGGCACAACAAGGACGGGGGAATTGAAAGGACAGTGACGATGAGCCGATTCAACACGTGCTCGCTGCACCCCTGATGATGTCACGGCGAGGTCACCCGAAGCTTGTAGCGCAACCTGGATGTGTTTGTTGAACAGCCAGGAGAGGCGGGCGAGTGGCATCGTGGGTAATGTAGTATCTGGCAGTTTGGGCGCCGCTTTAGTTTCACTTTCAACTTGTGTCTTTAATTAGATGAAAGTGAATTCATGAGCAAGCCAAATGGCAAGATCCTCTGCAGCCACGTTGTCTCTCTCTCTCTCTTTGCTTCTTATTGCTCCTTACCCACAATGCATCAGGTGTGCCCTTCAAGGAACTCTGGTCATTTTGGCCTTTGACAGTTGACATCAAAAGAAAGTTGGATATTTTAACTAAATATCATTTTTATGGTGTGCATTTGATTCTAGTTTTCAATCAACTTTTGAAACAGCTTATTCAGTGCATTTCTAACACGTTTCAATGACTGTAGAGATTCAACCAGTGGTTAACTTATAACCACCAAATACGAAATAAACGTTGAAATGAGTCTCTCAGAGTTATAACATGGAACTGTTTGTGTAGGTAGCAGGTCAGTTGCTATTACTAAATTCATTTGTTTTACCTTGGTTGCATTAAAAGAATCACTGGTAATCAATCAATCAACTCATTGTTAATGACAACAATAAGTTGTTATATTTGTGTTCACCACCACCCCCACCCCCACCTCCTGCCCCCCCGCCTCTGCATCCAACATCTGCATACTCTGATAAAAGTCAGTCCCGCCTCACAGCGCCGTCGTCCTCCATGCACGGCTGCTCAGCAGCGAGGAAGACGAGAAATCGATGAAGCTCGCACTGCGAGGAGCTAAGGTTGCACTGAGAGGCTTCTTTTATTCCACTGGGCTGCAGGAGATGAGAGGAGCTGTCTGCTCCCGGCCCTTTTTCCACACGCTCTCGTCTCATTTTTCAGGCCTGAAACAATGATGGAGGAGCGCGTGAAGGCGCAACGTGTGTTTGTGAATCCTCAAATGTGGACGGCTGAATGGAGAGCATGTGAATCCAGAAGGTGAGGGTCAGGAAAGCTGAAAGAATGAACCAGAAACAGCTTCTTTTTTTTTGTCTTGAGGTGGATGCGTCTTGCAGCTTTGTTTGTTTCCCAGAAAGCACCTGACATTCAGTTCAGCTTTTCATACTTTTCCAAGTTTACATTCGTGATCCATATAGTATCTTTAATCTATAAATTGTTGTTAATCTGATTATTGAGCATTGAGACAAAAAGACAAGATTTACAGTCGATTCAACTGATTGAATCTGACTGCTATTTGGAGACTTTAAACCATATTAATGTGTCATTTTATGTATTTTAGATCAAAACCCAAGGACTACATAGCGCTATGACTAGATTGAAGTGTCATCAACTGATAGATTGACTGATCACACGTTCAGCCACAGATAAATCATTTGTGACAGGCTTAAAGAGGTTACCTCCTTCACTGACCCACCTGTGAACAGTAAGGGTTCGTATTCAAATGCTTATTGAACGCTCCTCTCCAAAGTGACGTATGTAATCCATAACAAACCGTCCCCCAGAGGGAAAACACTTAGCTCTCTGTCTGTACGGTCTCGATCTACCTAACCCGTCGCTGTTCATCTGGTCCGGTCTGTCAGCGTGTGACACGTCGAGCTGCTGTGACCCCCCCCCCCCTCCCTCCGCCCTCGGGTTCGAGCCACCAGCTGATCCTCGTCTCCGCCTGACCTCTGACCTCAGCCAAATGTCACAGATTGCTGGATCTGGGCGGCTTGGTCGAGCCATTTCGGGCGAGTGTGAAGAGTGTGAAACGTGACACGGGTCGTATGCGGTTTGTCAGTAGGACGGCTCGGTGGGCCAGTGGGCGGCACCGCGCTGTAGATGGCAGAGTTGTGGTTTTTGGCTTGTCGGGCTGGACGGAAAGGCTTTAGGCAGGCTCAGCTGGAAGATTAGCATATGCATGGAAAGATGCTGGAGTCCTTGAGAAAGTTATTTTAGGCGGAGGAATAAATAAATAAATAATGAGTTGCTCAGCATGTGTTGCGCGTACACAGAATTTACATGAAATACATATACAAAAGTAGCATTGAAGTCCTTGAATGAGCCGTTTTAATAAATAATGGAGTTTTTTCTTTTTTTTTAATTATGAATGAATTACTTTTTTCCAGCTCCAGAAACGTGAATGTTGCATGTTCTCCCAGTGTGTCCACGCAGGTTTTCTCTGGGCACCAAAAATAATGCATGTTCAGGTCGATCTGAGACTCTGAACTGCCCTGAGGTGCCAGCGTGTGTGTGTGTGTGTGTGTGTGTGTGTGTGTGTGTGTGTGTGTGTGTGTGTGTGCAATCTGTAGAAAACATATGGATGGATGGACGATTTGTTGGTTACGAAGTCAAAGAGAAGCTCTTTTCCTCGGCTTTTTCTCATCTTTTTTCCCTATTTCCTCACTTCGATTCGGCTTGTAGCTGCCTGTGCACCCCCCCCCCCTCCCCATCAACCCCCCCCCCCCCCCCCACCCCCCCACCCCTATCACCCCTCCATCCCCCTTTGCTCTCCATCTGCAGTGGGGGTGTTCTCCCTCTCGAAACACCCTGAACCGATCCTCGCTGTGATCTCACTCCAGTTTTATTCTGAACGCTCTGCACAGTCCCAGGCCCGCTCCTCCTCTCCTCCTCTCCTCCTCCTCTTCCCGTCTTCCTCTCCTCCTCCCGGATGGATGTCGGGCCGGACCAGCATGCTCTGCGGGCAGCTCAGGGGACCTCCTTTAGGTGGAGGGGGGGGGGGACTCTCTTCCCCACTATTCCCAGGGTGCTGCAGCAGAAAATGCGCCAGAATGCATCAGTAGTTTCTCGCTACCCTTCCTGATCCTTTTTCCTGCACGTCACCCCAACACTTCGTCTCCCTCCTCCTCCTCCTCCTCCTCCTCCTCCTCCTCCTCCTCCTCCTCTTTCTCCTTCTTCCCCTCTTCCTCATCATTTTCCTTTCGGGGCAGCAGCTCTGTGGTGCAGCACTCGCGAATCAGCTGTTTAGGGGGGAAAAAAAGCGCTTGATTTGTGTTTCAGAGCCGCATTAACTACTACTTCACACTTTCACTGAGCGCAGCAGGAAACATGACTCTTTGTTTACAACAGAGCTACGTTTTTATTTCCATTGTGATCTCTTCTATATTTAGATGTGATGCCCTCAGAGTGGACACCCCCCCCCCCCCCACCTTCCAACTATCATAATGGAAAAGGCTTAAATGTCAGAAAAATGTTTTTATGCTTTCTTGAGGTGGTTTTTGAGACGCGTCTGTCTAGAAATGAATACAAAAGTGCAACAGAGACACTTTTTTTTCGCATTTACATGTAACATGACGTAGGGGGTCACATGACCTGTTTACCTCAAGCAGGTGTGGAGCGAGACCGAACTTTTTCTTAATAATTTAGCCGTGGAAACTCAAAATGTGTTGGACGTCCATCTTCCTCAAAGTGGAGTCTCCAGAGATGATGTTTTGAGACAAATCTTTTGCACCTTGTACGTATTACAATGACAATAAAGACCATTTCATTCCATTCTAAAAGTGTCCAAACTTTAGAAATATTGCTTTTATGTTACAAAAATCTGTATTGGGAACACAATTAAATGGCGTTTTGGGTATGTTGTCATCATTGAGATGTTCTGTGTCATATTACTAGAACAGACTTTACAAGAGTTACGGCTCATGTGCAAAGACACCCTTAAAGGAAAACACCTGCAAGTTGCAATTGCACTTGATCGACATTTCAGAAACATCGCTCTTATTTAACGAAAAAACTAGTGTGGGCATCTCTGGGAGTAGCTGCCTTTTTACGGCGCTCTGGCAGAAAGGTGTGTGTGTGTCATAGACAGTGCAGGCAGGTGAACCTCAGAGCAGAGGCTTGAAACGAGTCGAGGGAAATCATCATCATCCAGCACCCCCAGTGCAGCCCTGACTCCTTCTTCTTCTTCTTCTTTTCTTCTTCTCCTCCTTCTTCTCTTTTCTTTCTCCCACGACTGTCTCGACTTTGCTTCCCAGAGGGAAGTCTGATCCCTGAGGCTCTGGCTCGCCCAGCTCTCTCTCTCTCTCTCTCTCTCTCCCTCCCCTGGTGCCCGAGGACAGAGCTGCAGACAAGTTGCATGCTCAACACTTATTGCTTGCTTGTCTCGGCCTGTGTGTGCGTGTGTGTGTGTGCGTGTGTGTGTGTGTGTTCTCCTTGATGCATCTGTGCTGCTGGGAGAGAAGGGTTCGCTCCAGAGAGGAAATGGGTCTTTTGTGTTCCCCCCTAATCCTCCCCGTTGATACTCGAGTGGCAGACTTATTAGCAGACTTAGGCCCGGCGACGGGGGAAGGGTTACTCTCAGGGCTTTCCACGCTCTCCTGGATGATCATATTTACATCCGATTCAAAGCGCCGGGTGCAAAAGGAGGGCTCCTTTTATGCCGAGTGCGCTCCCCGTCCCTCAAGAGGTCGCCGGGGGGGCGGGAGTGAGCGAGCGAGCGAGCGAGTGAGCGCGCTATTAGTGTAGAAATCCTCGATCCTCCTCCTCACGACGGAGTGAATGCCGTCTGATGAGTCTGGAGGAGTTTGGCAGACGTCACAAACACAAGTGACGGCAGGAGGGGTTGGGAGAAGGGCTGCTGGGAGGAGGCCGGAGGTGAGAGGTGGGAGCAGGAGGACGTCCCGCCTGTCTGGGCCTCGTTAGAGTCTGTCAGTAAACAGTCTGATGTCTGCTCGCGCCCTGGCCCAGCTTTGATGTCAGGTTCCTCAGTTGCGTTCAGTTCAAAGAGCTTTGTCCGCCCCGGGGAGCGTTTGAGGCACGTCGAGTGCTCGGACATGAACGCAGGACAGCTCAGATGAATGGCTCCGATAAGATCTTTTTTGTGGTAATAATATTTTGATTAAAATAGTTATATTCTAGCCAGTTACATTGCATTAGTTTGATTTAGAATAATCTGTACAATATTTATTTTATGTGCTTATTTATTGACAGCATTTATTATTTATTTTATATATTATATATATTATTTATTTTATATTTTTATTATTATTATTATTATCATTTTATTATTTTATATTATGTTATTACTTTTCAAAGATTTTATTATTATTATTTAAATTTAATTAAATTTTAATTTTCCTATTTTTTGTACCGCAGCGAAGAAATTTCCACTTTATAAAAAGTGGAAATAGTTATAAAAATGCTAACAAAGATATATACAAGAGACATAAAAGAAAGACATAAAGACATAAGACATAAAAAAACCAACACAAGTGGATATTGCCCAGAAGTGCAATGAGATGGAGTGATTTGCAGTTTGCATATGAACTTCATATGCATATGACTGCCTCTTGTTGCCCTTTTCCAGTGTTTTGGACCGATCAAAGAGCTCTACAGCTCTGCAGACACAAGTCACATCCACCCACCCAGCTTGGAGGGAGTTGAGCAGTTTGCCCGGGGATACTTAGCCTTACAGGCTGCAGGGGACGGGGATCAAACCACAGACCCTCCAATGTGTGCACCACCATGCTGCCCCTGATTAGGAGGATCTGAGACTTTGAATCTCCTCTAGATGTCGGTGTGAGAGTGATGGATGGACTCCAGGCCTGAAGGGTGAAGAAAACTTATGGATGGATGTGATCAGGTGACTTTTGAAGTTCTCACCTGTTGAGTTATAAAAAACTAAACTCAGGATCCTCTTTAGTTTTACTTCAGCTTCAGTTTAAAGGAGTCAGATCGTCTCGTTCGCTGCCTCAGATGCCCCGGGTGCCGGACACATTATCGTGTTTGGGTTTGGAAGGTTTTATTTTTTGATCACAGAGTCGTCGGGTTGAGCACTCAGCAGCGGCTCAGTCCTCTGTGTATACCTGAAGAGATAAAATGTCTGTTTGTTCCCCCAACGTTTACCTCTGATGTGCTTGTCACTGTTGCAACCACATTGTTTTTCTGTTTTGTTTTTTTTTTCGGTCTCTTCTCTTCTCTCTAGAGTCTCTGTGTGTTATTTTTAAGTTTACCGACGCCAGGTTTTCATTTTGTGTTTTTTAAAGAATATAACATCAGAGGAATCCTTCACTTCACCTGCGCCAGGTTGTAAACAGGTTGAGTCTATAGACGTGTATTATATTTTGTCAAGGTAGCTGTCCTTAAGTTCAATGTCAAAATCCTCTAAATGCAGAAATCTCCAAGACGGTTGACACAAGGAACAGAATAAGTGTTGGAGCTCACTTCTGTCCCCTACTCCTCTACACGATTCGGAGACAGGAAGTGCCATTTCACATCACTGGAGCAGCTTCTTGTAGGCCATCTTCATGTATGGACTGTGGTCTTTGGTTTAGATCTTGGGTTTGATGTGGTTTAGTTACTGGCAGGTGTTGCTCTGCACTCCAGTGCACTTCATTTTGCTTTTTATTTGTTCAGAGTAGATGTATTTCTGATTTCCCTAACGTTGTTTCCTCCTTTTTTCCACTTTTTTTTCCTACCACCTGTATGGAATCGAAAAGCAGAAACCCAAAAACATTCAATTACCCGACCCAGGGACAAGGTCGGGAACCATGGCTCCGCGTTTGCACCAGCGAGGGGCCCGGCGATGGGGGTCGTAGGCGTAGGCAGGAGGGCCAGCGAGGGTCAGTTTGGCAAACAAGCGTTGCCGGTGCGGCCCCTCGGGGGCCCGGAGATGGGCAGAGCTGTCATGTCGCGGGAGCCGGCCAGAGATGAAGAGGTTACGCTGCCGGGATCGCAGCTCTGCCGAGGCCTGCGGGACCTCTTCCTCTTTACAACACTCAGCCTGATCTCCCCCCCACTATCGCTCCTTTCATCCCCCTCTCCTCTCCTGCTTTTCATGTCCCTCTGTCTCTTATCGTGTCGGGGGCCCTTGTTCCTGACTCCCTCTCTCTGTGTCCCCTCCTCTCATTTTTTCTGTCTTTTCTAGCAACCTTTCTCTGTTTTCTTTTTTCTTTTGTACCCACTCTCTTCCCTTTCCCTCCGTGCCCCCCCCCCCCTTTATCTCGGTCTTAATTTCTTTTCATTTGAATCACTCTAATTTCATTTCGTTCCTTCCCCCCCTCCCTCGTTCGTATTTATTATTTAAGCCCTCAGCAGCGCCTCCGTATGTGCTTCCCCCTCTTTTTATAGACGCTGGCCTACTTCTGTCTCAACCTGTAATTGCACTTTGGATTGAGAGCGTCGGCGTGCCGGGGCGGAGGTGTCGAACCAGTGAGCTCCGACCGGTTCTGCGCACGCAACCGGGAGCGAAACATCAGCAAACGCCGCGGAGCGCTCGCTAGTTATGTGGACGACAGCGGGTCGCTGTTTTGTCCGTTGATCCGTTGGTTGATTGGGGGTGTTTGACTCTTCATAACTTTACCGCAGCTCAACTTTGTGAGAGGCTTCAGTTTGGAGTCAGATGACATGTTTAATCAGAGTTTAATTAGGGTAGACAGAGATATGGATGGATAGATAGATAGATAGATAGATAGATAGATAGATAGATAGATAGGTAGGTAGGTAGGTAGGTAGGTAGGTAGGTAGGTAGGTAGGTAGGTAGGTAGGTAGGTAGGTAGGTAGGTAGATAGATAGATAGATAGATAGATAGATAGATAGATAGATAGATAGATAGATAGATAGATAGATAGATAGATAGATAGATAGATAGATAGATAGATAGATAGATAGATAGATAGATAGATAGATAGATAGATAGATAGATAGATAGATAGAAAGTGACAAAGAAAGAAGGAAAAAGACATAGAGACAGATGGATGTTGGACAGAAAGAGAGAGAGAAAAAGACAGATTGAAAGAAAGATGATCGAATTGGCGGGAAGAAAGAGATAATGTAGAAAGGAAGAAAGATGGATGACCGAAAGAAAGATTAACCAATAGATCAATTTTAGAAAGATTGACAGAACGATGAGCGATGGATGGAAAAAAGGAAAGAAAGATGACAAACTGAAAGATGACAGAAAGACAGATGGGAAGAAAGATGGATAGAGAGAAAGAAAGAAAGAAAAGACAATGAAAGATGGAGGAGGAGGAGATCAATCATCAGAAGATGGACAGAAAGATAAAGGATAGATCGAGAAGGAAGAAAAAGATAGACCAATCGAAAGGAAGATCATGGCAAAGACAAAGCGAGATGGATGATAGAAAGAAAGATAGATCACTTGATAGAAAGATGGACAGAAAGATAATGGATAGTTAGACGGATGGCTGGAAAGAAAGCAACTTTACGAATCCCTCGGGGAGGCTCCCTCGGGGGAACGTGAAGCGGAGACGAGGATCTGACTTGATATTTACTTTTCTATATGAATTTCTCGGAGCCGCGGATATATTTAGAGCTGCCAGCGTTTGAAGCTTAAGTGAAAGGACACATCCAGTTAACTCCAGGCTGAAGGTGCTCGGTAATAAAAGGTGACACATTTACAGCCTCTGCCAGTGACCAAACCCACGTGACACGTCCAGTAAGGGCTAACAAGTACGTGCTGGTCTGTTTGGGAAAAGACACAAATATGTTTTTCTGTTAGAGTTGCAAACATAGTATCTGTCTCCATGACTACATTGTCACACTGAAGAAAGATATCTTCTCCTCTATCTATATCTGAGTCTTCATTAGTTATTTCCATTAGTTTTCTGCAAAATATAAGTGATATTTCTGACATTTCTATTACTATAGTTGCTACTTACAGTACAGTACAGCACAGGCATTTCCGATGACAGGTGTTTTGTCTATGAGACATAATTCTAGACGCATTCAAAACATTTTGCGTTTCCATGGTTTTATTGGATTTTGTAATCAGATATAGGAAAAGTTGTTGTCTGAGGTAAACTGGTCACACGCCCCATACATCATTACATGCCTGGTAACATGTAAATGCACACTCTTTACTCTCATTACTCTTTTCCGATAAAACTTTTATACCACCTCATGAGAGCTTAAAGATGTCCCAACGGTATTCCAAAGGTTTTGAGAAGTGTTCAAGGGTCATGAAAACACTCTGCATTAAAATATATTAATTTTGTTGATCATTTGGGTTGTTAACGCACCGAAACCTCGCAGCGTAATCCGGTTGTTGGGAACAGAAGCAGCCGAGCACAGTCTGTAGCTTGTAGCTTCTAAAAACGTTACTCTGGAGTGTTTCAATTTTAAATCTGGCCTCTTTTGATGCGCTGTAATTTGACGTCTTATAATGTCTCAGCTCTGCTCATGAAATATCTATATATATATTAAAAAAAAAACAGCAGAAAATAAAGCTTCTGACACGTGATGTAGCGGCTGTGAGTCTGGCTGGCTGTTCTCGACCTCAAAGTTAGTTCGGAGCTGCATTTTTTACAGGGGATAAAACATCTCTAACTCCCAGGCCAAGTGGTGCCGGAAACCAGAGGGTGTCATTTCCAGATGTAAACTCCAAAAAAGACATTCGCCTTTACATTACCGTGGTGGAGCCTGTCATGTTAGATTACAGTCAGTGTAGCAGCGCCCCAACGACATGCCGCCAACTGAGACAGCAACAGGACAGCAAGGAGGAGGAGGAGGAGGAGGAGGAGGAGGAGGAGGAGGAGGCGAAATGAAACATGCAGCGGGAGGGAGATGGAGATAGAGACGGCAGGGAGGATGTACGTGACCGAGGCGGCATCAGGAGCAGCAAGGTGTAGGGAGATAATGATGGAGGCACAAAATGAGGGGAGAAAAAAAGAGGTGAGGAGTGTGGAGCGTGCCTGAGAGGGAGAGGAAGACAGGATCTGAGACGGACAGGGGAAAATGAGAAGAACAGAGCGAGGGAGATGAAGAGAGCCGGGGAATCCGGAGGAAGCGGGAAGGAGTGAATAAAGAGAGAGAGAGGGAGAGAGAGAGAGAGAGAGAGAAATGAGAGCTGAGCCTCCATGCGGCCGGTTGGCAGATTTGATGAGGCTTGACCAGGTGTGGGGAGGAAGAGGAAGAGGAGGAGGTGGAGGAGGAGGAGGAGGTGGAGGAAGGCGAGACGTGGACCTGGTTACTGTAGATGTGATTGAATTTTCCTCACGACGGGCATTGATTACAGCAGCCATCGGCGTGAAAATCTCCAGCCGCTGGAGATAAGAGGAGGAAGTCGGGGCCAGAGCTGTGTGTGTGTGTGTGTGTGTGTGTGTGTGTGTGTGTGTGTGTGTGTGTGAGGGAGAGATAGGGAGAGAGAGAGATGAGCTGAGATAACATGAGGGAGGAACAGGCAGAAAGAAAACAATAAACTCGTTCCATTTCTTATTTATTCTGCAGCCATTGTCGATGTTTTTAATTAAGTTAAAACAAAAGAAACATCTCCAACTTAATAGTTAAGAGCACATTTAGAGACAGGATCTTAATTGAGCCCTAGAACTTTCTACCTCCTTGTTATTTGCCATTTGTGAACCTCTTGGATTTTAAGTGATACAGCCACACCACAATATGACGAGATGAGCCCTAACATGTTGGATGTTAATGTATTTGTCTTATCTGGTGTTTTCCTTAACAGGTATTTTCTCAGGTTGAGACTTATAACCTCGCCCTAACAAAGACGACAAAGACTTACCAAAACATCTTGATGAGGTGGTTTCCAAGACATGACAGTATAGAACTGTATCACTAAAGTGCAATGGAAACTCTTTTCACGCGTTTAAACATCACCAGATGTGACGTGGAGGGTCACATGACCAGGTCCCATCAGACAAGAAGGCGTAGTATGGACTTAGGAGGACACTGAACAGGTTGTAAATCTAACTAAAATATCTGATAAAACCATGGAAACGCAGTGTTTTCAGATGTCCAGCCGCCTCAAAGCGGAGCCATATCTATGTTACAAGACGACACTTGAGGAGAAAGCCATCCTCGGCCCTGATCACATGTTTACTCACACAGAAATCCGCCTCGCCGTACAATCGCAAGCATTCATTTGTAGCCACAAGTGGCTCCGGTGGGAAATGAATGCAGGCGCGCTTGCCATTGAACTAAACAGGACCGTACCAAAGCGGGTGTCAGGGAAGAGCCAGGTCTTTGAAAGCAGAAATAGACAGGCAGCACGTGTTTCTTCTCCTCATTGTCAGAGGCCTCAGAAAGAGGAAGCAGTGAGGCTTTAGACAGGCCTAATTAAAACTTCCAATGCTATGAATTCTCTTTGATCTCTCAATACGGTCCCAGTGGATGGGCTCCAGTGTCGCGTTCCCCTCTGTACTTCTGTCCTATAACCCACTATTTCCTCTTGTACTCGCCTCTTTTTTTTTCCTCCCCTTATTGTCATTCATCATCAGAAGAATCTCTGTCTGTGATTAGATAAGAGCTGGATTTACACGTGTCGAGCATTGAAATTTAATGCGGAGAGGTGTCTTTTTTTTTCTTCCCAGTTTAAGGAGGAGCTTGTGGATGCTGCGTGTAGATCTATTACAGTCTGTCTATAATGTTCACAAAGACATTAGGTTGACTTTGTATTGGCTGAAAAGTTAGCTGTAAAGATACCTAACACTCATTCTGTAATAATGAAGTCCTTTTGACAGGGTCAGACATGATTTTCTTTTGCATTTCACAATGGCCTCCACTTCAGATGAAACAATCACAATATGAGTTAAGGTAAGTTTCCACTACTTTACATGCTAACGCATTGTAAATGCTAAGCAAGCTAACGTACCTTCACTGTGTGTCAACAAAATAATGTGATGGAGGGGGAAAAGTTTGGGAATCGTATCTTCTGGTAAAATCGTTGCGTCTCTCTCTCTCTCTCTCTCTCTCTCTCTCTCTCTCTCTCTCTCTCTTTCTCTATCTGTCTCTCATATTCATCCTATTGGTCGATGTCAAGATTTATGTCAATATAAAAATAAAAATCAAACCTAGCATAACAATATGCCAGGCTTTTTGTTGTGACCCCACCATGACATTGTGTGGAAATCGTCCTGATTTTGTTGCAGTTTGATCCCGGCTTTAGAGATGAAAATGAGGTCCTTTTGGTTTCAGTACAAGAAAAGCGGTGAGTGAGTTTCTTGCGCGTACTCCTCCATAGATTGATTGTAATAATTACAACTTCAGAAATCTCAGAGTGGATGATAATTTACTCCCTCGGCTCCAGCCCCGCGTTATAGTAAATGATGCTTTTCTCCCTCTTCCTTCTTTTTTTAACCGATGCAAACCAGACATTTTAAACCGATTACGTAATTAAACTCCAAACTTTAATAAGTCTGAGTGATGAATATGTGTTTTTTTCTCTTCTTTTAAATAAAGTTCGGGAGATGTTTTCGTGATTATTTTTTCTGGGACCAAATTAGAGGCAAACAAATTGTTTTTTCAGTTCTCCATCACCAGAAATAAAAAGTGCAATTTGAGTTTTGACTTCAAGATGTGGAGATCAAAGGCGGCACACGCGCAGGCGTCACTCGTCTCTCACATCCTGGAGGGGGGGGGCGAGGGAGGGGGGGCGTTCCCGCTCAGTTTGGCTGCTCTGGTGTGTGAGCGTCAATCCTCTGAGATATTAAAAACTGCTCGTTTTGAAGCCTGCTTGTTTTTCATCTATCCTCTTGTGAAAATCCCTCCTTTGATGTCCCAACATGCTCGAAATTGCTCTAATTCCATTTACCACTATTTATGAAACTGTTAATTGAGCAATTACCGCTGTGTCGATCTGTCAACAGTACCCGCCGTAACTCTACACTCTTTCTTTTCTTTCTGTTTTTTCTCGTCGCTGTTGTTTTGTATTATTATTATTCATTTATTTATTTCATTTAAAGCGACCCCCGGTCCCTGGTTTGAGTGCGAGCAAACCAGGCTGGTCTCCGACAAGGTAATTTGGCGTCGAGATAAAGGCAGAAGCAGACACTTTTAATCTTGCGGTGTTTGAAGTTTGGCCTGCTTCTGAGTCAGCCCAGATTAAAGATGGAGTGTGGAAAGTGTGGGGATGGAAATCTGCGTGTGTGTGTGTGTGTGTGTTTGATAATGTGATAGGGCGAGAGGGGGAGAGAGGGGGGAGAGGAAGAGAGAGAGAGAGAGACAGCAGAGGTGGAGGTGCCGCGGCTCTGATGGCTCCCGGTTAAACACGGTATATCTTGTCTTTGGGGAAAGCAGCGCGCTGCATGGCAGCCCTGGCTAATGGGAATCTGCTGCCTGTCATCTACGGCCAGGCCATTTCATCAGAATGTCAATAAGGAGGGAGGAAAAGTAGTATAGAATTTCTGTTGCCTGCTGATGAATGCAGCCATGCTGGAAAAGCAGAGAGAGAACAAATGCCGAGCCCGGAAGGAGGAGGGAAGGCCGGTTCCCACCTGGAGGGGGAGGAGGGGGAGAGGGAGGGAGGGAGGGAGTGTGTGTGTGTGTGTTGGGGGGAGGTGAGGGGGTTGTAGAGATTGATGAGGGATTGTTCGGCCAGGAATGAGATTTCATAAGAAGCTGTAGATTTTCTCCCTCCAGCTGCAGGTATGAAACAGAGTTGTGTCACAAGAGCAGTAATACAGCTTCCCCCCTACCACCTTCTCTCTCACTCTCTCACTCTCTCTCTCTCTCTCACACACACACACACACACACACACATACACACTCATACACCCCTGGTGTTTTCCATTCAGCCGCACAGACAAGGAGGAAACTCGTTTACTGGTCGAGCATGTGTGTGTGTGTGTGTGTGTGTGTGTGTGTTAGGGCATGTGTAAGAGCTGATAGGCCTCCTTTGCTTATGACTAATAGATGAAAGCCTGAAAGGACTGCAGCTGAATAATTGAGGTCTTATGTAATGATAATTGTGGGCCCATAAATAGGGATTCACCTTTGACAGAGCACAGACTCCATTTCCATCCCCCCCCCCCCCCCCTGGTCTTCTTCTTGAAGCCGAGCAAACTGTTTCCGACTGAGATAGTTCTTCTCGGTCTGGCGAGACTCTCTGTCTCCTCCTTCATGTCCGCTTCACGTCTCTCTCGCTGCTCGTCTTTATGTCTCTCTCTTTTTTTTTTTTTGTCTGTCGGAGTCTTTGTCAGTTCTAGACACACACACACACACACACACACACACACACACACACACACACACACACACAGAAGTGACAGTTTCAAAGCCGTGGAAGCTGGTGGACGAGCCGCTGTTGGAGCGGGGCCTCGGTGAGATTGGTTTTGCCTTAATTGCTGTCAGATTGGGAGGATGGGAGTGGCAGCAAACAGCTCGAATAGGGTTTCCAGTGCCACATCGCTGTTTTGTCTAAAATAGAAATAAAGCAGCCTTCCCACCTGAGATTCAGCAGCAGCACAACTCCAAACTTCCAGTGTTAATGGCGTGACTCATCCAGATAAGGCATCGCTTTGGCTTGGCGTCGTCACGCTCTCTCCTCACTGTCACTGCTCAAATGTGCCGTGGCGGATCACCACTCCAAGTAAGGACGTATTGATTTAATGTCTATTCTGTCATTGGTAAAGAAAAAAAAAGGTGAAATGTTCCTTAAGAGGTTCAATGGACAGTTTTTATGAAAGGTGGCAGCCTTTTAGTGCGTATGTAAATACCTGTACCCCTCTTTAGACCCTGACGGATGTGATGCATCATCTTTGGTGGAGAGCACCTTGAACGTCCATCTAATTTCATCCTCAGCTATTGTTTGATGTGCGTGTCAGTCCTTTATTTAGTGATGTCTATAATTTTGATTCCATTATGGTTTTTTTTGCAAAATAAAAGCAGTATTTCAAGAATTCCGACATAGTACCATAACTACTTGTAGGTATTTCCATTCAAGGGTGTTTTGCATTCTCTTAAAGTCTTAAAACATAATGAAATAATGATTCTGATTGTTGCCTCTGCTGATGACAGTGAAAAGAAGCAGAAGATTGTTCAAAGTCCTTAAAGTGTGCGGCATCTTGTTTGACGGTCATGTTTGTTTGGTCATGTTGGTAATCAGTAATAATCCGAGGAGAAAAGCGAGCATTAATTTGTCGGCAGAAGCAGCTTAACATTTATTACGTTGGAGTCTGTTTGGCTGACAGTAATTGCCAAAACATTTATCTTCGCAACTTCTTCAAACGGCGATCCAGCAGCTGATGTTTCAGTCATTACAGATGATTTGTTTTAAGATGGGAACACTGGACCACTGGGGAGTGCTGTCCTGTGCTGTCACCCCTCTGATTCCTCCAGGTCGCTCCGGTTTCCTCCCACAGCTCAAAAACATGCATGTTGAGGTCGAGTTTGTGTAGTGTTTAGTGTGAGAGTGAATCTTGTGTGTGTGTCCTGTGATGGACTGGGGACTCAGCCTGTAATTTTAGCTTTTAAGGACCAAGAAAATTAACTATATTTCACTTTTCTCCTATGAATTTGCGTCCCCTTGTCCCTAAACCTTGACATACAGCATACTTTGATTGGAGCCTGTAGTAGTTTTCCAGAAGGGCCTTTCCCTTTTCCCACATTTTGTTTTGGCCTCTCTTCAGCCCCAGCCCCAGCTCCGGCTCCAGCTCCAGCTCCAGCTCCGGCTCCAGCTCCAGCTCTAGCTCCAGCACGGTCATGATGTGTGTGACCGGACGGCTGCCGGGTCACTGGGTCTTCACCCATCACGTCCCACTTTCTGGGCCTCTCCTCCCCCCTCCCGCTCCTCGGTTTTCCCAGCAGTCACGTTTTTTTAGCCAGCAAAAAGCTGGAGATGGGTGGGAGGTTGGGGGTGGTGGGGGGCGGCTGATGAATGTGTGGATCATAACGGAGCTGTGACGGAGGGACGGGGGGTGCTGGGTAATGATTTAATCATGGTATAATGGATGGAGGACATCATTCAGGCCTGGGTTAGTGCAGGTGTTTGCCACCCCGCGAATACTCTGGCTGATGAATCTCATTGTCAGCGCTGAAAATGATGGTGTGCTTTAATCTTCACTGTGAACTGCAAACACAGGCTATTTTTTGAAGTGTCAACCATTCATCTCCGGGCAGCAGACGCGCGAGGATTAGCTCAGGTCTTCATTTGCTTTAGAGATCGGCCCATATGCTTGATCTGTGATTTTTTTTCTTTTTTTCTTTTTTTATTAAACCGTCAGTTCACTTTCCTCGCCTACGCAGTATTTTCTAATGAATCTGTTGTTTAGGCTTTGAAATATCACATGATAGGGGAAAGATGTGCAACAGTTTCCTCAAAAACCAAAGATATTTAATTTCAGACTGCAAAATTATGTCCCACTGGTGCTATCGTCATTATCAGCACACTTAATGCAATTAATAAGTGGAAGAGTGACTTTATCTCTCGGTCGCAGAATGAACCCACATCTTGCATGCATCCATTACAACACCAGTGCGTTGGCTGGGGCTGGGCGGTGTGGCCATATTTCCATATCATCTCGTATGAAATCAAATTGGTTTCACGGTATTTGATGCTTCGCTTTCAGAGGCGTCTCCCAGCAGCCGTTCTCGCCTCCTCTAAACTGTTTCCCCTCGGGGTTCGCTCCGGCAACAGCCAGCATGCATGGAGCACTTATTCTGGGCTTCTCACCAGTACTGCACTTATTAAAAGATTGGTACCATCACAAAAATAAAGACTGTTTTTATGTGGTATGAACTGGCAAACTGTGCAGCTCGAGCATTGGTTCAACTGTTTACTTTTGTACCATTTCAACCATCAACATCTTCTTCATTTTTTAACATTTTGGAGATTTGGATCCGATTCCTAAAACGTTGGGAGGCGGCGTAAAGCGAATGTAGAACGCAGTCATCTGCAGAGGACGTAGGATGGTTTTCCAGCGGTGAACGTCTCGGTTTTGGGGTAAAATATTAAATATGTCGCCGGGCTGTGGTTTCAATGGATATGCTGAACTCTCTCTAGCTAAACTGAGCAGCAGGTGTGTCTCCACACGTACTTCCTGAACTAGCGACTTCATTAATACGGCTGCGTACGACCCGTGCGTGGAAGCACCTGAGCGCGTTATTGATTCTGCGAGTTTTTACATCGAGTATCTGTCAACATAAAAAAAACCATGAAGAGCGCAGTTACAGGCGAAGCTGTTGAGTGTGACACGTCCGGCCTGGAGGTGGAGCATGAGCGTCCTCCAGGTGACTGTCTGCCAGAAACTGAAACCCGATGAGCAGTGAAACACGGGACGGGCACGGTAAAAACCTCCACATACTCAGACGATGTTACTGTCCACTGGTTACGCTTTGGCAAAAAAGAAAAGAGAGAGAGAGAGAGAGAGAAAAACTCAATTTGCAAAAGATGAAAATAATGATTATCTAAAGGCTCTTGTAAACGCATTAATTCTGAACCGACAGATGCGGACCGCATCTATTTGTTTATTCATGAGTGCAAATTGTACACGCTATATACATTTCTTATCATTATTTTTGACATTTATAGTTTTATAAATTGAGCTGATGTCTCTCTTATTTGCGGCATCTGTTATAAACACCCCGGCATCGAAACATCGAGAGAATGCAGTGTCGCACGCTCCCAACGCCCACTCTCTCTCTCTCTCTCTCTCTCTCTTCCATCAGAAATGGAATAAAATAAACATGTAAGACTCTTCGTCAGTTCTCACGAGCCTCAAAGTCATTTTGGGTAAAAACATAAATAAATAAATAAAGAATGTGAATGGAGAATGAGAGCCCATCAAGTGCTCCTTGTGCGAGCGTCCAGTCTTTGAACGCAGCTCGTAATTGGAGAGCTCCACAAAAGGGATGCTGTGACAAAGCAGAGCTCACGGGACTCTCATGGTTTGGTTTGGAGAGACGAGGTTTGTGGTGACACAGTGGGTATACAACCCAGGGAGAGAGAGAGAGAGAGAGAGAGAGAGAGAGAGAGAGAGAGAGAGAGAGAGAGAGAGAGAGGCAAAAGGCGATGCGACGTGATAGATGCACACAGAAACGCGCAGAGAGCAATAATAAGACCCACTGTTGAGGTACAAGCTTCCTCTTCAGCTTGAAGTTTGCATGCCAAATCAGGTATTTTTAGACCGTCTGTGGATGAAATCTAAGCGGCGTTTTTCTTTATTTTTGTCAGCCTGTCACATTGTCAGCCAAGCCGTATCAACTTATGCATAGCAGGCTGTCTGCGTTGTTCACAGGCTATGAAATCGTCTGAACGAACAGCTTCAGATGGCAGGAGGAGGGCGGCTTTGTCCTAGAAGGACGTACAGTGTTGGGAAGGGTTACTTACACATTCGCCCTGAAATGTAACTTGTATTGCACAAGATTACTCAATGTGAGTAATGGATTTCAATTACTTAAGCATTATCTTATATTTTACAGCATAACACCAATTGACTCTGGAAACCCAGAAGTTACATATGCTGATAAATATCTCCTCTAGGCCTGCAACAGTCGATCATTCTTCGCTTGGTTGTTTAGTTTAGAGACTAAACAAAATATTCACATTTAAGAAGCTGAAATTTGAGCATTTTTACTTAATCTCTTAAGGTCCTTTTAGAACAGGACAACACTGATCTGCTCCAGGAAAACCTCCAGGAACCCAGAAGTTATGGAGTCAATAAACATGGGAGACAGAAAAATCCCTTCATCACAATCCAGTTATTTCAACACACTTCTGATCACCCTCTATCTAAGTTTCATTCTGAATACATAACTACGTTACAGGTGCTCTGCGCCTCCCCAACACTAGAAGTAGAGTGCGTAGATGGGCCTGCGGCTGCCTCTGGACTCTACGGCTGGTGGAGGAAGACGCTTTGGGACGAGCAGTAAAACGTGTGGACGGGCTGGCCTTTGCGGTGCCAGGCGGGCGTTCATTTGCGGCTGAGGATGAAGGGGATTTTTGCCGGATGAGCCGCGCGGCTCCAGTTTCACGGTGCGTCCCTGTAAGAGGAGGAGGAGGACACTTGTGCGAATGCCTGCGAGGCTTTCGGACGCACCTTGCAGCGTGTCGGGCCGTGCACTGTATCTGCGTCCGCGCTCCGGTCGGGCCCTCGGGCCGCAGGAGCGGCGCTCAGCACATTCCTGGGATGTGGCCCGGGGGCCACCGCGCAGGCTATAGGGTTACGGAGCGGCCACAGTGGCCGCCTGTGACCAAATGTGGATGAGCTCTCATGCCGAGGCTTCATCATATCACCCGAGGACACATTATACACTACGAACATCATCCGTGGTATGCGAGGAGGAGCTCGGCCGAGAGAGTGAGCAGTGTGCAAACATGGTCTGAAAAGGCTTTCATACACTGTAGGGACGTTTATTACTTCGCCTCCTTTTTCTGTCTGCTTCCACAGTATACACTGCCCCTCCACATTTCTTCCTTTGTGAGAGGCCTTTTCCTGTAATGTCCCCTCCAGGGTTCATTACGGAGGTCTCGGGACGTTCGACGTCTGAGGCGGACAGAGAGGACAAAATTGTGTTTGACGCGGATAATTTCTGTGCTGATTTTTGCCCCGCAGCTGATCATTTTGCCTCTGACACATCTAATCAGAGTCGATCGGATCATCTGACCCTGTTGGTAATGTCAGCTAACTTACCCACAAACCAGTCAATCAAAGTGGCACTGTACCTGACTCAGTACAAGCCGTATACCGGGATATTCAGTTAGAACTCAAAGCTGTCTGGATATTTATATTTATATATAAATGACCTCTTCCAGAGAAGGTTGCTGACAAGATGAATGATTTAAAATCCTAAATGTGGCTTTCAGATTAGTGATTTTGTGCACTCTCAGTTTTGTCTTAAGTAACGTTTCTCAAATGTAGTTGATGGTGTTTTTACAGCTACAGTGCTGTGGTTTCTCCACGTCAAAGTAGCATAATCTGAGAAACATATTAACACAAAGAACTTTGCAGAATTAAAGCTTTTTTTCACTATTAATATGCTGACTTTGACTCCTTCACTTTGCGATTCTTGCACATTTCATTGCAAAGCCGTAATGCAAAAAGCAAGAATGCAGGCAGTCTATGTCTATGACAAGAAAAAGGGTGGCTGTCAAATGATAGACTGCACCAAACTGTATGGAAATCATTGAGATGGTCGCTACAGCTCTGGGTCTGAACCGTATCTAGAACCTCTCGCCTCAAGTTCTGCCTGTAGCAGCTTATTGGCTGTACGCTGAACGCTCTCACCAGGCTGAACATGTACGGTAGAGGGACGAACAGAGGAGCGTGTTTTGCTCCAAGATCTGTGTGTGGTCATGACTCGCTGGAGGTCTCGTCCGCTGACTTCCAGTGTGCACTGTCAAGTCTGCGGTCATCAGGAGGCAACTTCGAACTAAACACGACTACGATGACGGCCGAGCCTTTACCAGTGATTCAAAGTGACGTTTGTTTAGGACCATGTCCAGCTTTGTTTTGATGTCTCACAATGAGTCACAAATGTACATTGTCGGCTAATATATTCCGGAGACAGTTGTGCATTGTATATATAATCGCGGACAAAATGGTGACTTTGTTTGGCGCTATTGTCATGTTCGTATCTATATGCGCTTGATAGCCTTGAGAGAATTAGCGCCAGTTTCTCGTATCTATATGCGCTTGATAGCCTTGAGAGAATTAGCGCCAGTTTCAGTTTTTGGAAAACTGGCAGAATGATATCAGGCTTTGGTTTGTTCCCAGCCAACTCTCAGTAATTGGATTATTCCTTTTGTCTTTTGGTGACGGCAAACTTGTGGAATATCACCAGGCTTTCCTTTTAGCTCCACGCTTACCCCGGCAAATTAGCTCCCTGAGGCACCTGGTAAAGCCACGAAATGACAAAAAAAAAGGCAGACCCTGCTTGATTTACACCACAACAGCTATTTACAGATTTCTCCCACCTTGTTTCTCTTTTTTTTTAGATATTTAGGCAGTATTTTAAGCACAGACAGTTTACGAGTGGAGCTCAGAGTGCTCGGGAATCTGTGATGTAACAGTAAAACCTCTATAAAGTGTGTGTGCGTGTGTAAATATAGGCTGTGTGTGAGGGTGTGAGACCGTGTTGAGGGGGGGGTGTTAAAAGTGTGAACACATCTACTGTACAACCATCAGTGTTATATTCAGGGGGAGGAACAGGCACATTTACTGGGGAAACAGTGAAAAAGAAAAAATCAGGTGAGAGCCGAGCGTGGTTTGGGTCGCCGCGCTGTCACCACGGCTCCAAATGTCAGCAGGATGGATCACATGTTTTTCCAGTAACGGTTCCCACTGCCCGCTCCGCTCCCGGGTGGCGTTCCCAATGGAAGCTGATGTGATGTGGTCCCGGGCCTCAGGAGTGACATTTCCAAACCGATGAGGGTGGTGTTCTGGGTTATATCTCTATGCTTATGTCGGATATCTCGATGTAGAGAAGATAAGACTGTGAAGTCAGTAAAAATTAAGCAAACAAGGTGGCATAACAACACCAAAGGATATAGAAAGTGCAGTTTTATTGATCGGAACAGACTGTTGAACACACAACCAAAAAGCCTGCTCTGTTCTACATTCTGCTCTCTGAACCCCGAACATCTACAATTAATGGATTGGATTGGATGATTTTATTTCTTCGTCACCAAATCTATACATACAACCATGCAGATGCTGCACCGAATTTCATCTTTCTGTCTGAAGCGTTTCTCCCTCTCAAGGGATCATTTGCAATTGGCCAGCATGATACGAGGTCTGTGATTGGCCGAGCTGTGCATGCAGATTGATCTGGGTAAAGTCTGCATCATTAACATAGTGTTTTGCAATGTTACTGTATTGAATGTTAGGATATATGGATACGATAACAATATCAAAGCTGCAGAAACTAGTAGATTAATCGACTCTTAATTGACTAATTATAATATAGTCATTAACCAGTTTAAGAATCGATTAGTTGATTAAAGGTTCTTAAGAAATGTATTTTTCTCATCTCAAAGGATGTGAAAATACTCTGAGTTCTTTTGTGCTCTCCAGCGTGATCGAAAATTCAAACAGGTGGTGCGAGAACGGAAAAATGTCGTTTAATGGCAAGGCGTTAACGATTTTCACCGTTTTTGCTTCATTTTACAAGTCGAGGAACGGAGAAATCAACGGACGGATAAATCGATTGCAAAAACAACTGTTTGTCGAAGCCCTGAACAATATATATCACTCAGCCGAGCTGTGCTACAGCAGACGCGCTACTTATGATGTGATATTATCTCGATATTACACCAGTACTCCCTCCAAATGCTGAGAGAGCGAGAGGAGCCGCTTTTAATATTGTATTTTAACATCTCCAAGCAAGATTTTCATCAAGGTAGCGCAGTTTGGCCATAAAAACTACACCCTCAAATGATGCTCCCGATATAGAATCACTCCACATTACACCTCTATTCTCCCCATGTGCGCTGTAAGGATAAAAGGAGCATCTTTTAATACCGGCTCGGTACATCTTCGTTTAAGATTTTCAGTCTTTGTTTAAGATATCGGGGCTGCGCAGTTGGAGTGAGAAGAGTAAGGGGAGCAGCGTGTTTTGGTACCGTATCGTCGCATCTTCTGTTCACGTTGCGTAAAAGGAGGCAAAACCGGGCAGGACGGCCCCTCTAGGAGGCCTCCGTCTCCTGTCACCTGCCAGGCGCTGGGAGAGATGGATGGAGGAGAGCTCATCACAGGCGCCACATGAGGAGACTACTGATGAAGGCGAGGACGAGGGAGGAGAAAAGCCTCATCTCCTCGGATCTCAAGAGGCCCAGCCCGAGCTTCACACCCGAGCCTGCGAGGGTGATGATGAGGAGGATGATGACGACGACGACTATGATGATGATGATGAGGGAACTCTTGATCAATCAGAGCAAGTAAACACACAGAGACGCAGACACACACAGAGGACGAAGACGAGACAAAGACGACGGAGACGGATGTGAGGGACGAGGACGGCCTGCGATCGCTCTGCTCTGCTGTGATCTGCTCCGTCCCTCCAGGAAGTCGTACCGCTTCTCCCTCTCCAGCTGAAGGAGGCTGTGTCGCCATGGCAACCGGAGAGAACCTGCCCCCCCCCCACACCACTACCACCACACACACACACACACACACACACTCCCCATCTCTCACCGGGCTGGGCCGGCGTACGTGTGTACGCATGAATGTGCCTCGCACAACCACATTCAGCTCATCATGTGTGTGCCTCTCTGTCTGATGCGTCACTGTCATTCACTCAGTGTGTGTGTGTGTGTGTGTATTTATATATGTGTGTGTTTTGTGTTCAGGCATGCGTGTGCGAGGAGGAAATACACACACACACACACACACACACAGAGCCTCACATTTGCAGTTTGTACTGCAGGCTTTATTTTTAGCACGTGGCACTTATATAATCAGGGTGACACTGGGGGGAAATAAAGCAAGGGGAGAAAAAAAACAAAACATCTCTTGCATTTTCTTTACCCTCTATCTGCCTCTCTTGTCTTCTTCCCGTCCGCTACGTTTTCCCTGCCTTGCTCTCTTTCTGTCTTTCCTCTGTTACATTTTCGTGTTTCCTCCACCTCTCTTTTGTCCTCCGCCGCTCTCATGTCTCCTCTTCCCCGCTGCTCCCTGCCTCATTATATATTTGACTCCACATTTTCTCTCCTCTCTGGCTGCTCCTCTCTGCGTGCATCCCCCGTTTCCCTCACCCGTCATCCGTCTCTGTCTTTTTTTTTTTTCTCTCTTTCTCTTTTTTCTTGTTTTTTTCCAAGCCTCACCTCCTCCGTCCTCCTCCCAACCGCCGCCACGACACTGTGCGGGGAGCGATGGCAGCGAGAGGGGAAGGGAAGTAAAGAGGGAGGGCAGCGAGACAGAGAGGAAGAGGAGAGAATGACAGGCAGAGGAGACGAGGGAGGGAGACGGATGAGTAAAGAGGGAGAGACGCAGCAACAGGAAAAGAAAGAGGGATTTCACAAAGCGAGACAGCTCTGCTCCCCGGGAGAGGGGAGCAGGGATCCTCTCAGACAGGATCCCTCGCTGTTTTTAATGACTCAGGTCCCCGACTGGACTCTGCTCCACACTCTTGTTCAGCCCCACTTTTTTTTTTTTTTTTTGTTCCTATTCCTCCTCTTTCGTCTCCCTCTGTCTCGGCCCATTCTTCAAGGTAATTTGAGAATAGATGACATGTCAGGATTACTTAGCGGGATCAGGCCAGAAGTCGGTTCTCGGAATACCGCTAGCGAGGAGGTGGGAATAACCCCGCTCGGCCTCCATTCAGAAATGAAAGAATGGCAGCGTCTCCTCGCAGGAGGCCTCCCCGGCGGATTAACGCCCAGGTCGGCTTCGGGAAACGGCCGAGGCGGCGGCTGTAACGTGTAACCGGGGTGGTTTGATGCGATCCAGTGCTAGAGCGGCTGAACGCTGCGACTGGAGGAGCCATCAGAAAGGAGACGCCGTCTTCTGAACGTGCAGCCTCCCGCCTCCTGTGTGGGGGTAAAAAAAACAAAAAAACACCCGCACCATCACCTCTCATTACGTCTACTTAACGTGAAGTATCTGAAGCGCCACAGCTGCAAAAACATCAGCCGATGTGCAGCTGTATCAAACGCACGCGCCGCATTGATACCGCGTGATGGTAAAGTCACAACTTTTCAAAGGGGAGCAAATAGCGAATTAGTCGGGCGGCCTGTGTCTTTTTTTTTTTTTTTAGCGATGAAATCCACTTGTCTCAGCCGGAGTATTTACAGCAGCCTGGATGTGTTTGTGTTTGTGTTGTTTTTGTGTTTTTTCTGCATTGAAGGAGCGTGTCATTAAGCGCTACAGCGTGACTCGTGTGTTTTTAATAGCGTAACACAGCCCGGGCTTTGTAGGAAATGCATCATGTTATTTGTTTGTTTATGAAGGATCCAGGGGTCAAAGCGCTAAAAGCGGAAGCTCTGTCTCGTAAACGGCGCTCGCGATATGGAGGGATTCGGCTCTACATCATGAATCGGGTCATTGTTTTGTTTGCTCCGTGGTTTTACACACGTGCAAAACCTGAATCTTGCAATGAAAAGCTGATAACTTCTGAAACTTCTCAGATATTGCAGAACATTGTTACGCTCTCATGAGGTGGTTTTTCAGGTGTTGATTTATCACAAAAGTGACAGAGAAACACTTTTTCCTTGTGTCTTAACAGACATAGGAGGTCACAGTACCACTTGGCAGTATGGAACGAAACTGAACTTGCTCTAAATCATCTAATAAAAGCATGGAAATGCAAAGTCTTTTAGACGTTCGTCTTCCTCAAAGCGCGATAAGAGTCTTGTGGGACGAGATTTTATACAAACTAGGCGATGCCACGATGAGAGGTTTTTTTTAACGAGGCAGAACCTTCTTTTATGGAAACAACTACAAATCCCTGTCATACTTTATTGACATTTCAGAAATGTCGGTTCTACTTTTTTTTGGCAAAAAATGTCAATTGAAGCTTGGCAGCTTGTGATTCTGCAATACTAGTTAATGTTTTGCAATAGCTTTGCAACAGAGAGCCGTATGACAATAAATGTGAGCGCATTTTGCTTGTAATACCTGCTCCTGTTGTGTCAGAGCTACTGTATATCGGTTCCCAAAAGTGCCCTGTGTGTGTGTGTGTGTGTGTGTGTGTGTGTGCGTGTGTGTGGCTGCAGCTGTGTGTAGTTGCGTATGACCCTGTTGTACGAATGTTTGCTGCCATGCGAGGCCGTTGTGCTGTATCCGGCACCTCACCGATCCGAGACAGAAGTGTGTCGGCGCCTCAGAGAGAGTGTTTCACTTCACCTCCTCAGTGGCTGTCAGGCCTGACCAAACGCTGCCAGAGTACAGAGGGAATCCTCGACCCCCCCCTCACACACCCCTAACACCCCCCTACCACACACACACACACACACACACACACACACACACACACACACAGACAGGCACACACAATGACTGTGCCTGTGAGACCCACAGTGCGATCACAAACTGCACCCATACATACATAGTTCACTTTAGTTTTGTGACTTTGTCTTCCAGACACAGACATCTCAACTTTTAGTGTGGTTCACATTATAAACCGCCAATTTGGCTTTGTCCCCAAGTCTGTGTGTTGTACAATCTGGGATGGGTAAAAGTATTGATGCATTTCTCCCACCAATTCAGTATCGATTCAGAAAATCCTCGGTAAGTGCCTCTAACTCAAAGACATTTTGGATTGCATTGTAAATCCTGAACACAGAAAAAAACAAGTGTTACCTCTACCAGGCAGTTGTAAAATGCTCCACCACAAACTTGTGCAACCACTTAAGCTGGACACGATTCAGATGTTCAAAAAGAAAAAAGAAACTCCTTTTTCATAAGTGAGGACCCACAATGGGAAAATTAGGGTTTTAAGTATCGTGGTTGAACCATATCAAAGCATTTAAATGAATATGAATCAATTCTAATATGATAGAAATTGGATGCAAATAAGTCATAAATAGATAGATGATACTCACAATGAATAAAGTTATTTGAATAAAACAGTGATTACGAATAGATATCAAATCGGATTGTCACATTGACAATTCTCTGCTTTCAATACAGTTAATTTTTCTAGTAAGCTGGTTACTGTAGCGGACAGCATTCAGTGATTAATCCTGTCATTAACCAATTGGAATGAATTGTACGCCATTTATTCCAGAGGATGACTGAATAGCCAATAATTAGGAGCTAAAATGCTCCAAAAATGTCCATTCGTAACAGTATAAATGCATTCACATTTCAAACCAGGTCCTCAGTCTAAGCTGGGACATATATATACAGTGGTGGCGACAGTGGTGCTGAGACAGTCAAAAAGCCCAAAAATTAATATTGATTTTTTTTTGTGCCGTTTCATCTCGGTTTCTTCTCACCTGGAGATCATCAAATCCCGACTATCACAGTCCACGGATCTGAGGTTGTTCCTCATGTTTTGCAGAGAGCAGAGTCAGTGTTTGAACACAGCCACACCGGGGATATTGCCGTAATGGATTGGCTCTGAGGAGAGGTAAACACCACGTGTCTCCGCTCCTCCGAACCTTAATTCAGGTTTTTCATTTCTTCCTCCCCCTCCGAGTGAAATCCAGTTACGATGGTTTTACAGTAAAAGCCCGGCCGCCCAAATGACCGAGTCTTTGTGCCTGCCTCTGTCATCATTGTTGTCCTGACCTTATCCAGTGTATAAACCTCGCATGCATGTCACGAGCTCTCAAATCTGATAATATGCACAACGATCTCAGGTCAATCAGGAAATTACATCTGGCGCCGGGCCAGGGATTACGACAGCCCGCGTGCACAGAGCCGCACGCCATTGTTGTTGATCTTGGATTACGGAGCAAGGCAGCGGAGCGATGACCTATCGCGCTGTTGTTGATACAGCTTTTTTTTCGTTTTGGGGTGGGGGGGGGTAACGGCGGTCGTTACACACAGTCGTTTCATCCGGCTCCGGCTGATGTTTCGCCGAGGCAGCTGAGTCGATGGAGGGAACGAGCGAGAGAGAGAGAGAGAGAGTGTCACAGAGGCCTGTTTGGTCTCGGGCGACTGCAGATGTGTTTGTGTATAATGCATAGGAGGCGCGAGGCATTATGCACGGCGTACGTGAGCGGGGTCTGCGCCGCGGAGGGTGGAAGCGACGTGCGACGCATGAGTGTGCGTGTTTACACGTGTGCGTGCAGGTGTTGTGCCGCTCGGCCGGGTGTTTCCGGAGGATTGACGTGCAGTGCAGTGCTTTTTTCCTTTCCTTCCAGTGGCTGCAGTTTTAAGCCCTGACAGCTCAGTGACACATCGTTACATATTGCTCAAGGCGGTGCAAGCAACAGTGACCTTTGATGGCGCTGCCTCTGACTTGGCTGAGCATTTTCCCCCCGTGTTTATGTGAAATATAGGTTCGTGTGGGAGCGCCGCTGCGTGAGCATCATGTGTTCGCGTCTCTTAGTGTAATTGACTATCTGGGTTCACACTCGCGCTGACATTCCCCACTGTTTCTGTTGGTGTGTTTAATTAGCGGTCTGGCCACACACATACGCACACCCTTCACAGTATATATCCTTACTGCGACTCAATGTCACAACCCTCTTGCCCTTTTTAGTTTAAGCTTCACTGCAGATGCTAAGATACGCGCACTCGTATCAAAGTGACAACCAGGGGCTCACGCCAGTTGTGTTTCCATCACATTTTGTCCAAAAATAAAATCATGTGATATTTCTAAGATTTCCACAAAGTACAAATGCTACTTGCAGGTGTTTCTATTGAGCAGTGTTTTGCTGTTGAACAGTATCTATTGTAATTGTAGTCAAATCTTGTCCTTGAGACGTCCACCAACAATAATACTTTTTACTATTTGTAATGTACTGTTTTTCTAACGTCAAGTGGATGTTGAGTGGAGAAACAGTTACAAAGCAATCAAAATGCAGTCTGACAGGAATCAGGTTAAATAAAATGAAATAGAAGAATATTTCAGAGCCGTAATTTCCCTAAAATCTCATCTGATGAGACTCGTCTTCTAGAAAGATGAATCCTCAAAACATTTTTGCAAAAAACAATTCTTGAGACATAAAACTGTTTTAGGTATATTTGAGAGGTTTTTCAAAAGTTTGCCATTTATTTTTTGTGATATTTAGTTTTTAGAGTAATGGAAGCACTCCTCCAGAGTTTAGTCTCATGATAAGATTTTGTTTTGACTATCTTCTAAAAGATAGCGATTGATTGATTAGTGTATGTTATATTACTTGGTGACACTTGTTGTTTTAGCACATAAAACATTTTTTTCATAAGGGGATTTCAAGGAATGAAATGTATATACATATCATTAAATAGGAGCACATGGGAACTCGGTATATGTTCTCAAAGGGTTAAAAAGGCAAGTTTCTGAAATCTCATTTTGACTTAAAAATGGTGTCACCCCAGATCTAGTCGTCTGATCCTCACCGCAGCAGGCTGTCGTGTCCCTCATGCAAAAAACACGACCAGCGCTGCTACAAATGGGTGACAAATTAAAAGCGTCCTTTGAAAGTGCTGGGCTACCACAAGCCTCAAGAAAAAGCTTCACTGCACCGTGCCATAAATTCTTCCATCTTTTAAACCCCGCTGGAGAGATGAAGACCAGACATGAAAGATACTCCCTGATTTTGGGCCACATCAGTGCAAAATCTCTGAGAGGAGTCGAGTTGTGTTGTGACATTGTGTGATTGCAAGATTTCACTTTTCCTCTACTGTCAGTTGGGCCCCAAGTCAAAAACTATGGGGAAAGTATAGGTGTTTGTCATGCCTCTCCACTCATTTATTCAGCTCTTTGTCAGTTTCTTCTCATGCTATTTTGAATATTATAGAGTTCATGCGAGGAAAGACATTTCACTTAATTATGGGTCAAGAGCAGGTCATTAGCTTACGGGCTAGCAGGCTAACAGCGACAGTTAGCCCTTAAATTGTTGGTTTAAACTTCAAGCATCATACAGAAACACAAATGGGAAGATACTACTGTACAACACTTACATTCTAATGCTTGTACTGTTATTTAATATTTGTACTGTCTGAACTTGGCTGTTTGCTTAACTTAAATGCTCAGCTTGCGCTAGTGGCTACATAGCATGGTAGAGTAGGGGCACAGAACTGCTGTTTTCTCACTTGTATTTCTCTAATATTTGTAATAATAGGTGTATTAATAATAGCTTAAATAGTGGAAGTTATTAGGTGTTGTAGATAAAACAGTTCTAGAAAGTGTATTTGTTTGGCTTTGGGCCAAGCCAGTCATTTCCCCATATGTATTTTGTGCTAAGCTAAGCAAAGCTAGCTCTTTTATGGCTATAGCTTCATGTGTATCAGACAGGAAGGTACATGCACAGTAAATAAGTATTGACGATAAAATGATATAGTCGATGAGTTTATTTTCTCAAATGTCACAATATATTTTGAAGTATATGATGCCTTGTAGCTTAGCAGCTCAGCCTACAGCCCTGACTCTCTCACATGTGGAATTTATTGTGTTTTTTTTTTCTCCCCTCCCTCTCTCGGTCCTTTCATTCAAACTGGACTGACCTAATATTTTGCGTGTGAGTGGTCCGGGATGGCACCCTTTGTCAAAATTCAAAGTGCATTTGTGTGTTTTTTCTCTCCCTCTTCTCGTCTGGCTGCGAGGCAAGGCAATATCGAGCGGAGAAAGTGTTGACTCAGGGGGAAGGAAAGTGTCAGATTAATAACGAAGACAGGCCAGGAAAGCCAGCGAAAGGAGGCAACAGAAATTAGACGGCACGTCCCCATAGTTCAGCCGAGTGAACTGTGTGTGCCGTGTATTTGCAGTGTCGCAGGTTTAAATCAAGTTCATGTGGCTGTTAGTCTGCCCATGTCCCTCGATTCGCTCTGGTCTTTTTCTTTTCTTTTTTTTTACCCACCGTGCGCTGTCTAAGGAGAGCAAAAAGGCAGACAACAGTTTAATTTTTAATAACAAAGATGGGTCATGACAGGCGGTGCAGGAAGCGGGGAAATTAGATGAGGTAAGAGCCTGGATGAGGCAAGAGGGTCGAAAGGAAGGAGAGTGGCAGCGAAGAATTAAGTCGGAGAGGCAGGTGGGTTAGAGCTCCCAGCAATGATCATATTCACTATTGATTAATCTGTCACCAGGGCTCTCAAGTGACTTCAGACCTACAGCATATACTAAAGTACAACTGTTCTGTGTTTGATTGTTTTCATTGCAAAAGTTAAATCTACATCATTGCAATTTTTGGACAGACTTGGTTACTCTGGAGATCAGGAACTTAATCAGATGCATATCATTAACTTCATCTTCTCAGCAGCTTTGTACCCATTGGTGTTGAGTGGGTCTGCTGGTACCTATCTCCAGCTCTCAGAGGGGAAAAGGCAGGAAATAAACCCCGGACAGGTCGCCATTACATCACAGACCACACACACCATTCACTCTCATTCACAATTAAGGACAATTTAGAGTCTCCAGTCGATCTTGATTCAAGTTTTTGACTATAGGAGGAACATGCACACATGGAGAGAACATGCAAACTCCACACACAAATGGTTACCAGTAGCTGGGATCGAATCCACAACCTTCTCTTAGCTTTACTTTATAATTGTCTAGCTGAGCACATTTATCTGGGACACTGAATTCAGTTGACACATGCTTTAGAGAACTTATTACTGTCTTCAGAGCAAAAGTTATGCAAGTACACAGAACACAAATGTACTGTAGTATGTTTTCTTTCCTCCGAATGATACTACTTCAAGAAAAGTGGCATTAGAGAATGTTTGTTTTTTTGCCACAGTGATAATCAACATGGGTGCGAAATAAAATTAAGCAGAAGTACAAACAGGAAGATGGATATGAGGAAATAAGGAGGAAGAGGAAATAAAGCAATCAGGGAGAGGAGGAAAGGTAGCCTGCTTAAGAATAAAAAGGAAGGATGGGAAGGAGACACAGGACCTAAGGGAGGGAGAGTGGGAGATTGGGTACACGTGTGTGTCTGTGTGTGTGTGTGTGTGTAGCGCCGGGGTTGGGTGGTAGTGGAGGGTGTATGTGACACATACCATCAGACAGGATCAGGGAAAGGCAAATGAAGTACATGGCATCTCTCCCTGCATCCTGCATTATGATAATGTGCCTTCGAAGGCTGAGTTCTTGTGGCAAATGGTGCACACATGAACGTGCGCGTGCACGGGAGCAGGCAGTCGTTGGTGTGTGCGCACCTGCTCGGGCAAAGGCGTGCACACGCACATGTAGGGCTGAGCAGACAGTCTTATATAATCGTGCATGCACACCTTTCGCATGGTTGCACACAGTTTGCTCCAAAGAAACAGCAGCCTACACCCTCCCTGCACCTTTCCTCCACCCGCACAGCTTCATAGGGGCTTTTGTGTGTGTGTGTGTGTGTGTGTGTGTGCTATTTTTTGAGATATCTGATTATCAGATACATAGTCCGTTAGTCACGTTTCTTAATAGAAAAGTCACTGACAGTGACATCATCCACCTCCTCCTCCTCCTCCTCTTTGGCCTCCCTTTCCCCTCCTCCTCTTTACCATTTTGCCATTGGTTATACAGCACTGTGTCACTCTCTGAGTCAGGATGTTCAGTCCCAACCAGATTTGTAGCTGGTCAGAGGCAAAAATGTTCATTTTTTATTATTATTTTATAAGCTATGTTTCTGTTGCTGAAATAACCACATACTGTACAGGACTTGGAGTTTTCTTGTCAGCTGTGCTCTGATTGAGGATTTCCCCAGCTCTCCTGGTTACCCCCACAGTCCTCTTGTGTTTTTTTGCATTTGGAAGTAAAATCTGAGCTGTGACAAACTGCCTTCCCCAGTTATATCCTCCGTCGGCGCTGTGTTTGTGCAGAGCACTGCAGATGATTTTGAGGCAGTTTCACGCAGAGTTGCACTGAGGATCTGTGAAGAATCCTGCCAACATTGATGTAAGTGTGTCTGCTGTGGCACCAAAGCTGAAAGACATATTTTCTGTAAAGCCTGATTACATTGGGGGGTTTGTGTCTCCAGTGGAAAATAATATAGAGGAAAGTCCCGGATTCTACACAAAACAAGCTGGCATGGTACAGTATGTGTGGAAGGAGGAGGAGACTGAACTTTAAAAAAGATTCTAATACAACTATGGAAATGCAAAATGCTCTGAATGACCATCTTCCCCAACCCTTTCAATGGAAACACCCCTACGGACGCTTTGTTGATATTTTAAAAACATTGCTATTATTTAGCAAATGTCTCTCTACGTAACGCAAGAAAAACATAATGCATTACAAAAACAGAGTATCGTCCATATTGTCTGTGAAGATTTGTCGAGGTCATAGTTAAAAGCCAAGGAGTTGGAAGTTGTGGCGACTGGACTGGATGAGTTGCTACAACTTACAGTATAACAGCTTTGATTATCCATATTTGTTGTCTCCCAGTCGGTTAAGTATTTGAGTGATGTTGCTGCACGACGCAGCGAGAAATTCACTCCGCTCTCCCTCATCGGAGCTAAACGGTGACAGTGGACTGTGGCAAGATGAATTGTCCTGTTCAAAGCGGGACAAGAAAAAAAAGAGAGTAAAACAAAGTTGTTTTAGGGTTGGTTTTTTTTTTTTTCATTTACAAGAAGATTAATAATTCTTTTTCCCCCCCATGAGAATAGATGGACTTGCTTAGCCTTGGAACAGGAGTCATAAAGTGGGTGAGTCAGATCCGCCGTAAAAAGATGAAATGTTGGTGCACAATATGCATCATAAACCGTGGCATTAAGAAAGTTGAGGCAGTAAGAGGAAAGTTACCTCGCTGTGTGCGCCTGGTGTTGCATGCAAGCCAATAATTACTACAGTTTTCTGTGTTAGATGGATAGATGTGCTTTCAGAGTAGAAGGGAGGAGGAGGAGGAGGAGGAGGAGGAGGTGGTAGTTGTGTGGATCAGGTGATGTTCTGGTGGTGGCTCCTCTGAGGCCTGAGAGGATAGGGGATAGCAAAGAGGGCCGGGGTCCATGTTGACAGTGGAGATCGTGGTCGTGTGGGCGGGCGGGCGGGCAGTGGTGTTTGTTCAGCTGTCAGGGGGAAGCTCCCACTGAGTGCTCATTCACGTCCCGTTGGTCGAATTAACAATTTATGCCAGGGCAGTTTCTCAGGCTGAAAAAGGTTGACATGAATATTGAAGATAGGAAATGTGGATTTTGTGTGTGTATGTGTGTGTGTGCTTGAGAGAGAGAGAGAGAGAGATGGCGAGAGAGAGACTTGCCAGGCTTGTTTTAATGAATGAGTGGACTTGGCCTTGTGAAGTGTGTGTGTGTGTGTGTGTGTGTGTGTGTGTGTGTGTGTGTGTGTGTGTGTGTGCAGCCTTATGTGGAAGGACCTGGCTGAACCCGCATCACAGCAGGGAGTGGAGAGAGAGGCGAACTGACAGCCAGGATATGGAGGCTTTGAGCAGCTCATCAGACAGAAACCAGGATACACTCACTTACTTGAATAAAAAGTAAATCCAAATATATCAATTGTGTCGCATAAATATAGAGTCTGAGGTTAAATTAAGCCTGGTGAATGATGTCACAGCCCCTCTGTTTTCTCATAATAACACTGGCTCGGAGCTTAGCAAGATTGCACCATAGTGTCATAGCCACAGTGTTAAAAATAGGCTTGTCTGAATGGGAGATAACTCCAGTCCTCAGATATCTCCGTGCACACTTTCACTGGAAATATCACCGCAAATACAAATATGAGCTCTAGACATTCTGCATCAGTAGTAAGCATATTTATCTACCAGTTCAAAATAAGCCATAAAAATGACTTAACAGAGTCAAAGTGAACTTTACTGCCAATCAGACTATACGCTACAAGCAATGCACAGCTGATTAAAATGTGCAGGTTTAGAAAACAAATCAGACAACATATAGCACCCCGAAATAAAAACAAGACATGCAGTATGTGTCGCTAAATAAATACCAGTGTGGACTAATATGCTAATATAGAGGGAACAGATTATATAGCTGCAGACATTGAGTATTGGATATTGCACAGTATGACAGATGTGACAATAAAAAAACTAAGAAAGGACAAGAAAGTATATCGCGAAACGTCACGTATTGAATATTTGTGTTGTTACATGCTGTCGGGTTCACTATTTTGGGCCCGTAACAGACATATGACAGCAGCCTGCGTCATCCAGTCAAAAGTATAGAGTTTTCTGGTTGTATTCCGAGAAAGTTTTGAGTTTTTGCTTTATTTCAACTTTGCAAACCTCCCACAGGCACCTGTGTTGACATGCATGCAAGAAAGGCGGCATTTAAACATCAGAAGAGCCATCAGAATATAAATATTCCCACATGCATGTACCATATAGATGCGTTTTTGATACTGGGAATTGTAGATCTGGTGCATTGTGTTGGTACAACCCTGCCATTGTCTGGGATGGAGTCCCAGCAGAGGCTGCCTGGAACGTACAGTTCTTTGGGAAGAATCGTCCTCTGAATAGACAAGCATGTTTCCCTGGTTCCCTCTCCGCCGTCCTGTCCAACAGGGAAACAACGTTGAAGGACAAACTCTCCGCCCCGATCGGACCACACTCATTTAAAACATGTCAGCCGGCTCCTCCCCCCGGGCCACGTTCCTGCCATGTTCCTCTGTCATTTCTTCCTCATCCTCGTCGCATGTCATCCCCGTTTGCGTTGATTCACGTCAGTCTGTGTCTGGCGGCCTGCGTGCAGACAGGCAGACAGGGGACGCCAGCAGTAACTAACTGAAGGCTCTGGATTTGGCTCAAATTGAATGAATGAGGGTCTGTGTGCAAGGCATGGAAAATCCGCACGGCGGGCGGCCTGTGTGCATCCCCGGCAGAGAGGAAAGCGAGGAAGAGGAGGAGGAGGAGGAGTGTCGGGACGCAGGAACAGCTGGTTTGGGATGATGCTAGAAGGAGATGGGGTGGAGAGAAGAAGCAACAAGAGGTCAGGAACACGGGGGCAGTAGCCTAGATCCATGCTATTGTGAGGCTAAAATAGCCTGAACTTGTTCTGTCCTGGAGCAGAGCAGCGTGCTCTACAACTATTGATTCAATTCATCCTGTGCCAGGCTTGGGATGTGTACCATCACTGGGATTTTCCCCCGCTGTAGCATAGAGCTTTTGGGCTAAACAAGCTGCGTTCAGGTACCACTGTAAAGTTGAGGATCTGACCAGGATTTTCTGGGTAAAACCCTGTAGCAGCTTAGCCAAAAAAGCCATTTAGGTGAAGTTTCTGAATCAGAAAACAGATCTAGTAGTTGTAATAAAAAAAAAGCTTAAAGGTTGCAGAGTTAAAGTAATCTTTCTGAAGACGAAGTCCAAGCTGTTTGGAGGTGTTTCAATTTTTGTGCATGAGCCATAACTCATGCACATAAATTTATGTAATGCTAGAAGGTGGATTTCCAAAACATTTACTGTTTCGAAGGTTTCATTACAAACTTGATTAGATATAGAAAATGTTCAGTCCTGCTGCATACAGTGCCATCATAGTTGGAGCCTCAACATATTTTTTGTGATATTTGAGAGGTTTTTCCATATCTAGGTGTCTCTACTACCATTTTTATGGGCGATATTTAGGATTTTTGCATTTCTTTCCTAGAAGTGTTCCTCAAGGACCTCATACTGTAGCTTCCTTAGCAGCGGAAAAACACTGAAAGGCTGCTCAGAGTTTAGGTGTCGTTGGCTTTACCACAGATTCTCAATACAGATATACAACTGGGTTTATTCCACTTGTTCCTTTACATTTTGTCTTTTTTTAGGATTCATTATGACAAGTTTGAAATGCCCTAGGAACCAAACACAAACTATGACACAACTACAATAAAAAAAGGGAATTTGTCTGCATCCGCTGTAGCAGCTCTCACTCATGCACTCATGCTTGTTTTTATCTGGCAACGTTCAATGACTTAGAGTCACATGGAAAACAAAGCCAAGCCAGTTTCGTTCAGTATAATCAAAGTTGATATCATTCATCCCGAAGGCGACATCAATGTCTGAACCAATTCCCATGATAATCCATCAAATGGATGTCATGAAAATTCTCCCTAAATACCCCCTTCCACCCCCTCCCGGAGATCTGCACCAAGCTTCACCCACCCCCAACAGTTGATGAGTGTTTGTAGTTGTTTTCCCAGTATTTATTTATTTCTTAAATTTTGGCAGCAGCTTCCCGCACACCTTGTGTTTGCACCCAGAATAGAGCATTTATAGTGTTTCAAACCGTCTGTCATAAATTTAGCCGCAGAGACAGACTCTACGGTCTATTTCTGTCCCGCGAAGGCAGCGACTTTGACCGCAGCAGGGGACGCACCATCAGTCAGGAGTAAACCCACTTCCACACCTTTATTTCCGACTCTTGTCGTTGTTCCAGGGGCTCCGACATTGACCCCGTTTTGATGGAGGTTAATCCCTCAAGCATGCACACCGAACGAGCCACATCCTGCTGAGTGGCAGCTCTCACTACTTCCCTCCTTCCTTCCTTCCTACTTTCCTTCCTTCCCTCTCCTCCCCCCTCTCTCTTTGTTGGGCGGGTTTGACACAGCTATGAACAGGTGTTAACCTCTCAAAGGAGATGGCGGGAAAGAAGCTGGCGTGTAGATGACTGGGAAATCAGGTCGGCATCCCGAACTCTCACTCTCTCTCTCTCTCTCTCTCTCTCTCTCTCTCACACACAAACATAACTACACACTGCCAAGAGGGTCTAAAAATAACGATGTCACCGACAGGGGGTGGACAGGAAAATAAAGTAAATGGAAGCAGAAGCGTTTGGTGGAGTCGAGGACGCGACGAGCACAAAGGGCGGCCTGGAGACAAACAGATATGAATGAAGAGGAAGGAGATGTGCATGAGATGTAAGCCCAAGATGGGAAAAGTGATGCTGGCTGGACGGGGCGTATTGTATATCCCTTCCCTCCTGATTGCCCCTGCCGCACCTTGTTAAGGCGTCCCGTTGCGTCCCTTCCTACCCCCCTCCTCTTCCTCCCGGCTGACACACTGTGTCCATGACAAACACAGCTGGAGGCAGGGGGGGTGGGAGGGGGCAAAGGAGCAGAGGAGCAGAGGAGCGGAGGAGCGGAGGAACGACGGCTGCAGGAGCATTGTTCAGGCTGGATTGCACGGTCACGCTGGGTGGGCAAAGAAGAAACTCGACGAACAAGAGAAGGAAGGGAGGGAGCAAAAAGACACATACTGTAAGGAGGGATTAGCTCAAACTGTAGGCCCCAGGGTGTATGTCTGTGTGTGTGTGTGGGTGAAGGGGGATGAATATAAAGAAGGAGTCAGACCAGGGTCAGATGCAATTTGCAAAAACTTCTCAGTGTTTGGTTGACGTTGCTCGATGGGTTGGAAGCTGCTTGAGTAGCATGAGAATAAATCCCAGCGGGAGAAAAGGCCACCTACAAACGCTGTAACTGAGACCATAAGAGGCACTTTTTCAACCTCAAGGGGTTTTTCCAGGAACACAGGAGGCCTTTTAACAAGTAAGGGGCTCTATATTTTAGAGCTGAAGATAGGGTTTCTCCTCAGTCAGCCCTTCATGGAGGGGTATTCCTTCTCCAGAGTTTACAGCACTGACCGATACGGAGGAGTTCTATATAGACCTGAAAGTTGCGAGCACTCGATGGCATCGCGATCGATATTTTCTGGGAATGAGAGTCTTGTAATCTTGGAAGGAAATTGAACGCCCAGGAAAGATGAGGCCCGGAGTTAGATGAGGAGAGAAACCACTCTCATCTCTGTAATTCTTTCGCCCTTCATGAGTTTTATCATTCATTGGGGTGTTTTATTTTATTTTCCTCCCCGTGAGACACTTTTCACAGTGTTTTGCTAAGTGCTCTATAAATAAAGTGTATTATGAAAGTACAGAGCGAGAGCAGGGAGGTGATTGGATTGGGCTTAGTGTAATAAATGGAGGCTGAGAGCAAACCTGACACAAAAACCTGCCCATCAACACCTCTAATGCTCACTGTTAGACAAGTAGCATCTCGTTTATTAAATCTGCACAGTAACAATACTGTAAAAAAACTGGCTGCACATCGTACCTATCCCTTGGTGCCATGTTGTCCCTGTCCGAAATTATTGCATGAAAATGCTCTGTTGTGCACTTAACACACAGAGAGAAGTGAATGAGTGAAAATGTCGGTTGTTTGGGAGGATTTCATGTTTTCAGAGAACGATCTGCTAAGAGGAAAAGCTACGATAAAGGAGTTCAGCTCATCAAATTTTGTGAGATGGTCAAATTAAGCTGAAAAGGTACAGCCTGATTAAAGGTTTCACAAATGTCTAATTGAATTTGTTCTAACTCAAAGACATTATGGTGGAAAGTTGCTAACTATTCTTTTTCATAATAAACACAATCCAGGGAAAAATAACATCATAAAAACATCAGTACTCACATCTGCCACCAGACAAGCTGTATTTTAAACATCGATATCAGCATCAACCCATGATTTAAAAATCGATGCTTCCCTACTTACGACATTTCTTTCGAGTACATTTAATGTGTGATCTGAAACAGAGCGCAGACATGGTGCTGCTGAAGACAGTCAAACATGGCTTTATATCCTGATGTCTCTAAGTGGTTACTGAGAGAAACACACCAGCTCTTCGCCTGGTTTGAACAGAAGCCTCTCCTGTCTGTGCAGCTCGGTAATGTCAGCCGCTCTCCCCAGCTTCATCTGGAGAGGTCTAGCCGCGGAAACGACAAAGCACAGCGGGGACTTTTAGATCCGGGGTTCTGCTCCTGTGATCACCTGACAGAAAGAGGATCCAACAGGGAGGATGCAAGGACGGGAGGGGGGGGGGGGGGGGATGAAGATGGGAAGATGTTCAGGGAGTAACAGGAGGCGAATGAAAGCCAGAGATCAGGCAGGCATCTTAATTGAATAGGCATGTACAGCTGTAGAGCTCGTCCCCGAGAGGTTTTCGACAAATGTCACAGTGAATGAGGAGAGTGATGGAGGACAGGATCGATCGCTTTAGTTCCCACTGATTCCTCCCCCCCCCCTCTCCCTGCGCCTCCTCCACCTCCTCCCTACCCTCGACTGAACTGAACTAGGAGGACTTAAATGCTCCTCTCCGTCTCCCCTCTCCCCTCCGGCAGGGTGGGCAGCATCAGACCTCCTCGCCACCCCTCACTTCTGCGAGTCCCTGCCCTTTGCATGTTTCTTCTACTTGGATGACTGTTTTAGATATCTCACTGCACGCCAACCTTTTAGTGCACTTTGCATTTAATAGCAGAGACGGGGAGGTTGTCGAGAGGCTTTTAATGTGTGGGAATAAGCGACGGATCTACACAGAGGAGCGATGGAGAGGATGGACAACTGGGTTTTTATTTATGCTCTGAGCTGAAACAAACAACCAACTTTGTAGTCCATTAATGAATTCTCGATTTGAAGGAAGTGTTTTAACTAATTCCTAGTAAGATGGTACAGTATCCTTTATAACTCAGATGTGATATGACTGGAATATCTGGAATATCAAGGAGGAATAACGTGCCCCAAAATCTCTATATAGATTTGAAACTGTGTATTGGCAAGACTATTAACTGAGACTGAGATGGAAGTAAATAGTATTGTCCCGCAGGTTTGTTTTCAAGACCACGTTCAAAACTCTCTTTTTAGTTTTCAGGAGGAGACTCCTCCCTCCCTCCTGGTTACGGGACTTTTGGAAAACTTCACGGCTGTCAGCTCCTAATTTCCCCGGACCCTGGATTTTTTGCGAATCTCCAAGGTAAATTGGGGAACTCGTGAACGTGGCTCCACATTTCACGGGTAGCCAGTGAAGGGAAACCAGGATTCAGGGTCACGGGAGTTTTTTACAGCTGGATTTTCAACCGACCGTGTGGATAATAATTTTACAGTCCACCAAATAAGTTTGGCTAACCCCAGGGTTGTGTAAAAACTGCATGATGTGGGCATCGGGCTGCCCTGCTGGGTAAGATCAGACATCAAATACCCACCAACCAATGTGACTGGCGGGAAGTTTAATGTTTGACAAACTCCTCTTATCTGTGTCTTCTTCTTGCATCTGCACTGGTATCATCATCTTGCATTTATCTCACTACATTTAAACCATTTCTATGAATTATGTTACTAGTGTTTCTCTTTCCAGAGTGACTTATCTGTGCATTTAGGCAATGTCACGTCACCTATGCAGTTATTTTATCTCATAGTTTTTCTCTTTGGGATCGTTGGACCTCTGTATTTGTAGACTGAGCCGTACTAAATGTTCCCTGGACGACTTTCAGCTGCTTTGCTTCACTTTGCAAATTAATGTAACTCATTCATTCATTTTAAATTATGGATTCGACTACAAGCATTAGATCTGAGTTGTAAAAAAAAAATCAATAGCTTTTAAAGCACCATTTTGTTTTTGCTAGTTTAGGCGTGCAGATTGTAACCCGACTCCAGCTCTGACTCTTTGTGCCTCCTTCAGGATGAGGCTGTGTTTTCTACGTGACGCTGCACACGTCGTTTCTGCTGCTCACGCGACTTGTTTGGTCTCGAGATAGATGGATCTCGGTGGTTTTTACACGGCACCATGATAAAGTAGCTGTGCTAGCTGTGCATAGTATCAGTGGCTTATCAGCCCTCGCAGCTCATTATTTTTAATCAGCTCCAGTCTCCAGTAACGCTGTCGTCTGTCAGCTGCCTGCACCTGCTGATAATCATAAGCTACAAGGCCCGAGCCCTTGCTAAAGAGGTAAAATACTACAAAATGACCCCCTAGGCCTGTGCTTAGTGGGCAGATTGCATGACTCCAATGTCCAATCCGATCTCCTGCACTGTGGGCTAATGGTAATGAGGATTCGGGAGGACGGATGATGGCAACACGCACCATGGGATGGAATTAGCGCTGAGCATTTCAACTTTCCCTGCGAGGCAGTGGTCCTTTTATCCCGTCATTATTGGCGGAGACAATGGTGTGGTTAATCTTTTTAAGACAACACAGCAGAGATGCCAGGAGGGAGGGAGGAGCCGTCCAATAATCTCATCAGAGACCCGAGGACATAAACTGTGATGGAGGAGAGTCCCCACCCCCCACCCCCCCATCTCCACGCCTGTTTTCCCCGTCCCTATGCATGGATATGTTGTTGTGCTGATGTGGGAATACACCAGGCAGCCATGTTTCAGTCTGTCTGCGTGCGCACGTGTGCCAAGCAAGCGCCGCTCAATGCATTAAAGAAGGGTGTAATGTGTCGGGGGAGCTGTCAGATGCACAGTGTACATGTAAGGTGAGAGTGTGAAGGGAATTGAAGATGTGTTACTGTACAAACTGCAGCCTGTGATCCTGTGGTGTGAGGACAGCCATCGTCACATGACAGGTTTCCTCTCCGCAACTACAAAAAGATCCTAATTCCCGAGCTGTGTTAACTGCTTTACAGCACATTTACACATTTTGCAACATATTTTTCTGCAAATGATTTGCACCCAACACATTTACTCACACGTATTTTAGCGGTACAAGGTGGGTACGGAGACCTGTTGAACCTTGTATTTCAATGTACGGCGATATGTGAAAGTCTCGTTCCATTCCTTAATTTCTCCGCACATTTTAAAGCCAGTTTTACAGTTTTATAATGTTTTTTTTTTTTGATTGGTACTGAGGTTATAAATGCTTAGCCACACTTCTCCATCTCCGTTCACATGTGCAGCATCTTCTGTAAGTGAACTAGTCAAATTAAGTCCGGTGATTGCAAATTATTATGCAATATTATGCATTTCTGGAAGTAAGAGAAACACTCAGTGTTTGTATTGCATTTGACCACAAAATAAGAGCAAATTAGAGCAATAAAGAGCCAGTGAAGACCCCAAAGTTACAGTCTACTGTACCTTGTTTCCAACCCTCAGGTACACTGATAATATGGCAAACAATGAAAATGCCTCTAAAATGATGCAAAAAATATTGATTTTTCCCTACTGAGGAAAGGTCACCCTTAAAAAACAAAGTCACAAAGTTTAGGTTCGTACATTCAGGGGATGATGAAACATTTAGGAGGTAAAACTGAACTGCCTCTAATGCTCCAGCCCTCAGAGACATCAGTCTTCCCGTCTCCTTCTGCTTTTGAAAGGATCTATTTTCATAGCATCCCTCAGGAACACAATATACATACATATAGATATATATATGTAGTAAAGAAGAGGATTGATTCACGAGGTTAACCTTGTTGTTATCGTCCTATTCCACCACCCAGGGAAACCATCCTCCACGCTGACATGACAGTCAGTCTTGCACCTGAACGCCACACTGGAGTATAGTTACAGGACTGAGCACCGGGGGGGGTGGATGGGGGGGGGTTCGGTTGATGTAAAGCATTAAGCAGTTCATAACCTTTGCTTTTGGCAGGCGTCCCTGTTTCAAGACCAGATACTTCCTCTGACCCCCGAATGACTGCGGAGGGAAATGTTTAGGTTGAGACGACGACTGCGACTACGAGGACTGCGAAGACGACGCGCAGAAAATGTGACTGCTCTCCTAAGCTGGTCAATGCAAATTCATTGGCAAGCCGTGTGACGTTTATAGCACTTCCATGCAGCCCAAAGGCCATTGGAAGACGTTCCACAGTCATTTCTGTATAATTAGGAATTTATCAAGGGACCCATTTCAACATCAGAAGACAGTGCATTGGTTGCCAGCCCCGAGGTTTCAGAGGGGGGGGGGGGGTACTGTGATGTACTGTAGAGAATTGCAGTGTAAAACCTGGCTCGGGGCGTGATATGTATGCGTACTGCGGAGCGTGTATGGGAGCATTGTGTGTACGGGTCCCCGGGCTGTGAGCAGTGATCGTAATTTCATGGTGTGTTTTTCGAGTATTTTTTTCAGTCAGCAGTGTGTCTTAATGTGTGGCTGTATAATGTGTGTATATGTGCAGTCATTAAATGTCAGAGATGCTGAGGTCTCTGACACACACACACACGCACACATGCACACACACACACACACAGTGTCACAGCCCCCTCCAGAGAAAATCCATGTCCCTGACTATTCTTAGAACTGTGTGCCTCTCTTCCCTTTGCCATCCACTCCTCAATCAGCAATGTCTCTGTGTCTCTGCAGCAGATTCACCCCCCACTGCAAACCAATCACACACACACACATACACATACACACACACATACACATACACACACACATGCATTGAATGCAACTGTGGTCCCCCCCACAGTGACTTTTAGCTGGACAAGTTTCCATATCCAGCGTGGCCTCAGTGAAATAAACCAGGGGGTCTAGGGGTGAGGTAATAATGTTACACAATGTCACAATTATATTGGAATCAGAGTCGGAGGATGAGCTTTATTTATCCCAAAGGAAATTCAGGTGCTAGAGAATTGCTCCCAAAGACGATATAATAAATGCAGGTGAATGAATAAAAAGCTATAAAACAAGATACCATACGAGCACAAAAACGTCACGTAGAATGATATTGTACATGATCTGCACTCTAAGAAATGATGTGTTTACTTGACAAAGTCCCATTTGAATACATCAGAAAAGACACAATACTTGTAATGCAAGCAACACGTATTAGGTCAGTTATTTTAAAGCAGTGTGAGATATAGCTGCATTGCATCAGCACAACATTATGTTATCTCAAGGCAATTAACAGAAACAAACAGCATAGATACAACTAACAAAGTCCCATGATGCTTTGCAGCAGAGCCGTCCAAACTGAGCATGTCTGATATGTATATGATTGAAGTGAGGTTTTGGACAGAGCCCAGCAGAACAGAAAATCGTAAAACCAACCAGACACGGAGCAAACCAAGGGTCAGAGGGAGGGGGCACAAGGTCGGGAAAAGGAAGTGGAAGCTGCAGGATCCCAGAAACATGCACGAGTGATGCTGCTACTGCTGCTGCTTATCCCTCCATATGGACAAAGGAACAATATGAACAGTTCAAAAGCAAAAAATGAATGTTTGCTCAAAATGGAAAACTCCCAGTCTTTATTACAGTACAAAGAAATCCATAATCACGAAAGAACGCAAGAACACTAGTAAATACACTAGTAGTGTGATAATAGTGTGCACAACGTGACTATTTCATTCCTGAGAGTACTGCAACTGGATGGAAAGTCATATGTGGTTTAAGTAGATTTGCATGTTCTCTAAGGGCAGACCAGTATCATACCGTATGGGATGGAAGAGTGTAGATTCCACAATTTATAACTTAGATCTACAGTTAAAACTAAAGCAAATGCTCAAAATGCATGCATGCAAACATATACAGTCCCCCTCTGCCCCCCCCCCCCCCCCCGCTCTTTCCACTGTAACTGTAAAAATTGGAGACGTCCGCTGAGTGCACAGAAAGACATAACACACAAGAACATTTGCACCAACTCACACATCCTCACACTCATGAATGTGCTTTCTGTTGCTTGATTAGAGGTTCACTCAGGCGTGGTGCTGTGTGTGTGTGTGTGTGTGTGTGTGTGTGTGTGTGTGTGTGTGTGCTTCCCTCTTCTGTTCCTGTCTGCGAATGCAGAAATAATAGAAGCATGTGTAGTAGCGCCGATGTGCAGAGCGGATCAGAAGCGGCGCTGGCTAATGCGTGAAACATGTGCCGAGGGTTGGTCGCCTGCCTGGCCCCCGTGGAGAGAACAGCGGCCGCAGAGCGGCCAGCCATCCACGTCCTGACCACACCTCAGGCTCTGATTCAGACACTACAGGGACTTCATGCAGCTTTTTTCTTTTTTACACAACAAGGGAGCGACCTAGAAATAACAGCCAAGTCTTTTGGCTTAATGACCCTATTTTTTTGTGTTATTTTTAAAATCCTGATCTGGACACGTGGAAGTTCTTCTGTTACTGAAGTGCTTTGGGACTTGTAGACTTGTAGTACTTTAAGCAATGGAGTTTTTGCCATCATTATACTGGAAATTGTGGAGTATTCTCTTGAAATATTACATGAACGGTTTACATGATAAAATGTACTCACAGTGGCAACACAACTTTGTTGAAATGAAAGGACAAGATCAATTCAACAGGTTGAGGAACCTGCGTAGTCCAGAACTACTGTGTGCAAATGAACTACTGAATGCAAATGAGATAAAATTAACGCATTTTAGTGTTTTGTGTGTTTCTAGCGCTTGTTGCAAGATCATGAAGTGTTTATACCTGATTTTGTTCAATTATGGGGGTGACATGGCTGACATTACCCATGCAAAGAGCAAATTTTGCAAAAAAGATTTCAACAGTCTCACACGTATATAGAAGTTTGTCCCAAAAGTGTAACAGAAACCCTGTTTTAGCCCCAGAGAGATACTCAAGTTTTCCTTCTAAATGTCATCAAAATATCTAATAAACCAATATTTTAACCTTTCAATAGAAAGAACATAGAAATAACATAAAATATCAAAAAATGAAATGTCACAGTGCAGTTATCAAGACGCAGCAGCAAACATGAAAGTCCTCTTGGTCTTGGTTTGAAAGCACAGCCGGTTCTGGGAGGAAGTTTGTTCCAGACGTTGAGTGCTCAGAGACTAAACGCCACTTCTGACTCTGGGTACAGATAGAAGACCAATCCCAGATGATCTGAGAGGTCTGGATGGCTCGTACCCGAGTAGAAGGTCAGAGATGTACTTTGGCCCTAAACCATTTAGTGTTTTGTAAACCATCAGGACTATTTTGAAATATATTCTTTGGGAAACCGGAGGGGCACAGTGATCTGGTCCCACAGTCCAAAAAGCAGGCATGTTTAGGTCGATTAGAGACTCTGAAATTGCCCCCTAGGTGCGAGAGTGAGAGTGAATGGTGTGTGGATGGATGTTGGGGCGGGTTTGGGAGCAAATGTGAGTAAAAATGACAACCTACTTTGGGAAAAAAAGTGTTTTTTTTGTCAGAATCGGCAAAGGAAACCGAAACAATGCTTTGCAGGAAAGAACCCTTAAGTGTCCTTGAGGGAGGCGTCGCTTCGCTTCATCGTGTTTTCCCTCTCGTCCTCTCAGGACGCGCAAGGTGAAAAAAGTATTTTCTACCGCGCGGGCATCAATAATGTATCACATTCAGCCCCCGCGGACAGTCTCCTGACCTTTGTGTTTGCTTTGGAAATTGTGATTTGTGCAGCGGAGGTCAAACGCGGTGGTCGAGATTTGTTTTGCGGACAGTTATGGCCAATTCCAGAGAGGAGGCCTCGCCTCTTATCTGTGGCGGGCGCGGGGGGGGGTTGGGGAGGTGGGTGGGGCGTGGGGAGCGGCTCTCCATCACGTGGAATTGAGACTCGATGATCTGCGGATTCATGTTCGGGTCCGACACGAAGGCAGCTCGTTTGACTGATTACCACACCTCCAACCAGAAAAAAAAGCAATTCATTAGCGGACTCAGCCTCTGTGGCCCTTCTGCGGGAGTGACTTCTTCAGCCATGCTGTTGCATGGTGTAGAACATTTCTGTATCTTTTGCATAAAGAGCGTAGAGTGAATGCAATTACGCCAGGGCTCGCAGGCTAATGAGTGGCGAGAATATGTCTTAAGTTATCGCGGTTGGGATAGCAGGGAGCGAGCTGCGCGCGTCTGCTCGGGTCTTTTTCTTCACTCTATGTGGTTTTAACATTCAAGCAGAAGGTTCCAGACTCAAAGACCTGGAGCCACTCATAAAGTTTAATTTACTCGCGCGTCGGAAGCAAAGAGGAAGAAATAAAGTTGTGAGGAAATAAAGTCTGAGAGGAATTATCCACAGTGCAGCTCTCCCAATGAATGCCCCCCAGGAAGCAGCGTCCGTTACGCCCATATTTAAGTGATTACTGCGCCTCGTCCTCTTCTTCTGAGAGGTCCGAAACGTTCACAAACACTGGGGCCTTTCGATGAAGTCTCACACCTTGTACAAACTAATTAATAATAATGGTTTCAGAGCAGTTTCCGGTAATAGGATTCGAAGCTGGCTGCGTTAATTGACAAAAATATCAATTCATGGGTCAATTTTTCTGTCAAATCCTTAAATTGATTGCCCGATTTTTTTCTTTTGAGAATGATTTTGAGAAATTAAGTCGAAATTTTCTGCTCTCGACTTCTTAAACATGAAGATTTTCTGATTTCTTTCATCCTCCAGGACGGAGAATAGAATATCAAGGAGGTGAGAAAAAGGCATTTAAAGACCTGTTCTTGACTTTCGTAAATCAGATGTGAACATTTGTCCACGTTTTCACAACATTTTTTTAAGCCCTGCTGTCTTTAGATGTGATAAACATAACATTATGATCCTTTTTATGTCTGATTTGACTCGTTTGACGTTTAATTACATATCCAGAAATAGAAAACATATATCCAGTGTTGTTATGCACATACACATGCAGTAATATTTGGTATTAGTCATCAGATGTTGAAACACGTCCTCCAGATGGTTAAGATGGAGGTTAAAATGTGTGTGTGTGAGAGTGGATAAAGGAGAAAACTGCTCAAGGAGAAAAGCTCTGATTACGTGACTAGTCCGAGTAGACTCCTTGCAGACTTCGCCTTGTGTCTCCCTGAGCCTCCTCGGCCGCAGGCACTATGTTTTTGGGTTGTCCGACATCCGTCCCATTTCCGTGGATATCTCGGGAACGCCTGGAGGGAATTTTATCACATCTGGTACAAACGTCCAGTCCCACTCAAGGAAGCCAGCGGTCAGAGTTCACCGCGACCTCGCAAACATGCATTTTTAGCCACTCGCTCACTTACGTCGTCGCACGCATTGTGGCAGAATTGGACCAGAACGTCTCCGAGGATGAGACGAGGATGACCTTGTTATATTCCAAAGGTCAGCTCGACCGCGACTGTGATCGTAATGTTGAGCAAAAACCACTTTTGCGGCCATTACTCAACCCTCGGGGACAGAAGTGGAGATTGTGACCTTTTCGGCGGAGACGCTGAATTAGTGACACTAATCCTGGGTGTCCACGCTGAGGCCGCGCTGATTGCAGCAATCATTTCTGCCTCCTCGACCACATTTGTGCGCACGCACGGTTCCTTCCCCGCTCCGCAATCCAGGATAAGATCGCCACGGACTAACTTCAGTCTATCGTGAAAATAGAGACGCTTCACTTCATTTTTAAGACATAGTAACAACAGTAACCTGCATTATGGCTGGCTAGTAAATAAGATCAAATATTTGAGTATATTTTATACAATTCTTCTTATATTTTAATCAATTTAGTGGTCTTATCTTTAAGCGAGCATCTTTGATGTGTGATATATTGATGCTGATACCTTATGCAATATTTGACCAGATCATCAAATTTCGACAATATGGCTGAGCAACAAAATATTAATGATATGCATCACCGTATTGTTCGATATCAAGTCAATATGGGTTCATTTTTCCATGTTTTTACTGAGAATGCAAGTGGCTGATCAATCGTCTTGTTCCTTGTATTTCACTCCAGCATGTACAGTACAGTACTGTCAGATTGGAGGGGAGAGGAGAGGAGACCCTTTGGTCTTGCCCTTCACTAGTAAATACAACTTGAGGAGCCGGTGGCTCTAGTTACTTCAGTACGTAACACTTCTGAGATCCCCTCCTCCTCCTCCTCCTCCTCCTCCTCCTCCTCCTCCTCCTCCTCCTCGATGCTGCTGCAGAGGAAGAGGGGGAGCCTGTCACTCTGGCAGGTCGTTGGTGTACAGTATGATGGTGTTTGTCACCTGGCTGCGGGCGCTTTGACTCGACTCAGCTCCGGCTCTCTGAAGCTGTCACAGACCCCGGCCCCGACACTCAGAATAGCCCCCGCTATGTTTCTTGCCCTCAGCCCAACCTTCTCCACCTCCTCCTCCTCCTCCTCCTCTACTCCTCCATACTCCAGCATTCTTTCTCGAGGCCTGACTGCATCCTCCGTTTACCTCCCTCCTCTTCCTCTCCTACCCTCCCTTGTCGCCCCCTATCAGACACTTCATCTCTGAGTGTTTTATTGCATTGTGTCCTTGTAGAGGAGGACCTTTGGGCTCGCTCCAGACATCCAAAAAAATATAGCTCACTTCTCCTTTTTTTATATTTCTTTTACCTCTTCCTCCTCATCCTCCTCCTCCTCCTCCTCCTCCTTGTTTTGCTCTTGGCTCAGAATATATGGATCATGGCTTGTCTTCTGTTTTTTCCCCAATCGTTCCGGCTTCCTCTCTCTCTCTCTCTCTCTCTCTCTCTCTCTCTCTCTCTCTCTCTCTGTACCTTTGAATGTCCGCTCGCCGTTTTTTTTTCTTCTTCTGCTTTTGTCTTTTTCTCCTTCAGTGCTGGCAGTCGGTGTATTTTTATGGAGACAGTGTCGCAAGGGTGCATGACAAGTGAAAGCGACCCACTCCGGCCCCCACCCCATCCCCCACACCCCCCCACCCCCCCTCCACACCCCTCTGCCCCACAGCCGGGCCTCTCTGTTTAGATCAGTGACAGTCTCTTGCCTCTCACAGAAAGAAAGTGGATTTTATTCACCGCCATGTCCCACACGTCTTTAGTATTCCTGCTTTCACCGAGCTCTGCTACTTCACTCGCCGCCCAAAAACTCTCACTCTGGTCTTCTCGTTGTTATGTCCCTGGGAGATAATTGTCATTGCGTGGATCGGACGACATCATTTCAGATGGGAAAAGTAATCAAACAATCAATCAATCAATCAATCTATCTATCTATCTATCTATCTATCTATCTATCTATCTATCTATCTATCTATCTATCTATCTATCTATCTATCTATCTATCTATCTATCTATCTATCTATCTATCTATCTATCTATCTATCTATCTATCTATCTATCTATCTATCTATCTATCTACCTACCTACCTACCTACCTACCTACCTACCTACCTACCTACCTACCTATCTATCTATCTATCTATCTATCTATCTATCTATCTATCTATCTATCTATCTATCTATCTATCTATCTATCTATCGACCTATGTCCAGTATGTATACTTGTCTATACATAAATTCTAATTTTCTCCCAAAAAAGTCAATCTATCAAGAACATTTATCGTCAATCTAATGTGTGTTAAAATCTGTTTAAAGACATGTTAAAGTAGTATCCACTCTACCATGTGATGACATCTGTTTTTGTAGAGTGCTATTTGTTCATTTTCTCGATCATTTCATTGATTATTGTCCCTCCCATGTAAAAAGTTTTTCCATCTCTAAGTTTCCTGTAAAGGTGCATTTATTCATTTCCCCTATCCATAAATCTTTCTCTTTCATAGTTCTATCTGTGAAAGGCCATTGAATGAATATCCGTTACAGTAAATGATGATGATGATGCAGCAAATATATGCCCCAAGGTGGGATCTTTAACTAACTGTTTCAGATCAGTGGTCCCAAGACCTCAAGAAGGTTCATTTCATTATGATCAAGAAGGAAAACTTAAAAAACAAAAGTTAGACTAAATTAAACTTTGCTTGATAAATGAGTCGGGTTTCTTAAATATCAATGATTTGTTGAGTTTCTGCCATAAACAAATCGATGAGTAATTAATAATTACAGCCAAACACAACCAAAAAATCAGTGCTTGTGGTCACCACAGTTAAACCCTCACTCATTGATTTTCTTGATCCGCTTTGTTCCCAGCCGGTAAGCAGGGTCCTGCTGGATGTTCACACGCAGGGAGAGGTCACATGTTTTGTTTTTTTTGCTGATTCAAGTCAGGACACGGACTGGAGGCTGCAGGTGACGCTGCTCTGCAGGGCAGACACACATCACAAACCTCCGGAGAGAGGAGGAGGAGGAGGAGGAGGAGGAGGAGGAGAGAGTCTCTGTCACTGCGAAGAGGCAAAACAGAGATCATTCACTTCATTTGCCATACGTTGTCATAAATTGCTTATCTATCCATCTGTCTATCTATAACACCATAATATTAACCTACACTTCCCAAACATGGCTGCTGCAGTTCATCACTTAATCGACTAATAATCAACTGCTTTAACAACAGAAACAACAATTTCAAAGTTTGTTTATGAAATTCTTATATATCCTGGTTTATCTTGTGCTATCTGTGGCTTACTGATAGAAGTAAAGAATTTGAGGATACATTTTTCACAAGTTTTCCACAATTTTTTATTGATCAAACAACTCATTTAGAAAGTAATCAACCAACTGAACTGTTAAACATTCGTTGAGACAATTAATTTCATTCACCTCTCCTAAACCCAATGAAACGTTTACGCTTTTGGGCATATTTATTCCAATTTCTATGGTTTATATGGAGTCTGTTTATATTTTGAAATAGATTAAAGCTATATAAACCACCTATTTATTCATTTTCTAGATCTGCTTTTTGTCTAAATGGTGTTGCAGTGTTCTCCTGGATTCTCACGTGCTCTTTTGCTGAATCAAGCTGCAGGTGCTTGCTTCGTCTCGCTCACAGAGTTCTCAACTCTTTGGAGATGAAAAAACAACAAGAGAGAGAGAGAGAGAAAGAGAGAGAGAGAGAGAGAGGCAGAGCACACGTGTGCAGAGCCGTCCTCTGGTGTTTGGGCAGCGGCTGGAGAGACGTGAGGTGTTTCCTCCACCTGCCTCCACCAGGTTTCTGAGGAAGAAGTGACAGACTGTGCTTCAGCAGTCCGGGAGTACAAACCTGTCCGGACACTTTGTTCCTCCCAAACCCTCGGGATACAGGGTGAGAGGATGGGAGGTGGGTGGGGGTGGGGGTGTGGTGGGGTGTAGTTTGATGTTGCTGCAGAAAAAGACCAGAAAAGGTTGAAGTTTTTTTGTTTTTTTTTTTAAACAGAAGCTCGTCGTGTGTCATGTGTCGCATTTAGAGAGGCAGCCGGGCTGCTGAGAGGGGGTTTTGTATCCATGACAACAAGTGAGGAGAGCAAAAGAGAGAGAGAGAGTTAGAGAGAGAGAGAGAGAGAGAGAGAGAGCAGCAAATGGGAGCGGGTCGGCTGCACTCGATATTCAGACCTCGACCTGAGAATGTGAGAGATCCGCGGGATCAGGGCGGCGTCTTGTCGCCGGGGGTACATTCGATCACGCTCCCTCTCTCCTAAATCCAACAGGCACTGTAATCTGAGCGGCTGCCCACTAGGTGAGCCCGGCCAGAGATTTACTGTTCCCCCAGAGAGAGAGAGAGAGAGGGAGAGAGAGAGGGAGAGGGAGAGAGAGAGGGAGAGAGAGAGGGAGAGATGCAGGTTGTGTAAGACCACGTGGAGAGAAAGGAGAAGAAGCCGTGAGGGGTGAGGAGGGACAGCTGCAGTCCCGGCTCGAAATTCGGATAACGTGATTCCTGAGTCCAGCTTCGTGACTACTACCCCTGATTCCTCTCTCTCTCTCTCTCTCTCTCTCTCTCTAACTCTCTCTCTATCGCTCTCTCTATTTCTTTGCAGCGGTATTAATAAACCTGGACACGCGCACCTTGCACTGCGAGCCTCCACCTTTTTCCATCTGGTGTCCGGTGTCCTCCAGCTGATATTGTGCAGTCCTATAATACTTTATCGATCAGTCTGTCGCTAGTCGTGACCTCTCACCCTTCAATCGCAGCGATTTCTGAGGGTCAATCGGCCTTTTTTTTTTTCTTTTTCTCCCGACAGTAAATAGTAGCAGACGAGGTGAATGTGACATCAACCTAACGGATTGTTTTGAAGCAGCTCGGCTGTATTTAAAGTCACTCTCTGACAAAGGTCGAACCTGAGATAACACATACATAGGGGCAATCTACTGGGGCAAAACGTGGTGGAAAAGCATAATGCTACTGCTACAACATCTACAACTACTATCAACGATAATAACAATGTGAATAATAAGCTGGACATTCACCCACGGTAAACTCATGACACAGCTATGTGCTGATGAAACGTAGCAACAAACGGTGGGAAGACTATTACTACTACTACTACTTCTGCTGCTACCTTTATGACAGATACTGCTATTGTTGCTATGTACTTATATTACTACTGCTACTATTACAACTAATAATTGTCTTTTATTGTGAAAAACTGCCATTATTTCTACTATTACCACTACAGCATTATACATAGAAGTCAGTGTCCAGTGCCACCCCATTCATTTTCTATGGGAAAGACAGAAGAATGCATCAAGCATAAGGGTTTATTGGCAGCTAATTTGAAGAACAGATTATACTTATACACTGTTTTTTAAGGTGCTCAAAGGCAAAAAGTACAGATATGCACCATGCATCCATCAGAGTTTCTCACTTTGTGGTGGTTTATAAAGTTTATCTTATCTTTTTTTTAACCAGTTTTGCACCATCACAGTGTCTATTCCTGCCACATGTAGAGTAAAGGTAGATGACACACCCTGGGCAGGTCTTCAGTCCATCACAGAACACACACACACACATTTGGGGACAGTTTAACATAACTGTTTTCAGACTATGAGAGAAGAAAATGAAGACCGAACTTTCACTGTGAGGCAACAGTGCTATCCACCAGGTTGCTCAGGTGACTTGTATTGAATTTCACAACCACAAGGTAATTTTCCACAATGACAAAAGCTGAATTGGAAATGAGTCAAAACTCAGACCATTTATGTCGTTGTGTGAAGCTCAAAACTTGCCTTATATTAAACTGCCACATACAAGGACGACGTGCACATCTGCACCTGAGGATTTACACCCGGGTGCAGAGTCCCGGGCCTCGTGTGTGCCGTAATAAAGCCCGACGTTAATGCAGCTCATCTGGTTTTAATGCAGCAGGCGAGAGTTCGACCCCCATCAAAGACCTGCAATTAATGATTTCATTAACCCCGATCCCAATCTTTCTCCAGCGCTGTCGCAGTGTTTGAGATACGCTAACGCTAATCTCAGCAGAATCATACTCGGTTTGCAATCAGCGGGGTATCTTTGTTTAAGCCTTACCGCAGTGTAGATTTAATTTACAGGCACACTGAGCTGGACTAACGGTTCAAAACCCCAGGAAGCTGAATTTAAGATCAACTTTTAGCATCCGGGGCGTTTTTCAATCGACGATGATTATGATTATCAAAGCTGTCGTTGGTTTATTTTCAACATATTGGTCGTTAAAAGAAGCTCTTCTTCTATTCTCTGTTACTCTCCGCAGTAAAGGGAGAACATTATCACCATCATATTAGATTTATAATTATATTTTGTAGAAATAACATGTCAACTTTGAGTAAAAAGTTGGAGTTGGAGTTCCATTGTTCGCATTAACAAGTATTGAATTATGTTCCCATGAATCAAGACGTAACTCCGTAATTTTGTTCTGTTTGCTAAACATGACAAATGTCTGTCAGATAATCAGGAGAAACTCGCAGCGTGGCCTTAAATCAACCGTGCTCCTGCTGTTTTCTCTGTCACACCAACTCCACTTGGTGACACCACCAAGTGAACGCTTGCTATTTACTTTAATTAATGTTAATGTGTCTAATGAATCATCATTAACTGCAACTCTGGGCCCATCTAAGGCTCTTTTTTTTTCCCCCTTCCCCCTGTCCCATCTGTCGCCCACTCTGATTGGACGGTGGAGACAACGCGGGAGGGATTGTGTGATGATTCATGTCTCGAAGCTTCTTCAAATGCGAAAACAAATCAATCTCCGTCTCTCTATGAAAAAAAGATAAACTTGTACAATTGTACTGATGTGAGCAGACTCTCAAAGAGGACCTAGGATGGTTGAATGGAGTGTCTTTTGTGCTATCGTAGAAGTTTTAGGACTTCTTCTAGGTCTAAGTCATTTGCAGTTTTCTTTTCAGTGCCCTTTCATGTTTATCTGGCAACCACTTGCAGACTCTCATGGGTATCATGCAGCTATGGAGCATGCACACATCTAGCAGAGGAAAGAACCAGGAGCTGAAGAACGCTAACGTTTCACCAGAAACTTGTTGCAAGCAGTCGTGCGTCCTTGTCATGGTCGTATTGCACGTAAAAGTCCGTTTTTTTTAAGCTGCATTTACACGAGAGCGAGAGGACGAGATGACGTTATTGGACCTGCCATACGTTTAGACTCGTTATTCAGCGAAACCAAGGTTTTTCATTTTGCGTGTCTGCTTTAATAAGTTGTTCAAGGACACTCGAGTAGTGAGGAGATTGAACGCGAACCCTGCGGACTCCTCAGTGTGATTGAAGGTAACGTCGCTACATTTCTTAGATATTTGTGATCATAGCGATGACTCCTCTCTGCTTCTCTCCCTGGGCACAGCGAGTCTGGGCCGAGTCCTGCTTTTGCAGATTTTGATGCATTATTAAGTCGTTGCACTAAACACTTCTGCTTTTACCTTAAACGTTGCGCAGTCTCTGCAGGCCCGGCAAACCTGCACGAGGACGAGATGAAGAGCGTCTCTGTGATTTCCGTGACTTGTTTCTGCTTTGTTTGCGCATCTAATATTGATGTCTGACTTTCGACGGGGATTTCGCTTCTCTCGCTCCTGCACACGGCTTCCACTCGCTGTCACTCGGTCGAGCCGCGAAGAGAAATCATATCGACGTGGAGGGGGAGAAGCCGGCGACGGAGCAGAAAGGAGGAGGTGCACCACACATGCCCTGTGGGTGTGGAATATTAAATCTGACGCCGGTTTGTCTTCAGATTGGCAAGAAATCATTGACAAATGTGTTTACCGGCTTTTTTCTGTGATTGCTGGGGAAAAGCAATAATCAGCGCTATAATGAGCGAGGCACATAATCCCTGCGCTTGGTGACAGAAACCAGGCCTGCTTAATTAAGGCACTGATTTCCCACGAGGCACTGGGGGCCTTTTTTTCCTGTTCCCCTCCCCTTGTCCTCCTCTTCTCCGTCTTTATTGGCTCGAGACTTTTGTCGGGATGTTGAGTGGAGTCGTTGCCGTGATCTGACGCGGCTCAAACGGGGGAGGAGATTGAGCGGCTGTAAAAGCAGATGATTCTGCTCTTTCCTGTTCTATAATTCATCCCTCAGCCTCTCTTCACGCAGGTTTTTTTTTTGTGTTTGTTTTTGTTTTTCTTCAAGCAAGACGCAGGCGATGTTTTGTAACTTCAAACTTTTGAGGAACGCGAACTCTCGGGTAAATCCCGCCGCCATCAAAGCCCCGGCTCGGCGACGAAGTGAAAATAATGCTCGCTGTGTTTGGGTCCCCCCCCAACCCCCCCCCCCCCCACATGTGCTGTAAAAGCAGTGTTGCGTGAGGGTGCGAAAGCAGCTGGAAAAAGCACTTAGTGGATGGAGGAGGGAGACGGTGGTGGAGGAGGAGGAGGAGGACGAGGAAACTTTTGTGACACTTTCTGAAAAGGTTGCTTTCGGTTTAGACCCTGAGATCGCTGGAGGCTGAGGGCCTGGGTCGGAGAGAGCGGGGTGAGGGCCGGGCTCAGAGAAAGGAAAAGGTCGTATTTAATTGCAGTACTTTTAGCCGCCTGCCTGGGGTGTGAAAAAAAAAAAGCCCTCCCAGGTTTTTGTGGAAAATCTTCACAAAGAGGGGGGGAAAAAAAGCTTTGCTGAAAGTGATTTTTTTTTTTTGAAGTGGAGATGGGATGAAATCACGAATCGCTTCCTGCCGATGTGTTACTCCGCCGGCGTGGCTTCACACCTCTGGCGGCTGTGTACAGGATTATTTAGTGTTTGTGGAGAGGAAGCCAGAGAGGAGATCCGAACAGTAAATCTGCTGTCGAAGGAGAACGGAGATGAGGAGGAGGAGGAGGAGGAGGAGGAGGAGGAGGCGAAAGCAAATCTCAGCCTCAGTGTGGTTTTTGGCCGGAGATCAGAGCGAGATAGAGACGCTCGCCGCCCCACCTCTGCTTTCATGTCTCGCTCCCTTCACAGGGTTCATCTCCTCTCTCACCTCCTCCTCCTCCTCCTCCTCCTCTTCCTCGTCCTCTTCCTCCTCCTCCCGAGCCGGACACGAGGAAGCTGCGGCCGAGGTGTGAACCCTCTAATCGGGAGTCGTTACCCTGTGGCACTTCTCACACTTAGACTCAACTTAAGGCTGCTCTCAAACACATATTAGCATCAATAGATTGGTGTCACTCTAATTTTGATGCATTAGTGGACTTTTAGGGCCGTTTCAGGGCATATTCAGTGGCAGAAACTGCTGAGAAGAGGTGGTCTCTGTCCATTTCCATTCGAGGCCCGGAGCAAATCTTTTTTTGTAGCAAGAACAGACTCAGCAACCAATACAACTGCTACACACAGCTGACCAGAGGCATAATCACATTACGGCGTCTATTCAGTCATGGCTCACAGCCAATCACATCACTGCGTGATATGTCATCCACTAGCGCCTTTAGCAGGTTTATTTTATTCTTTCAGTGAACACTGCAGTCTTCTTCTGGCCAATGAGAGAGCAGCAGGGACAGTTTGGACACTTGTTGACTATGAGAATCCTCAAAAAAACACAAAAGAAGAGTGCAACAAATGGGGCATTTTAGCCCCTGAAGTGGGACGAAGCAAATGAGCCACAGCTCTGAATACACACTAACATTTGAGGAATCGTTTTGGGTTTATTTTCTTTGAAATCTGCCGGAAGCTTCTCTCCATCTCAGCCTTAGGTGTGGTTTAGCGGGTTTGAGCAGCATCTCTTTTCTCAAGGTGCATTTTCTTCTTATCTCCTTTGATCTTTCCTTAAGGGTCTTGTCTCTGGTCATAGTTTCTTGGGTCTGGCCTTTCGTGTCTTCCATGTTGATCCCCAGATCTCCTTGGTGCTTCTCGGATGTCGGATGTGCAGGAGAACATGACCGAACTATTGATCCTGTAGGTTGGATTTAGTGTAGGTCAGCCAAGACAATGAGGCGTACTGTCGAAGCTGTCGATTCTCTCGGCCAGGCTGTTAATATCAATTTAATATTGGGAATTTTACCCTCAAAAGGTGAGAAGCTAAATCATCTAACTAACAAGAGTTAACAAGTCCTGGTTTTGGTCTTTAAAGGATAAATAAACATCTGGGAATTTTGATGGCAGTGACTGATATGGATATAAATGGCGATCCCACATCACATAGGTACAGTTCATCATGACACTACAAGCTGCTTACAAGCACATTGTTTGTGTGTGGATTAATCACCACAACAAGCCAGAAAGTTCATCATTCATCATTTCCAGGGACCAGATTTTTGAAACGTGCAGGTGTAAGAGAAGCAGTGGGTGGGTCTCGATCTGTGTCTTTGACCTTGCATTAAAATAGAAATTACCACACTTTTTTTTTTTTGTGTTTGTGTGAAAGGAACATAAATCGGCTGCTTCAGTGGATTTATTTGTGATAATCTGAGCTCAGGTGCAGCTTTTTCCTGTGCCCAGTGTCCGTGACAAGTGATAAAACCTTGGTTAAACAACAGGCGAGACCTTTTGTTTGCGGCTCCTCTTCGGTTCTTCCTCGACACCACCAACAGCAACAACAGCTCAGCTGCCGGGCCGAAGAAACAAATGTAGCAGGACACCGTAAATAAAGACACAGCCGTGTGGACATGTGTATGTACCTGCCCCTCTGTGTGTTTCTGTGTGTGTGTGTGTGTGTGTGTGTGTGCGAGCTCGCAGTCTGCCGCACACCGTCACACTCTCTGTGTCTTTTCTGTCAACACGCCGCAGTGAAACCATTCATATCGCCCGGCCGTCCACACAGTCCCTGTAAACACCAAGCTGTGATTTGTGTTTGTGTGAACAGCAGGTGTTTGATTGTATCCCCATCACACACACACACACACACACACACACACGCTCAGAGTAGTCATACTGTGTTTTTTTCTCATTTGGTTTCCTGCTTCAGTCTGACCTCAGCCCGGGTCTTCACCCCGGAATTTAACAATATACATCAAGGGGACGTTCATGACTGTATGTGAGCAAGTAAAAGTATTTATATCCGACATGAGTAATACACACACACACACACACATACACAGACCTGAACACACACACACATACACACATACACGGTGGAGTGGCTCTCTGCAGCTTCCACAGCAGCTGACGCCAGATGTTGGGATGGATGATGAATTATTGATGTTCGTCACAGATAAATGCAAATGTTGCTTAATGTTCCCTCTGCGACATGTGTGTGTGTATGTGTGTGTGTGTGTGTGTGTGTGTGTGTGTGTGTGCGTGCGTGTCAGTGATTACAGGTGGTTATGTTCATGTTGTGCATGAAAATAAACATAATTTTGTCAAAGCAGAGTATGTTGTGTGTTGTTAATGTCAGATGTAAGTCAGTCAAAGGTTCACCTACAGATGTGTGTGTGCGTGTGTGTGTGTGTGTGTATAGTTTTCCATACCACTTACTCCTCCACCTCCAGCCTGAGTTGAGTTCTATTTGCAGCCTTGTGTTTATCTTCCTTCAGCTTCCTCTTCTTCATGAACGATCGGCTCGTCGTGCTGCATTCAGGGCACGTGGGGAATATCCGTTTCGGTGTTTATGCGTCACGTGACGTTCCCCGGGTCCTTTGACGGCGCGCGCCGTCCCGTCTCGCACGGCGAGTCAAACTCAGGCTGTGTCAGAGTCGCACAAACGCGTCGCGTCGTGCAGCTTTCCGCGCCTGCGATCTGTCACGCTCCGCTGAGACGGCGGAGACACGTTGTCATTTCCAGCCGCAGCGCTGTTAGCTTCCAGTGTTTCACAACAGGTAGCGCGGTCTGCTCGAGCCGGGAACATGGAAGTGACAAGTTAATTTATGTCGTGGAGCTCCAGAGAAATGTGGCGCGTGCAGTCCGGGCCAGCTCAGACGTTTGCGCGTGACACTGACACGGCTGCTCATTATGGCTCCGTTGCGTTTCCATTGACTTTCCGTACGTCGTGCTTTTAAATAAATGCGGCAAAACCCAGTATCTGGAGCAGAATCAGATCTAATGGGCCTTTAATGGTTTTGCAAAAAGTGTTGATTTGCTGCTATATTAGCGAGATTAGTAGTAAATTGGGAAGATGAACGTGACCTCAGCCAGTTTGTCAGCCAGTTTGCGCCGATTTAATGAGTTTATAAGCGTCGTGAAATATGACATGACATGATAAGAGCCGCGAGGAAGGTGTAGCTTCATTTAAAGCCGCTCTAATCAATATTTCATATGAGCAAAGGGTAAAATGATTATGTCTAATGAGATAAGGGTCTCTCCTCCACTGTGGTGCGTTTTTTTTTTATCATCTTTCAGCTCTTTGTTTTGCTTTTTGTTGGCTCACAGCTTCTCGCTTTTTGGCTGAGTTTTATGGAGGAGTCTATTGAGCTTCTGATAAACCCCAAATTTTATTCCTGCTCAGAACCAAACAGCTGTTTTTTTGACTCAGGGTTTGCAACCAGCTGCTTGACATCCTAAGACATATTAATGAGGAAATCTCCATCCGTCCATTCGTTATCTTACTTGCTTCATACCTTGATAGAGTCGTAGCTTATTTTCAGAGCACATTAGGAGGGAACACACCCTGGACGGGTCTCTGGTCCATCACATAGCATGCACTCTCACAGTCACACTTCAGGGCAGCTTTAGAGTCTCTAATCAACCTAAATATGAATGTTTTTGGACTGTGGGAGGAAACCAGAGAGAAAACATGCAAATGGCCCTCAAACCAACCAGGACTCTCTTCCTGTTGTGATGTGACAGTGTAAGCCACTCACTGCTGTGTTGGCCTCAGCCCAGTCAATTCACATCATATTTGGTGGAGTAGGACGGGCTGAGAAAGACCTCGTAAGCAGATGCAAATCATGAAGTCCAGGACATCTGCTCGCCTCTGTTACAGTACAGGCCACATTCTGGTGAGACTCAGATTCAGATTTTATGAAGTGACATCAAAGGAAGCAAAATGCAAAATGAAAATACGTTGCATCAGGCGACGATTAAAACAGGAAGATAAAAACACATAAGATGAAGAAAAGCTTAAAAGTAGGGATGCACTTTTGTTATTTCCTACCGAGACTCATAACCGTAAACATGGTAAAGAAAGATGTAGCATCACAGCTTTCGATTTTACAGGATGAAAACACCTTTTGCTTGTTTTAATGTTAGTGTTAGCATAAGGTGTAGCTGCAACAGCTTTAGCATCCTCGTATATTTTCCATCATTTTAATGATGAAACCTTCTGCGATTAGATGTGTTGCAGAGCTCTGGAAAAACAGACTGAAAATGATCAACACAAATGCAATCTCGGCTAATAAGGTCTGAAAAAATGATCAGACATATCGGTGTTGTGTCAAATATCGGCCGATGATGATTGTGTTGATCATTATTGTGGATCCCTAGTTAAAAGACTCTGTAGAAAACTATGGAAACATTACATTACAACATGAATCTATATTCACGGTATCATGGTACAAGACTCATGGTAAGAGGAGGACAAACATGAGGCATAGCGCCAGGTGCTACTTTGAGTATATATGTTCTCTCTAGTGTTTTGCTTGTTCCTCCGTAAATAGCCGTGTTTAATCAAAGGCCACACAGCCGAGCTATCAGTGCATCCTGCACATAATGCAGCAGACTGTACAGTAAGGAGGAGGAACAGCCCGTTAATGATGGCCCAGCAGCTCATTTCTCCCCCCGGGGCCTCTCTTAACAGGTTAATCAGCCGTGTGCTTTGAGTGTATGGCTGCATGCGTGTGTGCGGTACAGCACAGAGATCACGTGAGGATACATCTGTGGTTTCCTAGCGCTCACACACACACACACAGACACACACACACTTCAGGCTGTTACTCACTGCAGCCGGGCAGAGCGAGTTTGCCATATCCCACTTTGTCCGCTCTCTCCTGATGGCAGCGGCACTGCAGACATCTCTCCCAGAGATCTGAGGGGAAGCCCTGCCAATGGGATTTGAAGCGAGGGGGAGAGAGGGAGAGAGAGAGAGATATTGTTCTGCTGTGAGTCGACTCCTCCCTCTGTGAACGGGAATCACACCCGGAGCTACATGTGCTCCAGCCGGAGGAGAGGCTTTAGCCATGCATCGAAGCAGCACATGCCAGGACTACTCAGTGGATAGTTTACATAATATGTGTACTGCAAATAATCAACCTTGTTTGAGTGCTGTATGTTGTGAAATTGTCTGACTTTGGCATCTTAAATTTGATCATCGTATCATAGTTGGATTATTTGACTACTGTTTGAGGTTTTTAAAAAGAGCAAAACAAGGTGTTTCATGGCTTCGTCTTGGTCTTTGGTGAAAGATTGGTCTTGAAAACCAGCAACAATGTTTCTTTGAAGCTCTTGGATGTTTCCTTATTCAAGTTATGATTGACATGACAAGTTTTGCTGTTTCTACCTTTGTGATTTTTAGAGGGAAATAAAAAAATGACTGTCAGGAGTGTTCAAAACTTTGCTATCAGAGCTGCGACTAATCGTTGGCTCTTTGAAAAATAGTTATTTTCGTGAAAAAATGTCATCACTTGATTTGCTTGTTAAACAAAAATATTTTTGAGCATACTTCCAAGAACTCAAGTCAAAAGTCTCAGTCGGATTCTTGAATAGGAATATTGAATAGGAATGAATAGGAATATTGGTTTCTTAAGTCCTCTCTGACAGCAGATGAGGAAACTTTTCTTCATTTTTACAACAATTTATTGACCAAACAGCTGACTGTTTAATCAAGAAAACAAGCTAATCGAGATGAATCGACCTCAAATGTAACAATAGATTTCTGCAGTGCTAGTAAAGAGCACGTAAGTGACTGCAACTGAGATGGCTTGAGTGTGTTTAGAGACAGAGTTCAGACCCTTGCTTGTGTTGTTTGTGTGTGTGTGTGTGTGTGTGTGCGTGTGTGTGTGTGTGTGTGTGCATAAGAGTGTGTGTCAGCTCTGTACGTCACGGTGCTGGGAGTGCATCAGCATGATGCCGGGGAACGAGCAGCTTTTGGACTCTTCTGTGCGTGAAACACCAGCAGCCATCCATAATGGATGCCGGCGTGTCACTCATCTTATTAGCTGAACTCGCGCTCTCCGAACGGTTCCTCCCCTAAATAACACGCGTAAAAAATAAATAAAAAGTGGATTTGCTCGACGGGAGAAGAGGAAGAGCGAGCGTCCTCCCAGGGGATGTCAGACATATAATAAAGTATGTCATCCCTATTTCAGGGCCCGGCTGCGCTGCTGTCGAGCAGCGTCTCGTCTCCCTGTTTTTTTTTTGGGGGGGAGTGATTTTGTTGTCATTTGTATGAATCCGACTGAATCCGAGCGTCAAGAGTTATTCCTCGCCGGATGCGGCGACTGAGGCGGAGAGACATCTGGGGTACCTACTGACCACTTAACTGCCTCGCACTCGTCAATAACTCTTTAAAAAGATCAATTAGGGCGATCAGTGGCCAGACCGCCGCCGGGGCCGAGGAGCCATATTGAGCTGTTTTCCGCCAGATGATGTCACGCACAGAGAGATGGAGCCTCACCCCTCCAGACATCTGACTTCATTAAAGGGGTGTTCTCCTCAAACCGGAGCAATAAACCCAGCAATAAGACGCTGCTCTCTCTCTCTCTCTCTCTCTCTCTCTTTACCTCCCTCTCTGTGTCCCTCTGTCCTTCTCACCCTGTGACTTTTGTCTCCTTCTATAAAGACTAAATAAAATGTGAAAAAAATGAATGAAAATAAAAGAACAACACGCAATAGACTAACACAAAATTAGACCGAACTATACAATACAATGCTTGTTTTGCTCTTTTTTCCCTTCTTTTTAGCTATAAACCACATTATTTACCAGTATATATCCATATATGGAAGGTGATGGCACATGAAAGATGCACGGTTTAGAATGTAAAATAAAGAGTTAAAGGTTTTGATAGTTGTAGTCACTGTCACTGCAGCTCACAAATCTCTCTCTCTTCATCTTAAATGAAGCGACAACAGTCTTATTATGGGAAATTTTGTCGGGTGAAATTGTCCTGCTGCATGGACAGATAATTTCACTTTTTCCCTCCAATTTAGTGTTTTTATCCTGTTTTTAGACACCCCTTCTTTTGCAGTCTCTCGCTCCCTCTCTCCCTTTCTCTCTCAGTGCCTGAGGAGGAGGAGTAGTGGGAGGAAGGGGAGGACAGGGTCTCACTCCCAGCGTTCTGACTGAAACGTCCAGGCCCATAAAAATCGATTCAGATAGCGACACTTTTCTCTCATTTATCGTGCGCTCACCTCTCCTCGCCCTTGCGCGAAACGTCCGTTCTCACGTTTTTACAACCTGATTGATTACGCCACAGTTGTTTTTCACTTCCTTGTGTTCTTTCTATCCTCCTCCCCTGCGACGGAGCGCTCTCGCTCTCTCTCTCTCTCTCTCTCTCTCTCTCTCTCTCTCTCTCTCTCTCCACACCCGTATCCGACGCCGTGATGAATGTGGTTGTCATGACGGCGGCGCCGCCGGCAGCCAATGAGCTCGCAGGAGAGCAGCCCGGTGACGGGCAGGCGAGCTGACCTCTCACCTCCTAACCTTTCTACCATGCTGATTATTAATCCTACTTACAGTGCACTTCCTGTGTCCCTCCATCACAAATTAACCTTTCTCTTCTTCTCTCTCTCTCTGTCCTTCTCTGTCCCTCTCCTGTCACCCCCCCCCCCTCGGACCCCCCTCCCTCCCTTTGTGTCCCCCCCCCCCCTCCCTCCCTCCCTCCCTCTCTCCCTCTCTCGTTTGTTTCTCCCTTTTGCAGCAAATTTATTCACGTGAAAATTATTGACGATGAGGAGTATGAGAAAAACAAGAACTTCTTCCTGGAGCTGGCCGAGCCTCGCATGGTAGACATGAGTCTGCAGAAAGGTGCGGTACTGAAACCTTCACTCTCTCTCTCTCTCTATCTCTCTCTCTGTCTCGCTCACACCTTTGTCTCCTTCCTTCTATCTCTCACACATTCCCATCAGCAGCTTTCATCTCTCCTCCATCAAGTCTCGTCTTTGCCTTCTTCGCCTTTGCCTGAATTTCAAACTTCACGACGAGCAGCCAAGGACTCTCTATGTCACAGCTTCCATATCACACCTACAACCCCCCCCCACCCCCCTCCAAAAAAACCTTCATCCCCATCATGGTATGAATTATGGGGGAATCTATGAGGGAAAAGGAAAAGGTCACAAGCTGCCTCGGAAGCCTCCCATGAGACATTCAGAGGAAACTCTAAAAGATTGTCCACTTTATTGCCACAGGTTGTACATTTTTTCCGTATAGCGAAGTTACAGTTCCAGAGTTCCTATTTTTCACTATATTAAAGTTACTTAACGAACCTGAACGCCTCGTCGCTCAATCTTGATTAAAGCGTCTTAAAGAAAATGCCTCGATCTTCAGTATATGTAACCGGTCCGATGTTTGTGTAGAGCAGTTCAGGTAAGAATTGGGAAGAACTTATTACCTGAGCTTGCTCCAGGTGAGAAAATACGACACACCCCGATCTCCGGACGTCACACATGATGTCATCGCCCGCATGAAAAGATAGCAGGCGTGTAATCCGCCTGTACCTGTTTCATTATATAAAGACACGTTTTGGAGCCGAACCGGTAGCAGCTATTTTTAAGTCTGCGTGCAGTCTGCAGGTGCCGGGTACAAGCGAATCGCTGTCGGTGAAATGAGATTATTGATTCATTTCGCACGATTAGACTGTGTAACTCACAGCGCCGTTTGACTCGAGTCGTTTGTGTGAGAGTCTCACTCCATGACGCAAAAACAAGCTCTTCTGCTGATGGTATCTTGTGCGCAGCTCAAATTGAGGTCATGTATTCTTTGGCAGAGGCCATGTTACTCACCGTACGATTACATCCCTCCGCACCCCTCCCCCCACTGCACAAAAAGCTTGTCTTTAGGCTTTTTTTTCTTCTTCTTCTTCTTCTTTGCAACAAGGTGAATGCAGAAATGTAAAAAAAAACAAAAAGTGGGACGTAGAGGAGAATTCAAATCAGAGCAAGTTTTCATCATAAGTTGTGTGTGTGTTTGTTTTTCCCCTCCGTCTCTCCCCGCTCGTCGCTGGTAATGTCTGCTGAGAGAAGCCAACAGGCATTTTCTTAAGATTTTGCGTGCGGTTATCTAATGCAGTGTTATCTAACCACGCTCCGGGCCCGGAGGGGGGGGGGGTGGGGGTCGAGATGGGGGGGGGGTTGGGGGTAGCGGGACGGCAGAGAGGCTCACAAGCTGGTGTGGAGGGTGCAGAATGTAACACTTGGCTTTTGCCTCCAAACATTACAGCTCATTATGTTTACGTTATTGGCTCTGGCAGCGCTGTCTGACGAGTGCCGGCTCCCTGCGCTCTCAGAGTCATGATGGAGAGCAGTTACTGTGCAGGTCTGTGAGTGACAGCTGCAGCACTCCAAACACTCCTCCGACTGCTCTCTGATGCTGCTGGGTTTTTGTTTTTGTTTTTTTGTTGTTTTTTTTTTACTCTCTTCCTGGAGTTGGTGCAGGATTTATTCACATGCATGCTGATGAACACACGTATTCCAAACACAGGCACGCATGCACGCACAAACAGAGGCTGTCTGTCACTCTTTGTTATGTTGGCAAACAGAGTTTGTGCAGGAGTAAGGAAATCAGTCCCCTGCTGCATTTGTTTTCTATTTTTGCGTGCAGGAGCCACAGTGAAAAATGTCTAAAATGTAAAATCTGCCATCAAGATATAAAAGAACGAGACGGCATGTCGGATCAGATGAGACACGATTCTCTTGTTTAACAAGCTGCATTTATTTGATTTCCTCTTATTTTGTTATTTTATATTCATTATTCAAGATAAGATTTTAAACACACACAACATGAAGTGTACGTCATGTTATGCACAGTATGTAATATTATGGTGCATTTGTCAGCAGCACATAGACCTCTAAACATTGTGCTAATAGAAAAATGTTTCTGCTTTTGAGGATAGAAATCAGACTTTCCTCCTCTTGAAAACGATGTTGAATTTGTGATCAATAATAGCGGATTATGAAAGAACAACCTTATTTCTGTAGTCCTTGCTGTGATGCCACAGCCTTTCTGCACAGCTCCACCATTTCAGCAATTTTGCCGCTGAAATGAAACAAGAAGAAACACACGTTCACACACACGACTGGGTCTTGTGAGGCTCATGCAGCTTGAAGTCCATTCAAAAGGAGTATAAACATCACACCAAGCCGTGCGTACAGAAAAAGAGCCATATGGCGCAAACACGCATTTGACTCGCTGTTTTGGCAGCAGGACGGGTCGAGTTCAACGCACCGAGCGCAGGTCAGGTTTGTTACAGACGGAGTAGGTGTGGATGAGGAGGAGGAGGAGATGAGATATGCGCTCAGACGTAGGATGAGATCAGAACAGCTGCTCTGTCGAGGTCACAAACTGGCGAATGGTGAAAGTTGCTTTTTGTTTTACTGCATTATCAACGCGGAGTTCGACACGATGACACACCTGAGCACACATTTCATTACCGAGATGTTTGCCAGATTAAAATGTTGCTCTCTCTGATACTAATAATACGTCGAGTGTTGACAATGAGGAGAAGAAGAACCAACCACACTTACTGGTTTTAATGCAGCAGGTAATGAAAGTTTGATTAAGGCTTATTAATGTTTGATCTATATATGGTAGGGAGCTAATGAAAAAAGCTTTTTCTGTATTCTTTCCTGCGCCCAATCATCTTTTATGAATGTGCTCGTGCTGATGAAATCGCTCTGATTCGAAATTAGAGGAAAACCACAGGCCAGTGTTTAGCAGAGGGGTGACGTATTGATATTGCCCCGTTGCCCCAGTAGGTGCTGCAGGATGGCGGCGGTGTGAGCGATATGATAACTCCTCACTTTTCATATATAATGTGGCGATTATACCGCCATTCATAACCGCTGATGTGGGGCTGATTGGGTTTGTTTTTCTCCTTATTAAAGCTGCAGTGGAGGAGCCGAATTGATGAATATTCTATGAGCGTCTTTGTTTTGTTTTGCTTTTTTCTCATAAGCTCTACATCCTTGCTCCATTTTCCCGTGCCGGCTCTAACTTTACAACAATGAAAAAGTCCCTCTCTCTTTACCTCTTAATTCTCCACTAAAGACGATCAAAATAGAAACACAAACACGACCGTCAGATCTTATTTGAACTCCCTCGTTCCCTCGTTTTCTCTCTCTCTCTCTCTCTCTCCTATTATTGCGAGCGGTTGCATCATTCGTTGCAACTTTGTGAGACTCGTGCATGCGCCGCGATAGCAGAGACGGTCTGGCGGGAGCGAGTCCGGCTCTGGAGGCTCTGACTTTGGACAGTGTGTGAGTAATGAAAACAATCAAGCCAACAGTCACCCTGACGTGTCAGTCTGGAGTTGTTTACTGCCAGCTCGGGCTGTGCCCTTCTCTAACTCGGACTGAAGTGGTCAATACTATTAGCACATCTGGTGAGGTGGCCACTGCGCAGCTCTGCAGAATGACAATGAGCGTCACTTCCAGGCTTGTGCCCGGCGTTACAGGAGTTTATTTTAGGGCGGAGAACGCGTCGTGTGTTCATCCCAGGTGTGAGCCGAATGTTTAATTCAAGCTCTGAGACATTAACGTGATTTGGCTTTGGCTCGTTTGGGCAAAAGTTTAGTCTCCGCGGAAGGCAGGTCTCTGTGCTGCAGAGCAAACTGTCAAAAATAACACCAAAGCACATCACGATTTTGTTCAACCAAAGACTGAAGTTGACGTGTGGTAGCCAGCAGTAACTCAGGCCTGGAAAGCACAACATTACCGCTGAACTGAACACAAATTACAGCCTGTAGTGCTTCATATATTTAGTAATGTCTCCAGGTGCTCTTAACCGGTACAAACCATTTAAAGTGAAGACAAGTTCAGAGTGAATTTTTAACTCTTAAAATCTCGGTGACCAAAACAATCCTCTTGCTGTTTTCTTCAGGTTAGATTTGAGGGGACCGAAACACAACAGAGTAAACACTGGAATTATAGTGTGGGGACCAGGGGAAACAAAGTCCAGCTCTGCTTTGGCTTTTTTTTTGCAGACACACAAAGCACAAGGGCAGGTCACAAGCACAGTGTAAACAGGCAGTTTAAGTTGTTTTACATGTGTCTTAATGGAGGTCGTCAGCATCTATGACGATTTTTGAAGCAGGGAGTCAGAGTTCGGCCACATAACTGCCGATGTGTCCTCAAGCTAGGCAGTGCGGCCTGCAGGGGGCGCTGCCCTGTGTCTGACTGTGACCTTTGATCTCTGCCGGGCAAAGACAAAATAACCCTTCAGGGGAATCAGCGAATATTCAGCAGTTCTGAGGGGAAAGTGGTCCACAGCAGCTTTAACGCAGCCCTCACAATCCCAGGAAATAAACCTCATTTTTGATAATTATATCACTTGAGTAAAGGTATTTTTGTAGCGCTGGTGTTTAACATGTACGGTAAATTTAGTACCACTAATGATGCTTCTAAATAATTTCCAGGAAACTAATTCTTCATTCCAAGTTCTAATGAGATTCCCTGGACAAGAATTAATATTCAGTGATCTGTACTAATTGCAGATAGGAATGGAGACACAAGCTTCAACTGGGTCACTTCCAGTTAATTAATTTAAATGAAGTGATGAGAGATAACCAACGAAGTCAATGTAGTGGTGTCACGATGGTGGCGTCAATTATTAAGCTGCTAAAAACGCCAACTGGTGAGAAATTACCATCACGTGTTTCCAAAGTACAAAAAAGAAATGGTTATATACGTGTACAGTTCCACCTGCAGCCTGTAGAAAACCAGCAAACTAAACTGGCCAATACCTATACAGGTAGATTTGCTCATTAACGGATCAGCCGATCAATCAATGACTGATCTCTTCAGCCTGGGACCTGTCACTCATCGCTGCAGTTTGTAGTGATCGGGTTAGTGAATAAAAGATGCTCTCTTCCTCTCGCTGATCATAAATTGTGGTGTTGCAAACAAAAGACAAAAGGATAAACAGATGGAGAGAGAGAGAGAGAGAGAGAGAGAGAGGAGGGTGGAGAGACGAGATACGAGACCTTCAAATGACACTGCGAAAGCATTCATCGGCAAAGTCATCATTCACATACGACATAACGAGTGTTTGCACGTCGTCGCACCTTCGCCTGTTCCCTCCCATGTGTGGGCGTTTATTGTATTATGGCGTGCGCGTTTTCTCCCTTGTGTCAGCGTGTTTTTGCATGCGTGCGTGGCTGCAGGATTGCGCCCGCGGTCCTCCATCTCCCACCCTGCCACTTCCCATTCAAGTCATGCCCAGCGTGGGGAAATGTGCCACCCGTCGGCCCCCGCACTGCAGAGTGAGCTCTCGTGGCATCTAAGGGCACTTCACATGCTGTTGTTTGAGCTTGGCCGGGCCCTTCTCCCAGTCCTCTCCAACACTTTCTCTCTCTCTCTCTCTCTCTCTCTCTCTCTCTCTCTGTCTCTTTCTCTTTCTCTCGCACACACACATTCATTACCTCTAAATGAGCTGTGAGTCACATTGTGGGGGATTGGGACACCGAGCCAGAGCAACTCTGAACTCCGGGATAGATGGAAGTCTGAATCAGAAATCCTGAGGACTCCTAAAGAGCAGAGTGTCCGCAGGGTGTTTAAAAAGTATTAAAAGTTGATAAATTCATTTTGGGGGAAATGAAGGCCTTTAAAAAGTATTAAAAAGGCGCAATTGAGATTTTATGAGGTATTCAATTTTGTTGGTATTCAAGCTCTTTCCAAATAGTTTGACTGTAAAAAGTCTTGTTTATTTATGGAGAATAATTAAGTCACTTGTGACCAAAGGTATACTTTAACTAACTGGTTTAATTTATTCTGTGGAGCTTTATTCCTTCCCAGCTGATCTTAAGTCTGTTGTATGTTTGTGCTCTATAGATTTAATTGCAAACTTCAACGTTTACTGAGTTAAAGATGTGTTGCTGATTGTATCTTGAAATGGCACTGAGGTCTGAGTCTTTTTGGGAGGTCTTTAAAAAGTCTTAAAAAGGTCTTGAAACTAACTTATGGACTCCTGCAGATTCCCTGAGGACAGATACACCTGGATGACGTTCTTACATAAAAATAAGTATTCGATGGGCGTGTTTGAATAGTTTTTTGGGGCATTTTAAACGGGTGTAGCTTGAAATGACTTTGCAGGAAATTGGATGGATCCCTCAATCACTCTGAGCCACAACTGCAGTTCGGCACTCACCTGAAATTTTAGAAATGGAGCGCTGCTCATTGTCACCACCACCTATTGGTGCAGGTCCCAGATATGCCTGCCTCAGTCACTTCCCTCCGAGCTGCCTCCAGAATAATAAACAGAAGCTATCAGCACGGGAGATGTTCTGATATTTTACCCAAGTTAAAATAGCAAAAGCAAAAGTGTAAATATACTTTTCGTTTTTTTTTACAAATTTGAAATCTCACATGCAATGTAATTATACTTTGTGAAGATAATTGATGTGTAAATGTGTGCAGCTGCGGAAAATGGAGCCAATTTGAAGTCGTTTTATGACTTAAGAATTTTCTTAAAACTGTCAAAATGAATCTTACTGAGTGAAATGTACATATTTGCGTCTGAGATAGTGGAGTAGCCTTTACACATTTACACATGCCATAATCCCCCTTTTACATGATATTAAACCTCTTCTTAACATAAGTTGTCCCTTCTGGATCAGGGTCATTTTTAAAGAAGTGCCTTAAAAATGTCAACACAGACAGCCCTTAGCATAATGGCTGTATTGGTGATATTCGAGGTAAAAAGAAGAAAATGTGGTGTAAAGTTAGTAACTATAGACCTGGCAGCAGTAGTAGTAGTAGTAATATAGTAGTAGAGGTCCAAAGCAGTGACAGCAAATGTATTAGCATATTAGAGTTGTGTTTCAGAGATGGTCATTGACCCCAGTAAGCAGACTGCAGATTGCTGATCTTGGTAAATGGCTGTCAGTGACCCTGCCAATTTAAGCAATTTATAGCTGTAAAATTCTCCAAAGTGGAAGAAACCATTCTCAAGCGCCCCCGAGGAGTCTTAATGCTGGACTTTAAGCATGCACAAATAAGTGTGTGTATGTGTTGAGCGGGAAAGGCTTAACTCCACAATATTTCAGTATTAAATATTGATTGAAGTTTAAAGAAACATTCCTCTGAGGTTTGGTTCGCTGTCACAAACCTCAAGTGAACGACTGAGGCTCTTCATGCGAGCGTCTCCTCCAGCTCATCAGCTTATGAATGATGTTTGCCTTCTGCAGCATGATAGAGCCAAGAGCCATAGCGAGACTGAACTTAGAGCTTATTACACTCTCGTCTTACCGGGGTCACGGGGTGCATAAATCTCTATGACTCAGTGAGTTTCATGAACCTGCCCTTTGTGTTGCTCTTAAAATCAAGCTTATCTTCCCTTTGTTAGCAGTCAACCCCAATTTGACCTCGAATGAATCTCCTCCTTTCGGCGTTGTCTCTGTGTCAAGGAAAAAGTTTGCCCGCTTCGAAAAGTGAAATGAAAAGCTGGAGGCGATGTAGAATTAGCAACATGCAAAGTGAAAAGCTACATCGTCTCCCATAAACAGTATGACTCGCTGTAAATAATGTGCTTAAAGATGTAAAGAAGTAGTTCATTACCTGTGGACTGTTTTGATGCAAAGGAGATCAAGGATATTACAGTATTTGGGTAAAAATACTTGTTGAAGTGAGGGTGAATTTAGCAGCACTTGAAGTAGTTTCCTAATATTTCTAATAAACTGGTATGTAACTCTAAGTCCTTGTGAAAGTTGCATTACAAGATTTAATGTAATTTGATCTGTGCTTCAGTACTGATTGCAAATAGAAATGGAGGCAGTGACTTTGGCTTTGGTTGATTCAATTCCAGTTAATAAATGTAAATTGAATTATGCAACATAACCATGACAGTGGGAGCATGGCGGATTAACATGCAAAAAGTCACAGCTTGAACATGAATAAAAATGATATCAAGCAGAGAACAATTTGATTTGTCAGTTGTACCAAATTACAATCTGCTAATTTAATTCTGCAAAATCAAGAGACATTACCATATTAACTGAACATCTTTGGGTATTGTTTTGTAGCAGGATGGACATTTGAAAATGAAGCTGTTCAGTATTTATCATAATATCAGCCCCCGTGATCAGATAAGAAAACTCCGTAACTGACTTTTTAAATCCGTCATTGATGTAATTTATCAAGTCGTTAAGATTCTCCCCATCCAGATTATAATCTTCAAGCTTTGTGGGGTCGAACACTCTCGCTGGCTCGCTACCCTCCGGGGGATCTCACGTCTGTTCAAAGGGCTGAAGTGCTCAATCCTGGACCGGGAGGAGCTCTAAATGACTGGTATTGAATCAATTAGCTGCCTAATTGGGCTGAGATAAAGACTCCATTTTCTTATCACCAGCTCCACCAGCCATTACAGATGGCACATAGGATCTCCCAGTGGACGAGCCAGCAGGTTGCAGGGAAGCTGCTGAGGGTTTTTGGCAAACGCTCCGTGATCCATAAAGGAGGAAGTGTACGGGGGGAATTTAACAGGCACCGTATAATCCTGTTTCATTATCTTAAATATATATGGTTCAATAATTAGGGTCAATTACGGGCTTGCCAAGCAGCTTCTTACTCCACTTTGTTTGCGTTTTTGGAAATAACAGCTGAGCCGATTCACACGAAATTTGGTGGAAGGCTTAAGCTCGGTCTAAGGAACAACCTGGTAGATCTTGGTGCTGCAAACTGGTTTTGGTGTTCAAATGCTGCTGGTAATTCATATTCTGGGTATACGTATAGGCAGAGAGTGGACTTTTTGTAATCGAGTCAAACTTAAAAACTGCAACTGCAACTCTGATTTGAGTCAAACGAGTGTCCTGCTGAGAGTTCAATCAAACGATCAATTTAAGTTTCTAAAGAACATAATGTGCCCGTTATCAAGCCTCCCAGGGATGCATTGTTTGAGCCTTAAAACCGTCTGAAGGCCTTTCTGTTTCGTTTGTTTTGGTTTGTTGGTTTAATCTCGCTGCGTGTCTTTATTCAGGATAAATCACAGTGGTCTCTTTACATATTAATGAATTCCTGGTAAACAGCAGTTGGGATAGGGTGGTAATATATTTCCAACATTGTGTAATTTTCTATAGTAAAGTTGACTCACATTTTTTGAAGGTAGCGCAGAGGCTAATGCTTTCAATCATTTTAAAATGGCATAAAAACCAAGTAGCAGTAGAGAACAGACACAGGATTAATTCATTTTGACCGCAGTCGGTTTGTCTGGAGGACAGGTGGTCTGAAGGACGATGTCTGCTGTAGATTTTCTACAAAGCGCCTCCCATCTTTTTCAAATTTTTTTTTTAAGCTCACTCTGATTAAAAGCTGAGACCTCCACTGTAGCATCCTTTTGCACTGTACAAGTGCATGTGGGGTGGATTACAGCGCCATTTACCTGATTGTGCAGTGGAACCTCCCACAACAGTACCAGCATGTAAGGCCACATCTGTTACCCAGCGTCTCCTGGGAGAGCTCTGTCGATGGAGCAGCTCCGAGCAGACGTGCGATGAGCGAGCTGCTGCGATCCTCAGTGAGACGGACGGGAAGTGATCATCTGAACATCTAAGGATTAAATGTCATTCGCAGATCAAAACGACGCGTTTCACTTTGTTCCTGCGTAAGACCGATCGACCGGCCTATAAAGAGGACCTTTGCCATCATATGCATCATTACACAACGGAACCTCCCACTCAGCAATCCATTATTACCACGGCTAATAACACGCAGAGGCCGCTAATCTGCTCATACCTGCCATTTTCATAGTCCCCCACCCCCTCCACCCCCCGCACCCCCAGGGTTTCACCATCAGTTTTCCAGCAATGTGCGGAGCTTTGCCCTTGTTTCGGTGACTGACGGCAGGTGAAGGCGGTGAAACCTTGGTGAGTGAGCGATGGGGAACAGCTGTCGCTCCCTGCAGGAGCAGCGACCTCCGCACCTGTCGGCAGATCGTTCAGGGACGTGACCCCAAGACCTCGGCCTGTTTTGTAACTACAGCGCAGTTTAGGAGGAGCAGGCGGGGCGTTTGCAGTGGTTCAGAACTGAGAGTTTGTGAGACCACGTTATTGTAAGAATTGTCTTACAAGCTTTATGCTCCAACTGTGCTACGTCAGTGTTTGTTAATTCTGGGTCCTGAAGGACCTGGATGTCCTGCACGTTTTAGATGTTTCCTGCTCCAACACAACTGATTCAAATGAGTGGTTCATCATCAGAGCTCGATGGCCTGGAGTCTGTTGACGTCAGATTTGTAGTATTTGCTCGGCTCGCTTTGAACTTTGACCAATCAGGCTCCAAAAATGGGACCAGTTACCAGGTGTAGCACAATGCTGGGCCTTAATGGAAATAGGCAAAATGTGCTAGAGGGTCATTAATGGCGACACAGCACCACTGTCACACTCTCACCACGGGGCAATTGAGAGAGATAAGGAGAACATGCAAAATCCACAAATAATGTTTCAAATAATGTTCAAATAATGCTGTAATGTTTCTGAGGAGCTCCACTTCCACACGAGGGAAATTTTAAGAACGCACGGATCACAAATCGCACAGAAGTTTTATTGTTTAGCACTGCATTTTACCTTATTTTTAAGTCAACTGAAAACTGGGAATTGGTTTTGAAGAATTGAGGGTTCTTAAGACATCTGGGAATAATAATGATAATAATATAAAAATTGTGTTTTTTTTTGTTTTTGTTTTTCTGTTAAAAAGAGGCTCTTGAAGTTAAGTTAATGATCAGACGCAGTTCCATGGTTTTTTTTGTCCTCGACGTTTGAGTTTAAGGAACGTCTCTGATGAGCCATTTTCTCCTGTCATCATTTTTCAGGGATGCGTGTTGCACATTGCACACCTGGCTCATAAACTTGCGTCAGTCCTGGTGGGGGGTTGGCAGTTTGCTCCGAGTTTAAAATCTGTCAAATCTCTCCTCTGTTGTCGGCGAAAGACTCCGGGTTCAGTTTGGGCTTATTTTCAAAGTGCACAAAGCCCTCTGTGAATACAGATGACACAATTAACACTGAAACCTGAGAGGGATTACCTTAATATGTCAAGAGACTGCTGAAATTAGAATAGTGTGACAGTGATGCTGCTCCCTAAGCAAGAAACGGAGTTAAGTAAAGATTATGATGTAACTAAAATATAAGACAGTGTGGCACAGGTGACAGCAAATTGGGGATGTGGGTGCCAGTTTGTTTATGTGCACACGTCTGAGTTTGCTCATGTGCTTCATTGGAAAATTTTGAGGTGTGTGTGTGTGCATTCTTACTCATCCTAATTGGCAATGAGTGGAAATGCCTACGTAAAGGCATCTCACCCACACTGCCAGCTCTGCTTTTACGTCCTATCTCGAGTCAACTTCCACGTTTTGTGCAGGATTTTGGAATTGTTGTTTGGGGGGTGAGGGGTGAGGGGGGATGTGGGGTACGAGCAGATGGGTGTTCACCTCCCTGCCTGCTCCACCAGCCATGGTGCAAATGTCACGACTCAGAGGGCCTTCGGTTGCCTCTGTACCACAGAGAAATCACACTGGCACGGATGAATAGACTTAATTCAAATGGGAGCCCGGCGCTATTCATGCATTCGCAGACCCCCGACTTCATTAAAGCTCCACTTCTTTCTGGGGTCACGAGGAGGAATGTCAGAGGCAGGGTGTGACATGATAATGGAGGTTATGAAGAGTTAATGCACTTTCCACATTACTGAATTTAAAACTAGCGTTGTGCAAGCTACTGGAAAACAGTCATTCTTCATTTGAGACTCATCGATCCATATCATCGAATGAGCGAATGAATGAATAATATCGGAGTAGAGTAAAATAAAATTACGGCTATTAGTTAGTTCTCTGAAAATAATTTGACTTGACCAAAAACTGTATGTAATAGTAATAAGTTTTAATGCTCTTATGCATTCTATTGAAACAGTTGGTGTTGTTTAGTCCTCCTGGCCACCAGGGGGCAACTTTTCGACTATATCTTTGTTTTGTTTGTTTATTTTTTTGTCAATGGGACCAACTAAAGTCCCAAATGCAGTGCATTTTCAGTCACCCTGTGTCTTTCCAGTTTGATGCTTTCAACATCAAGCACCAAATTTTCATTATTAAATTGTTATTTTATCAACAGTGTTAATGCAGCTCTGATGTAGCGTAACAGGAGCCAACATCTTTCTTTGGCCTTTCTTTGTTTACATATCCTCCCTGTGTCTGTGTGTGAGTTTTATCCAGGTACTCTGCTTTCTTCCCACAGTCCAAAAACATGCATTAAGGTCAATTGCAGATTGCCCCTAGGTTTTAGTGTACGAGCTAATGGCGTGTGTGTGTGGCCTCTGATGGACTGGAGACCTCTCCACGTTGGACTCTTTGCCTCCATCCTTTGTGTGCTGGAGATAGGTGCCTGCAGACTCCCGCGATACATTTTGTAAGAAGCGGATAAGATGATGGATGGATGGAAAATGAATGCATATCTCATTTCCTGTATGTGAATGATATTTGAACTGAGCTCGGAAATACAATGGAAACTATCATAAAGAGAGTCATTGGAGGGCATTTCCTGAATAATAATTGAAACAGTATAAAAAGCGGGGATTGGTTTCCATGAAAATCTTTAATATCTTTAATATTAAAAAAAGTCAAAGATAGTTTATTACCCCGGCAGTGTGCTGCACACGCTGCTTTCGAGGCAGCCATCATTCTGGTGGAGTAGTTGTCTCTCTTTCAGAGGCAGATGTCTTGTTTTGCAGTGTCACTCTCCTCCAGAACGGAGAGAAAAGGCTCCTTCTTTCCCTCCATTTTTTGCCGGCACAGAGCGAACTGTCAAAGCGGCATTGATTGTATCAACATGCAATTAAATGGTAATTCAGCGATGCAGAGTTATTGTGGTAAAGCACTGCAAGAGCGGTCCCTTTTAATTATCCCCGATTGTGATTATAACCTTGCACACTTGCATTGTGCATCTTCGTATATTTATGTGCATTGTTTGCCCAACTTCCCATGGATCCAGACAATGGCGGAGCTGCAGTGTGTGTGTGTGTGTGTGTGTGTGTGTGTGTGTGTGTGTGTGTGTGTGTGCATGTGCACTCGCGGTACCGCCCACCCAGCGTGGAGGTCAGAGCCGACTTCCTCTGCTGTGATTACTGTGTGGTACAGTAGTCGGTGAAGGATGTGAGACGACGTGTCGGTGATTTAATGTGTCTTTACTCTTTTCTTCAAGGACGGAGCCGTGAAGCAGGGCTACTTCAGCATCTCTTGCCTCGGCCGCATTCTCATCCACATTTCCCTCAGCAGATAGGGAGGGGTCACGGCGGGGGGGGGGCAGCCACGCACATGGAATGGCAATGGAAACTAGACGTGTTGTTATCAAATTAAACCCATCCCTCTCTCTTATGAATGCTGCTTTTTTTTCCTTCTTCTTTTTTTTTGAAACAAATACTTCTCATCCCAGCAGACAGATGTGATTTATGTCGCGTTCTGTTGCCGTAGATGGAACGAGACTACGCTCGAAGGACGGGGAGCCCGTCACTTTAGCGGATGACACAAAGCGTTTACGTCAAAACACCCCGCGTGCCTTCAGTGCATGCGTGCGTCTTGTCGCGGCGAGATTGTTGTCTAGTAACGGTTGCCATGGATGCCACACTCTGTCAGGGGCTTAGGTGTAATGGATTTAAATTGAACTGTTGAAAGGCGAGCCGGTGGAGAGGCAGAGACGGAGCTGGGGAAGAGGAGGAGGAGGAGGAGGAGGAGGACAGAGAGAGACGGAGAGAGACAGAGGGAGGAGGTGGCGGTGGGGAGAGAGGAGAGACAGAAATAGTCTCCAGCATTAAAAAAAAAAAAATAGAAGGAGAGGTTGGAGAGAGACAGACACAGTCAACCAAAGAGACAATGAGCCACGGATAGAGGAGAGGAGAGGAGAAGAGAGGAGAGGAGAGGAGGTGGGGTGAGGTGGGGGAGTCGCTCTGAAAGCCCTCACCATCTGTGATGAGGAGCTGGAGGAGCAGTAATTGTTCCTGAGAGGTGTGTGTGTGTGTGTGTGTGTGTGTGTGTGTGTGTGTGTGTGTGTGTGTGTGTGTCTGTGTGTGTGTGTGTGTGTGTGTGTGTGTGTGTGTGTGTGTGTGTGTGTGTGTGTGTGTGTGTGTGTTCTCAGGCCGCCGATGGCACAGCACAGTGTCGGGCCTGTCTGACGCACAGGTGAGGGCCAGCAGGGACACTCACCTTCTATGTGGGCTCTCATTAACGTCCATGTCAGTGATGACCTTCTCAACCCCCCGAGAACTGTGAGAGAGAGGAACAGTCAGGTGCTCTGTGTCTCCCCAAAGTCGATCTCTTCATTCTGGACAACACCCCCCCACCCCCACCCCCACCCCGTCCCTAGATGATCTGATCCTCTTTGACCACGGCGGTTTATTTCGGGGTGATTTGGGCAGCAGTGGCCTCGGTTATGTGAATGGGAAGGGTCTGTGTGTGTGTGTGTGTGTGTGTGTGTGTGTGTGTGTGTGTGCGTGAAGTGGTGATGTGTGTGTGATGTGTGTGTTTGTCCATGTGGATGTGAGTGGGTCACTGAGTGGGGCAGAGAAGTGGCAAAGCTGTGGGCCTGTGTGTGTCTGTTACAGTTCCTCACAAAATAAAAGTGAGATTTCTCATATTTGGATAAAGGACAACCCCTACTATCTTATAAAGTCTATTCCCACTACATCCCATAATTTTTGCCAAACATCGAGAGTATGGTTTTATTAGCTATTTTGATGAGAAAAAGTTCAGTTCCCCCTCTAGTTTTTTGTTGTCTGTGTTAGTTTTAGTGTCTCGAGATAACACTTTTATGAACTGGCCCTTTAAATCAAGCTGAAGTTGTTTGAGGTGAACTGGTCATGTGACCCCCTACGTCTTGGCTAGTTACGTGTAAATGCAGAAAAAGTGTTTCCGTGACACTTTTTCAATAAACTTCTACATCGACTCGTCTGAAAAAACCACCTCAAGAGAGGACAAACTTGTTTTTGTTGTTCTTAATAGAATAGAATAGGCCTTTAATCCTTCCACAATTGGGAACTTTCAATAAGTCTATCATTGATCTCACACTGGGTAACTCTCTCAAGGTAAAACAAGCAAAGAGGCCGGAAGGAGGCGGACAGCTAAACAACAGAAACAAACAATGCAGGAGTAAATGTGTCAAATGATCTATGAAAGGAGAAGAAAAATTCCAGCGCACCTTTGTCATGTAAAAAGCGAGAGCCTCATTGTTATTCTGTCATGTGTGCCGCTTTAATGCAGGCAGTCATTTTTTAAGAGCGCTTGTCTCTTGACTTTCCCGTCAGCCTCAGGTGTGCTTTGTGTCAGGCCGTAATTAGTATTCTATTCTATTTATACTCCGTTTCTCGACACTACAGTATTACGCATTATCGTCAGTATGCCCGCTAAACGTCAGTGTGTGGACGCTGTCACTGCGAGCTTGTTAGAAAGCCGAGGATGGTTTGAGAAGTCTGTGGCGTAATATCTGAGGGGCGCGTGGATCTGATGTGGCAGGGAGTCAGTTTGCGTCTTACTTGACATGTCTGTGCCCGCAGGGTCCGACGTCTCATAATCTGTCCATGTGACGTGGGTGAAAAAAGATGAATGACTGTGTATTTTTTTTCCTGCGTTTTCATTGGAGAACAGTCACATGAAGGTCTTGGCTCTATATTGCCGGAAAAGACACAAAAAAAACCACATCAACAGTTGAATATGTCGAGTGTAGTTGTTATTGTGTCAACAAAAGACTTACACTAGTTAATCATTTGTTTTAATTGTGTGGGAACAGCCAGTCTGGAGGATGTCCCATTTAGAAACAAAGTTCCTTAAATACACATGATAAAATATTCATGCACAGTCTGTCTCGCACCCACAGGGTAAGACATGAAAGTATTAACAAAAAAACGTACTTCCTCTGCAAGTCCTCGGCGGAGGATGAATAATAATGTTGAAGTTATTAATGCCGCGTATGATAAGTGGATACTGAAGGATCCTTGGGGCCTCGCCAGCGTCGGGGAGGTGACGAGGCGACTCGGAGGCGGCCGTGGCTCCGTCTGCGCGCCCTCGGCCCCCGAGCGCGCCCGTAAATCAGCGCTCAGGGTCACATCCATGATGTCAGCGCCGTGGTCGGCCATTCATCAGGCCGAGTCCAGCACGGAGAGAAAACCCCCGGCCGCCTGCACGTCTGTGTCCAGAAGTGGGATGAGGGTTCAGTTTCGAGGCAGGGCTGGGTCGGTTTGGCCACACGCAGATCTGACATATACTCCATGTGTCTGCGCAGGTGAAGAAGCTCTTTCATTCATCCTAAGAGCAGAATGCTGAATACATACAGTGCTGTTACCATCTGACTGGAGATACAGGATCCCACAGTTTAGCAAAGTTAAAATGTTGAAAAACTTCTTTCTCCACAGGTCTATCCTGAAACCGAACATGGAGCTTTAAACAACATCTCGTTTTGTTAGTTATTATAGTGTTAAATGTGGGTACATGTCGAGTGTCTTTTGTAATCTGAGCTGCTAGACAAGACATTTCCACCAAATAAAGTTTGTATTGTATCGCATCGTATTGTATCAGTGGTATCGTCACATCATATGATTTTCTCCAGGCACTGCAGTTTCCTCCCACAGTCCAAAAACACATGTTTATGTGAACTGAGACTAAATTCTGAGTGTGAGTGTGTGACCTGTGACGTACTAGGGATGTATTCAATCGAAAAAACTCCTAACCTAAAAGTATCTTCACAGTAGTTTCCGTTCAGCATTTATACCACTCATGAATATCAATATACATGTATTTTTATGTATTTTCAGAAACTTGCTCTAGTTAGCAAGCCTTGTCAAGATGGACAATGGCGTCTGTATGTTTAACTTGATATAGGTTTATGCTATGAGTAGACTTGGGTACTTTTACCATGGTAAAGCGAGGTACTCCTGCAAGTACCTCACTATCTATGCTATCTATGCTAATGTTATGTCGCTATGATGCTATAGTATGTTTCATTTTACAATTTCACACTGTCACACAATGTGTCACACAACAGTTCATAATCTCAATTACACAGTCAGCTGAGAGGAAATCCAGTTAATCTGTGCAATTTTGAGAATCAAGAAGCTCCGATTTAGTATCCAACAGGTGTTTGGCCAGGAAAATTGTTACCAGTGCATCATTGTACAGTGTTATTAGACCATCTCAGTCTGAGGTACTTTTGCAAATGAGCAGAAATGCAAAACAGCAGCAGAAATCACAAAGCGGTTGGCAGACATGGCTGCAAACTTCCTTTTACAACTTCACATAAGTTCAACAGAAGTCCATGACCTACATTTACATTACATCGAGTTTAGTCATTTAGCAGACGCTTTTATCCAAAGAGACTCAGACAGGTTAAAGAAAATGAAAAAATAAAACATGGCAAAGGAGACCTGTCTGCAGTAGCGGGGAGAAACACGATGTTATAGACTGAACTGGAGCGGATATACTGCAAAATTGAATAATTTACGACGTCTTTCTTCCAACATGACTTGGTATTTAAAAACCCCATCACGTTTTCAGCATCTCATGTAAAGTAGCTACAGTCAGGTGACGATGCGGCTTCTGCTTTCATCACCTCGGCCCATTTACGCTGCGAGAAAAGATGTAGACTGTGGCGGACCTGAGAACTGCATGAATATGTGTCTGTGTGAGAGTGTGTGTGTGTGTGTGTGTGTGTATTTGTGTGTAGGGCCTGGTCTGATGACATTATCAGCCTTGGTAATCTGCTCTGTAATTGCCTGCCGCTGACACGGCAGCGAGGCTGATACTGCTGCAGAATAAACAGACTGTTAACAAGTGGAGGGGGCTCGTCTCCGCCCCGATCCGCCCGGCGCAGCGTGTGACATCTGGGCCGGACGAGTCGAGGAGGAGAGAGGAGGCAGACGGACGGACAGAAGGCCAGACGGAGACAGGCGTGCGTGAAGTCTAGCGGGGGAATTATAGACGAGGAAAAAGTGAGCGAGGACGAGGGGCCGAGGCGGAGATAATTGTGCTGTTTCTGACTGGTGTTTGGACGATTAGACCCCGGATGATCCATCAAAGTCAAAGACAGAAATGTGGTTTATTCACGCGGATTAATTAGCTTTGTTATCTAAATAAAGACAGATAATGGTTAAATCACCAATAAATAGATCAATATTTTAGTGTCATTTTAATTTTATTTAGTTTCCAAAATCGTCTGGCTTTGTCCTCTCTCTGATATGATTCTGTTTTTACGTTTTGATATCGTTTTCTGACTCAAAAATGGAGAAGACCTGGGAACAACATGGTAAAATGTTTTAGAATTAATTGATTTAGAATGAATCTCGAGAAGTAACCACCACAGCAACACCTCACGTTGATTAGAGCTGCCTTCTTAATTGTTTCATTTGTTATCAAAATTGCTGCTTTTTTTTCTGCCCCAAAGGCATTGGAGCCGAATGGAAGAAGGGATGAGTAGAAAAGAAAACGATGTGTGAGAGATAAAGGAAAAGGCTGGGAAAGAGCTTCAGAGAGAGAGAGAGAGAAACAAAAGGCCGTGGAGAGAGAACCACCCGAGAGTCAGCGGCAGCACAGAGACAAACGAGTCTCCTGTTAAAATGAGAAAGTGTCCCGTGTGAAACGCAGCGTGTGGACCAATTAGAAGCATCTGTAGTGTGACCACGGGAAGCCTGTGTGGGATCTGTAGGCTTCCCCCTCCTCCAACAGCCAGGAGAGTTGAGATGAAGCGCACACGAAAACCAAATATGGACTTTCTCATCTCTTCTGGCACGTTTACATTACATTACGTCCTGTTGTGAGAGAGTGATCTGAGCTAATATGTTTAATAACATTTCTGCTGAGGGTTAGCTTAGAAAATCAACATTAGTCGTGCAACTGGCAGCATGCAGTTATCTTAACTCAGCCAGTCTTTGTGAATAATTCTCTTAAATAACCACACATTTGCTAAAACAAACAGTTCTTTAAGAGGGTTCAAGAACATACATAGAAAGGCATGCTTCATGTGGACACAGAAGACAAAAAATTCCCAAATAAACTTATTGTAAAGCTTGAAAAGGTCAAAATTACTGAAAATGTACTTAAACCACATTCACACACGCACAACTCACGAGCTGAACCTCTCATCTCCGAGAGTCAAAGCATATAGACGTTAAGTGTCTTCTGCTCTTTCATTGATATTTCAGACACACGCGGATTGCATCCAGTCCTCATTAGAGATGCTCTGAGTTTCTCCATCACTGTCAGACTCCAGGATAATGCCTGGACCTGGAAGGGAAACCACCCGGTTTCAGGCCAAACTTTCTGGCAAACGTTCCCGAAAACGCAGCGAGGCTATGGGGAGGGGGGGCAGCCAGTTTTCTTGGCAACGGCTGTATTTGTTTACAGTAATCACCCTAATATCTCAAAATGAACGCGGTATAGATTTATTGACGCCAAAACGCGACACATAGAGGCTGTAATTAGCGCGGCAAGATTAAAAACACGACTTTTCAGCCGTGAAAGACCTTCAGCGGGGCGGGGGGGGGGATCATCCGGCATTCAGTTAAATCATCAGTCCATTCAGCCGCCTCAGAAGATGAAGTATGGCGCGCGCTCGACGTTTTGACTCCCTCCGATTCCGCGCCGTCAGGAACATGGGTACAGCATAACAAGATGATGGACGCGTTACACAGGCTGCATATTGAAAGATAATAAAGGCAGCGGAGGCATCCGTCTCTGTCATCCCTCACAGGCCGACGGAGCGTTCGCCGGGAGTTGAGAGCGGCGGGCTCGCACACGCGGACTCAGCTGCGGCTCCCCGAGACGTTATTGTTTAACGCATCGCTCCGAGCTGCAGGGAAGCAGGCTGAGCTGCTGGCTTCACGCCACAGTTACGCAAGAATGTGGAAAACCTGGGGGGAAATATTGGTCCTGGGTAGACTGATAGTGAAAATATCCATCCAGGATCGATGATTCTTGTGTGAAAATATCGATACCTAAATCATCTGTCACATCTAGTCTTAATAATAGTGTGTTTGAAACTGTCTAAAATATAATCATCTTCTATCCTAACTTTAATTTTTATACTAATCATCATGTTATAAAAACTGTTGGATCAGTATCGTACATTATAGCGCATCAGCGGTATTAGCCAGTGTTAGTTAGGATGGGATGAGGAAGAACATGGCCATCATTAATGTCCATGTACATGCGTTTGTATGCGACCTATTGTCTCTATGCTAGACGATGTCTCTGTAATGGAGCGTTATCATAGTTATAAAGTGAGAAACAACCTCCTCATACCTTAAACCTTTGGTCTTCTTGACACCTCTCTCCGCCCTCTTCAACTTCAATCATACATCACTTAAATGCAACCCGATGCTTCCAGCTTTAATCTTACGTCTGGCGATCATCACTTTAAGCCTTGCAAACTTACGTGGACATTGAATGTACCCGGTACTTTTGACTTGACATTTTCTCAAGCATCACCCTGTTTTTGGTCCACAGCCACTGTCTTATTGCTTCACCAGGTCTGTTTATACCCAGTGTCACATGAGTTGGTCTAGCATCAAATTTTACACCTGCAGATCTAATGAATCTCCCATTAGCACAAACAGACTGTTTTAGGTTCCATCTGTGTATCAATGTATAATTTTTTCCAATAACTTGGTGGTCCTTCTGTCATTTCATCCAATCACAATATTAAGTCTAACATTTCCCTATTCCTCCAGTCCTTTCATCTACTCCAACCATCCATCCAACCCTTTCCTATAGCCTCAATCTGTCCATCCCACCATCAGATGATTGATTCCTCTGCACCTCTATATCCAATCCAGTCGTCTTCCATGTAGCACTATTGGTTGTCCATTACTGGTAGGGTCAGTGGTTCAAACATGCAGATATGTCTCAGAGCAAAAACCATCCTGATGGTGATGAAGCTCTGAAGCTGAGTGTGTGTGTGTGTGTGTGTGTGTGTGTGTGTGTGTGTGTGTGTGTGTGTGTGTGTGTGTGTGTGTGTGTGTGTGTGTGTGGTAGCACTTTGGTGAAAACACACCCCTTTTAACATCCCTCCATAACTCAAACTCCTTCCCTCTCCCATCTCATTGTTCTTCCATCACGGCAATCCCTCTTCTCCTACCTCCACCCATCCCTGCATCCTCCCATCTCTCAATCAATCATCCCTCCACCCACGTTGCTTTTCTTCTCATCCCTCTTCAATCTATTTACATCCCTTCTTTCCTCCACGTCCTCCAGATCTTTAATATTCCACCTCCGCCATTCCATAAATCCATTCACCAATTTATCCATTCCACCCATCCATCCAGCTCCTTCCATCTTTCTATTTATCCATCCACTCTTCATGTGATGCACTGACCAGCACCTCCATCCATGCATCACTCCCTGTCTCTGTCAGAGAACAAGGTTCACCACAGAGATGTCTTATGTAGAGAGGGGTTATTAGAACCAGCATGTGTTCTGTAGTGATGCTTCCCTCTATTCTGCCTCCACAGGCCTTCTGGGATAGTCTGACAGGCTTTTCCTTTCACACAATGCAGTACAACTCAGCACCTCATACTTGCTTCCCCATGGGTCATCAATATCCAACCTCTGAGGACAGTTTTTGTCAACTATTTTCATGCAAAGACGACCCTGATCTGATCAGGATGACATAACAACATTATCTGAAAACATTCTGGAAGTAGCAGACTCACTGTCTCACTGCAGTCTCACAATGACCTTAAGGGAGACTGAGAGGGAAAAAAACACTTTTAACCTTGGCTTTGCTGAATAATGACAGTCTATTCCCGGCCAAAGATGTACGTCAGGTCCAAAAACATCATCATGTCCTCATTCATTTATAGATTTCAGACTGAAATCCAGCTAAAAAATGAGCAAACAGGGACAGAAGGTGATGTAAAATGCCAGTGTGATGCAAACTACCTGCCTTCATCCAGGTCCCAGAGTAAATGAAAGTACGCAATTATGCAGCAGTACTCAGGGAAAATGTTGCTAACCTCTGTTGTTTCAGCAAGGAATGTAAAGACACATGATTGTGAGTGACAGGCGAGACATCCAATCAGCAACGTGTTGCAAAATAAACATGAAAGGGTGGCAGACTTTTGCAGAAACCAACTGATAAAGATATTTCAAAACAGCATCTGAGGCATTTCTGATGAAGCCAATGTTCCATGACTCCTTTGTAAACACCAGAGAACCAGGATAAATACTCCATTCAGCCTTTCTAGGGCTGCTTTGAGACCTAGTCTGTGCCAACGTGCAACACGTAAGTTATGGGAAGTTTCCCTCTAACCCTCCGAGATTTATCCTCCTCCACCCTTGTTCTCCTCCTCCTCCTCCTCCTCCTCCTCTGTGGATCCACAAATCCATTCATCTGTCTGTTGGTGCATTCACCAGATTCCCCCAGACTTCCTCCCCTTCTTGTCTGCCTCTCTCCTCCCTAGCATTCCCATCCACACACACGCACACACACACAGCAGCTTGCAGCTCCGGGCACAGGCCCAGATCCGACCAGAATAGCCCCCGATAAGTCAGATGATGATTCTGTCTTAATGAGCTGTGGAGAGAGACGGCGGACATTAGCGGCGTATTGACGTCGTGACTCAGAGCCCAGGACTCACTCTGTTGTAACGAGACAGATCCGAGTCGGCCGAGCGTGCGGGAGAACACGCTGATGATGACAACGGTTAAACACAGACACCCCCGCCCCAACCCCCCACACTCACACACACACACACACACACACACACACTCACACACACACATTCACACTCCTCCACCCCTCCAATTACATCCCTTTTGCTTAATCTTCCCTATCGCGATTGTGCTGCTGGCAGACTGACAACCTTCTGGATGTGTGTGTGTGTGTGTGTGTGTGTGTGTGTGTGTGTGTGTGTGTGTGTGTGTGTGTGTGTGTGTACGTGTGTGTGTGTGTGTGTGTGTGTGTGTGTGTGTGTGTGTGTGTGTGTGTGTGTGTGTGTGTGTGTGTGTGTGTGCGTGAGACTGCCAGAAACGTCTTTGTGTGTTTCTCCTTTTGTGTTCGTAAGTTCGCATCAATCACCTGTGTGCACGCTGCCGAAACAGTCAAACAACTGATTATTGGTTTTAATTAAACAGCATATTGAGGATGATTAAACACACTCATATTTACATTCTGTTTCTCATCTAAACTTGTTTTGTCAGCCTCCCTGAGGCCAAACTAACATATTAAAGTCATAATATCGCAAATCCATTCTTCTCTCTTCCCTCAAAGAAGGTTTTCCTCGTTCTTTATGCCAATTACTTTCGATATTTCTTTAAAACATCAACACATCGGGAGCTGTACAAATATTCCTACCTTAATTCTTTTCCACTCAAAGAACCCGATATTCTCTCTGTTATTGACATTTGATGTTGTATTGATGAGTCAGCTGGGAGGTTTTAATATTTATCCAAACCAAAGCCAAGACACCAAAGTGTCCCAAACTGTGAGTCACGTTGTTGATGGAAAACAACGATGAATGACTTTTATTCCCAGAGCCAGGAGCCAAATATAGCTCCTTCCCTCTTCCTCCTTCCCTTTGCTACTGTGTGGGATCAGGATGGGGAAAATAAAAATAAATAAAAAGCAGTCATCCTTTGACAAAGCGAAAAGTTTACTGTCAGTGAAGAACAATACATACATCAGTGAATCAGCTCTATCTGCCAATTAAGAGATGTGTGATTTTAGTTAATTTAGGAGTATTTCAGTTATTTTAGGAGTAAAAACAGGGGTAAATTTCAACTGTAGCATCTCTGGTTTATCTCGACCTGCTCCAGCATCTGTCTTTATGTCTGCACGAGTGTGTGTGTGTGTGTGTGTGTGTGTGTGTGTGTGTGTGTGTGTGTGTGTGTGTGTGTGTGTGTGTGTGTGTGTGTGTGTGTCCTGGCCTTCACTTAATGACGCTGTGCGATCAGCGGCCGGGGTGGGGACACTCACACTCCACCACAGCTGGGTTTTACACCACCATGCTTGGCTCCGGATCAGCGCAGCTCCACTCGTGCTAATGATAATGAAGCAAGTCGCCCACGGCAATTAATGCACTTAGCTCCTAATGATGATTAACTGTGGACTGTATTTGATTTGGAGCGCTGATAAGCTGCCTCCGAACACAAACAGGTTAATTAGCGTTGTGTCTCGGTGAAAGAGGTTTCCAGCAGCAGCCGGACCTCTGGTGGAAGCGGCTTTTTGTTTTTCTCGGCAGGAGCGTGAAATTTCTTTCTCCCCCTCCACGTTTTGGTGAACATAAGGAGAGATTGGGATGAAGACGTTGCAAAAAGGAAGAGTTGTCAATGTGGGCTCTCCGGAGGCTGAGAGGCACAGGGGAAGGCTTTCTCCTCTGCCTCCATCCACTCCTGACTTTTTATGCAGCTTGTTTTTAATCTGTAATCGTATCACTTTGCTATGGTTTTACTCTGAGCGTGCCGCACCTGACATGCGACGCGACTGCGGCAAACAAACAATCAGTCACAATCAAGTGAATCGAGCGAGTCTTGATCCGAACGCAATACGAAAGAGGCTCCAAAAAAAGCTCCATCTGCACCTTCAGCAGCAGCAGCAGCAGCATTTTATTCTGCATCGCGTGGATGCTCGGTTGTCGCTGGATGATTATGGGCCCTGACAGGTCAGCAGAGGAGCACATCTGAATGGGGGAGGGAGGGGGTGAGGGGGGTGGGGGGGTGGAAATCTGTTCTCCGGCTGGATTACTACCACTGCAGTGCATCTTTTCACCACCACCTCCACATGCTCCAGTGAAGCAGTCAGCGCTCGCCGTTCTGGCTCCGTATCACGTCTTAACAGGCTTCTTCTTCATCAGGGCGATGACAAAAAAAACATTCTTTAAAAGCATTTAGGACAAAAGAAAAAGAAGCCTTCGATGGCAACGGGGTGCAAGAGGAGCCACGGGAGAGAAAAGGTCTTTGAAATAAAAAAAAACCTCACAGTTCTACATCCTGACGACAACAAAGGGACCGGGATTACAGAGAGACTAATCGTGATGGAGCAAGTTCATTATTAAAATTTTTTAAAAAAGAAAACATTGCAAGATTGTTGCATAAACCATTACCAGAGTTTGTTAGAAGAGGGTATAAACTTCAGGAAAGTATATGAAAACAAGAAGTTGGACTTGGATTTGATCCCAAGCCACTGGAGTCAAAGCCTCAATCTGTGCAACAATACAAGGCGATGCAGTGAATGTGAATGTCCGCTCACAGGGAGGACAATTAACAACCGACCACGGCTGCTAATTCATAGTCACCCAGGCCGGTCTGTGGTCAGTTCAGCTTTCAGAATCCAGGTCTCTTAGCTGAGCATAAATTAACAAAGCCCACGTACTGCCACCTTCAAAACCTCAACCTCTGGGATGATTTGACTTAAAAACCAGGTCCATCTTTGCTGTGGAAGATAATCTCTCATTCACCTTGTAGCCAACAGATGCAGGCACATCTGTATGTATTGCAGCCAACCTACTTCATCCAGAGGCAGCATGGTGGATTACCTCATAGCAAGCAGCGTCCTGGTTTGACTTCCAGGTCATGTTGAGGGTGTTTCTGCGTGCAGATGCAAAAACATGCATGTTTAGATCTATCGGAGAGTCGGTGTGAGAGTCAATGGTGTGTGAACATGTGTGTGGACTAGTAAGGGAAAAGTGCGTAAGATACATGATGTATAGATGGATGGAACTAAAGTAAAATGTGATTATAGTAACTCCAAGTGAAAAGGATTAATCATATTTTTGTGTGTAGCTTCCTTCGTACCATTGTCATCTCGACTTCATTCTAAGTGCCAGTTCGTAGCGTCGTTATCTCAAGACACTTTACATGAGGACACAACCCAGAGAGAACAACGCAGAGACAAACAAACATCCAAATACCGAGCTGTTTTCACAAGTTTCCGCTGTCGACTAATTATTAATATTTGTTCCCTGTGATTTGAAGCATCCGCAGAACAAATGAATCTTGCAAAACACCCCTCCCCGAGACTCTAAATGTGGTGCTTTGGGAGTTTTTCAGACTGTTATTCACGGCAGGTTGTGTTGTTGTTTACACGCTGCCCCCAACCGAAGGTGTCAAATGAAATCCTGTCACGCTCACCGCCGCCATATTGACAGTGGCAACACAGGCTCTTACGTAACCACGACCCCACCAACTGTTACATATCAAGGTCTGAGAGTGTCCGGAAATACACGCAGAGCGCTTTTAGAACAGGACGGCACAAGTTATTAGTTGTTCTGCCCACAACAAGCAACACGGAGGACGCCCGGATCTCCTAAATTATATATTTTATAAAACAGAAACAGAAAAGAATTACTGCAGCTGTGACCTCCAGATCTCTGGCAGCTTAGGTTTATTAATATTGATAGAAAGTAATAAATGTGTGTGAATATATAATTAATATGCCTCGGGAGAAACCGAGATTAAGATTAAAGGTTTAAACTTTGACATTCAGGGTTTTATTTATTTAAACAGAATTGGTTATGTGTATTTTTTTTAGTCCTATATTGTGATAACAATGAAAATAAAAGTAGCTCAGATTCCTTTATTCTGTTTTTTTTTTATATATATATATATAAATGTATTATTAAAAGACCAAGTCCACTGTTTCAAACCTGCAAAATAAATGTGAAAAGCTGGAGGAAATTTCCAGCTAATGTTGTGCTCATAGATGCAGATTGTGACGCCAAACACATCCAGACGCTTTATTTGATTTCTATCGGACTTTCTCCCCTCCCTAATAAACCTCCATCATGCCTTTGTGTCCATAAAAATCACACAAAAAGGCGTATTCGTCCCACTAACTCCAGCAATTGATTAATCGGTGCCACATATTTTACACCTCGGGTTCAATACGCAGCCATATTCTGCTCCCGTCACATGTTTCTCATTATCAACCTGCTCTCTTCCCTTCTTTCCATTGCTCATTGCCTTTTCTCTGTTTCCACCCTCTCTCCTTTTTCTCTCCTCCACAGCCCGGTTGTTATCTGACGGTAAGTTGCGTGTGCCTCCACTAATATCACAGCGCCTGGTTTGGTTTTGGTCTTGGTGCAGAGGTAGAAAATAAAGATGCTTCGCTTTTCTCTTTTTTCTTTTTCTTTTTGAGTTCTAACTCTTTGAGACGTTTGCTGTAAACAAAGTGCACGCAGGGCCCTTGTTATCCTCTCCTCCTGTCACTGTCACAGGCAACACGTGCTCCTTCGCAGCTCTTCCCTCTCACCCCGTGATGGATTTCCACACTAATCAGCTGATTAATTAATCATAAATGCATAAATTACGTTCTCCAGACAAGAGCAAAGTACAGACACTCGATAACCATCAAGATAAAAAACCTGCAGCTCCCAAATTAGAAATTTAATTACCTTTGCAGGATTGTGTTTGGGTTTTTTTTTTCCTTCTTCTTCTCCTTTCTCTTCCTTGTCAAGAAGGAAACTGTGTCATGTAGCGGTACAGCTCCGAGCAGACGAATGGATAATCAAACTTTAAACACGAGCAAAAGAAATCCTGTCAGGACTTGAGGGTACACATCGTCTTTGGTGTGTAATTGATTTAACTGAAAAAGAGGGTGTGTGTGTGCAGACACTCCCGGTGCCCTGGTTCGTTATGCATGCGTGCACGTGTGTGTGTGTGTGTGTGTGCGTGCTTGTCGACACGCCCTCCTATCAAGGGGACTTGGCTGTGATCTTTAATGGCAACGTTAATATTTAATGGTAAGCGTGTTGTCAGCAAAGAGCAGCAGGCAGGGACTCGGGGCTCGAATGAAAGATGACTGGGTCTCTGTACCAGGTGCCACAGTGGGGGTGTCGCGCACACACAGCGGGATGAGAGCCCGTCGGATGCACGACAGCTCCTCCTTGATCCGGTCTGACGGCACCGAACTGATGTTGTAGCGCTCTTTGTAGAGTGTTGGTGGAGCTTTACGGATTCTCTCTTCAGCCGAGTCGACCAGGACAGTCGTGGTGGGCTTTTTTTCATCTCGACAAGAAGGATAACAAAGCCTTGAAGACGGCTTCAAGGCTTTTTCGATTTGAACTAATAGGAACTTTCTCAGTTCCTATTCCAACAGGAACTTTCTCAGTTCCTATTCCAACAGGAACTTTCTCAGTCAATATCACTTTGTGTTCCCAGAGCTTGATAGTTCATAGAGTACTTTCTGGGGACTGCCGTAGCTCCTACTTGGCTTGACATTCTCAGCGGAAGAAACCTTGAGTGACATGAAGTGTATCCTGTCTGGTCTGAGACAAACTGACATTTTTAAAAGCTGTGTAAACACTTCAGCAAGATAGAGACGAAGATAAAAACAGAGTTCAAACCAGTTCAGTTGCAGTATAATCTTTATAAGGGAGAGGGAATGAGTTGATCCTCAGAGGACCCAGCTGAATATGAGCACTTTCGTATAGTTTTAGGAACTATACACAGGGGAGCATCCCAAGGAGTTTTTGGCCTTTTATCAGTTTATATTCACACCTCCACTGAAGTGACCTCAATGACAAAGACAATGGCTGAACATCACATAAGTTAATGTGTTGGACCATTCACAGTTCCCACTGGGATGAGAGAGTCTGTATTCCAAAGTAGGAAAAATGTGTGTTCTTAGAACTACTGAAGTCTGTAATTCCTATAACTATTGTCTAAGGTCAAACTGCAGCTTTTCCTTGGATGAGCGCCTCAGTCCTACATCCTTCGGTGACGTCCCCCATCGGTTAGCAAAGAGCCGTTTTTTGAAGCCAGGAGTTTGTCTTACAGGGCGCTGCCATCTTTGATCTTTGGAGCCAGATGAAACCATATTCGGATGAGAGGGCAAAGCTGGGAGAGGAGTGAGGTCACCTCTGTATTGGCTTCATTTTCAGACCGCAAGACTACATCCATACAGTCTATGATGAGCACTTTTTGATGTCGCTCTGGCAATTAAAGGGTCAAATCGCCCCAAAAACATCTTGCGCTGACATTCACTCCTGACCTCAGACACAATATGCTGCGTCCACCGGAGCTTCTTCTATAACCGCATCACACTCCTAACCAGCAAACCAACCACTGTCGGCAGATGGAGTTTGCTCCGTTGCCACGGAGACGGCTCTGTTGCTCTTCCGAGCTCAACAGCTGTTATGATTTCATGGACGAACGAGATGAAGAGACAGACGTGTTATACAGTTGAAAGCTCTTCAGAGGCACCGAGTTGGGATTGTAGATGAGACAAAACTAACCTCAAAACTTTCAAATGTCCCTTTGAAGTAAATTTTTTTTTCTTTTTAGCACAAAGTCTTGATGAGGTCCCGGTTAAAGCATGCGCTCTTTATGAAACAACAGCTTCAGTGAATTTGGGATCCAAGTGGCATAAATGGAAGTGATGACTTGTATGTTAATGTTTGCAGTGTGTGGCATTGATCAAGCGTGCTCGCTTCTCTAACATTTACTTAACTAAACACCAAAGCAAAAGCTTTTTCAACGTGGCTTATTTGGCTTCTACTACAAGAAATTTGAGATTTCTGAGCAAAATCAAGATCTACCATCTGGTTATAGTTTCTTATTAGCATGCATATCAGTCGTGTTTTTGCCTCCTATTGTTATTTTTGTGTTTGTATGAACCATCATCATTTCGATATTTGTTTGTGCCGAAGACCTTACTGTACATTATTACCCAAGTGTTATGATTATTAAGTGAGGCGTTTCCTCTTTTTTGTATGAATAAGCAATAACCGGGTGATTATCCAAAGAAAAGTCTGGATTAATGACCAAGGAGTAGGTGAAGACTGTGTTCTTGCGGAATGGAGCTTTAATGACCGACTATAAAGAGCCAGTTTGCTTCTAATGAGAACTGTTCAATGGTGAGAGGAGGTACCTTGATATAAAGTCCTCGCTGATTGAGACTGACAGATGCTGACTTAAATACCATAAATAAAACTAATCCCACATCTCTGCGTCAGAGCTGTACAGTCTGAATGCCTGAATAAATCCAGCCTGCCCTCCGATGTTTTATCCGTGTGCGGTGGACGCGCTAATCATCCCGGCATCCTCCGTATTGTGATTGCCATCTCTCTCACTGTGATTTCTTTTCATTTTGCGCCCTCTCGCCCTCGCCCCTCAGATGTACCAGACAGGAAGCTGACATCAGACGAGGAGGAAGCCAGGCGCATCGCCGAGATGGGAAAACCGGTGCTGGGGGAACACCACAAGCTGGAAGTCATTATTGAGGAATCGTACGAGTTTAAGGTGAGGAGAGGTTGCTCTTCAAACGACAGTCCTCGATTAGTGCCACACGTATAGCCGCTGCTTCGTCTCAGCCTGAAATGACAGCGGCGCGATTCTAATTTTAGAAGGAGATACGGTTCATATGCATCCTCTAATCTCCTCAAGTGAAAATACAGCCTCCATATTTGTGTGTCTGGTGTGAGGCTTCCATCACACCGAGCTTTGAGCGGCCTGCAACTTGATGCCAGTGCCATCATGTGGTGGAGATCATGTATTTCCTCTTTTTTTTTAAAGCAGCTTCTAGCCTGTGGATGCAAATCAGGGATGTGTTTCATTCTGGCTTTTGATGTTGTTGTCTCACGCAGAGCACTGTTGATAAGCTGATCAAGAAGACCAACCTGGCGCTGGTGGTGGGGACTAACTCCTGGAGAGACCAGTTCATGGAGGCCATCACAGTCAGTGCAGGTACAGAGAAGTGAAGCATCTCTAAAGGCCTGCACAAAAGTCTTTGTTCCCTTCATTAGGAACACATCAGTTCCAGGCATTTCTCCTTTTTTCTTGTGGAAAAAACACTTTAAGCAAAAAGGTTCAATCAGAAGAATCACAAAAACTTTATCATATGCCATTGATTGCTCCAGTAGAATCAATATTGTCAAATGAAGCATCAGATAACAGCAGTGGTGAGTTGGTTACATAGGTAGAGTGTACATTATGTGATTAAACTACAATATTGTGCACAAAAGCATTTAATACATACAGGCATAAATACAGGCGTTTCTGCAGCTATGAGAAATCTTCTTTGTTGATTTGAGTTAGCATAGTTAGCACAAGATAACAGGTCACATAAGGTAAGAATGTGTGTGTGTGTATATATATATATATATATATATATATATATATATATTTATGTGTATATGCACAGAATATATAATTTATACAAACACTGTGACACTGGATCACTTCGAAGGGTTGTGAATGAATATGATATTGCATAGAAAAAATGGAACATGCAATATTGTAAAGGATCTGGAGTCTGATCTGAGTGGAAATGTGAAGAAATGTGAAAATATGGTGATCAGTTGATTAGCTTGTCTGAGCACAACTAACAGTTAACAGCAAAACATAAAAGTTTGTGATCACTACAGGTGCTACTGTAATATAGAGAAGGCTAGCACTTTCCCTTCATTTCCACTGTGTGTCCTAAGCTACGCTCGTCTCGGCTTGTGATTTTATCAATATTTCACCAAACTCTTTGCATATTGGATGTCCACATCATCAAAACATTGTCCGTGACTGACTTCAGTGCATAAATACTGGCGTCGGAGAGAAGCCTTTCAGAGACTCATCTGAGCGGAGTCCTGCCGTGGAAAAGGCTGGAAGCTCTGGAAGGAGCTGTCTGAAGTGCGTCAGGGGGAAGCGGCCCATCACGGGAGGCGTCGGCAGCCTCAGCCGCTCTGTCCGCCGCAGTCACAGTCAGCGCGCGGGCCTCGCTTTGACGCCGCGCTCCTGAAATATTCAGTCCGGCCGCGCTCTTTATTTTTTCATCATGCACCCGTGGCTGAAAAATGCATGCAGGCTCACACGGCCTGACACTTTGAATCAGGACAGCGCCGCTCCCGTCCGCCGAGCTTCCTGCCAGCCTGCCTGGGACAGAACAGAGGACGCCCCGCGCCTCCACCTGAGGCCCGGGACCGCCCACATTTTTAGCTCTTTTAAGATGAGATGAGATGACAAGCGGAGCTGTGGAGCCCAGCGCTTCATCCTGAAATTACAGAATCGGCCTCTGATAGATTCACAAGTTAGAATTTGACTTGGAATGACAGAAAGAGGAATTACGCTCTGTCCATTCATCCATCATCTCACTTTGTAGTTTAACAGTGTCTGTGTGGAGCCTGTTTCCTGTACACCTTGGACAGGCCTCTAGTCTATTACAGGACACACACACACACACACTCCAGTCACTCTCACACTCACACCTATTAGCAATCAATGTAAACACATAGATTAGCAACATGACTGAGAGGAAACTGGAGTGGCCAAAGACGATACGATACAATAGATATGATATGATATGATACAATATGATATAATGTGATACAATATGATAGGTGGTGTCATGAATATATGCTAGGTTGTAAAAAGTCTCCCTCTGATCAAAATGGCCATCAACAGAACATTTTAGAATCAGCCATATTTATAGTTATCTAGTTTTATAGCGTGATCAGACTCTCAAAACCTGCCATGTAAATTCACTTTATCTAAAACTTTAAGTACAGACACTAAATATAAACAGACAACCCAGATACAAGTTTTAGAGTTTAGGGGAGAAGCCTAAAATTGTGAGAAAACAGGCGATAGATTTTGCATTATTCAACATGAGAACACCATTAAAAAGTTGAAACTTACATCTCGGCCTAAAGTTGAACACAAGTGCATAGACCTGATTCCCATTGATTGCAAGAGACTAATTGATCAAAAGTGAGTGTTGCCCTGTAGCGGCGATATTCATCTTTGTATTGGTAACGCATTTAAAATAGATTACACACAGCAGTAACCCCAGGCTGCAGTGATGCAACATCTCACAATGAAAAAATAAGTCAATGTGCACTTTTTAAGTCGGTGTTGTTCTCTTCCTTCCCCTCTCTGTCGTCCCTTATCTCCTTCATCAATCCCCTTATCTCCGCAATGTTCTCCAACTCCTCTCCCGCTTCCTTTGTGCATCATCGTGCCTGCCTCCCTTTCTCTTTTTCATCTTCCATTTTCTTTGCTCTCCCGTCTCTTAACATTCACCTCCCCCGATTAACCCCTCTCTCCTTATCTTTGCTCAAATATTCCACCATCTCTCTTCTCCTCTCTTTCTTGTCGTCTGCTCCACCCTCCGCCCGTCTTTCCACCCTCGATCAGACGAGGACGAAGAGGACACGGGCGAAGAGCGGCTGCCGTCCTGCTTCGACTACGTCATGCACTTCCTCACCGTCTTCTGGAAGGTGCTGTTCGCCTGCGTCCCTCCCACGGACTACCTGAACGGCTGGGCCTGCTTCTTCATCTCCATCGTCATCATCGGCCTCCTCACGGCCGTCATCGGGGACCTCGCCTCGCACTTCGGCTGCACCATCGGCCTCAAGGACTCCGTCACTGCTGTGGTGTTTGTGGCGCTCGGCACATCTGTCCCAGGTGAGTCCCAGGAGAAAAGACTGAGAGACTTTCATTTTACATCTTTATTGTCCCTAACTGATTGTGCAGCATCAATGGAGATATCTATCTATGGATATATACCCATCTATCTATCTATCAAACTATCTATCTATCTATCTATCTATCTATCTATCTATCTATCTATCTATCTATCTATCTATCTATCTATCTATCTATCTATCTATCTATCTATCTATCTATCTATCTATCTATCTAGCTATCTAGCTATCTAGCTATCTATCTAGCTACACCTCCAGAGAGTTTGTTCCACAGTTGAAGACCACAGAAGCTAAATGCAGCTTCACCCTGTTTAGTTCTCACCCTCGGGACAGGAAGTCAACCTGTCCCTTGAGACAGGTCTACTCACTGTTAACAGCTCACATAGGGAAAAGGCAGCTAATTCACAGAGGAGCGACTTAGACTTTGTAATTGACCTTTACATGCATGTTTTTGCACTGAGAACTGAAATCAGGCAATTCCCAACACCGTGAATGTTTGGCCTAATTATGAACAACACTTGCTGACACACTCAGGTTTTGATGGTGGTTCAGGGTCAGCTGCGTGTGTCTGATTCTAATTAGTTTGTGTCTATAAATAATCAGTAGGTGTGTGAGCTCTGCAGAGAGTCCGAGAGCCAGAGAGACATAAGGAGGGAATGAGGTGTCAGAGCGCCTGCAAGAGGCTTTATCAATGCAGAAAAAGGAGAAAATGAAGATCCAAGAGTTTGAGTCTGAGGTTTGAAAGTGCAAGTCAACAGTGCCCATGAAATGATCAGTCGGAGGAATACAGAGTTCTGACACAGACGTAGGAAAATTGGTCGGAACTGCGAAAAAACCCCCACAAAAAAACAACGCCTCAGCAGAAAAACTTCTGATTCTGTTCCAAAATGCAAAATAAGGAGGGACTGGGATAAAACTGGGATGCGTTGTGACATTCCCAGAAAAAAGTTGCAGCAACATCACAAAATAGCAAACAAGAAATGAGACCAAAAGCTGAATATGTTGATACTTACTAATGCTGTTAATGCGAGGGCTAGTAAACGGCTAATGCAGTGCGAATGTGTGCACACGTTAAGAGGAATGATATGCAACTTCAGAAGTTTTTGAGACTCTCTCAGCCACCAAACTTGCCTAGTCATCAAGTTGGCTGATGCTCTTATATCGCTCTAGAACAACGTTATCAGCCAACAGGAACGTGCCACCAAAAACCTTGGCTCTGTCAGCAGTTTTTGTTATTAAAGGTCCTACAGTATGTGCGGCATTAATAAATCATTGCGGCATTCATTTTGAGGGGAAGTATATACAATATATGAATATTATAAACAAGCGAGACCAATATAGAGAAGACTGCCAGCCTCCGCTGGCCTTCACGGTATTTTTCACAATTTATTTTTTGAGCGACAGGTGGCTTTTGGCAGGAAATGATGTGAAGATATGAAGAGTCGCTTCCATCATGTTTATCTGCTTCAGGGATGCGAGAGCGGGATGAATGGTAATGGTCGGAGGAGTGGGCAAAAGTTAGGAGCTGACGAGCCAAAAACTGCCAACAAAAACTGATCATCTTGATGGTTTTCAGACAGAAATAGTGTGTGTTAGTGTGTGTGTGTGTGTGTGCGTGTGCGTGTGTGTGTGTGTGGACCTTCTAGGACCTTGGACCCTCTTACTATGAGGCAGCAATGCTATCAACCAATCCACTGTGTCTCACCAAAAACTAAGCTAGTTATAGGTTATTATAGGTTGTGATATTTTAATCAGCTATTTCAATATGTTTTAATCAGTCTGATTTTAATTAAATGTGACTGGTCTTTTAATTATTATTATTCGATCAAGTAAGTTAGACCCATTTTAAATGTATTTCTTCTCATTTACAAAGTCAAAGTGAATTGCAATCAAAACGCAGTCAGAATGACAAACAAATCAATTAGAAAAAGCACTGATCAAAGTCAGATCAAAGTAATATTCCAGGTCTGAGTGTAGATCAACTGTGTTTAGTTGTTCAGAACGGTTCAAAAACCCATTTCCAGATGGGTCCAGTATAAAACTTTGGTACACTTTAATGAAAGACCAAGATAAAAACACTAAATTTGAGGAAGAATGTCCTCAAAACGAGTCAAGTTTCACTTGACAAAGTTTCTTGCTTCATTTAAGATTATAGTGTGAAGTTAAACACAAACAAGACTGTTTACCAGTCAGCCTTCTGAGACACACTGAGACACATGCCTTTTGTTGAGTTAGTTTGAGCCCTCATCGTGTGTGTGTTTTAACCCCGGCCTGGCCTGACCCCCCCCCCCCCCCCCCCCCCCCCCCCTCTCTAACCCCCACCCCCCCCCTGCAGACACCTTCGCCAGTAAAGTCTCTGCGGTCCAGGACACCTACGCGGACGCCTCCATCGGCAACGTGACGGGCAGCAACGCCGTCAACGTCTTCCTGGGCATCGGCATGGCCTGGTCGGTGGCGGCCATCTACTGGCGCAGCCAGGGGAAGCCGTTCGTGGTGGACGCCGGCTCGCTGGCCTTCTCCGTCACCCTCTTCACCATCTTCGCCTTCCTGGCCGTCTCGGTGCTGCTCTACCGACGCCGGGCGCACATCGGGGGGGAACTGGGCGGGCCCCGGGGACACAGACTGGCTACGTCGGCCTTCTTCTTCGGCCTCTGGTTCCTGTACATCCTCTTCTCCAGCCTGGAGGCTTACTGTCATATAGAGGGCTTCTAAAACAGAGAGGGGGGGCTTACAGTACAACTCCATGAGGTTTGGAAAAAAAAAAATAACAAAAAGAGTGAATTCTCACTGTGGAATTTGGGTCAGTCTTGTAAAGCTATGAAAGGACAGGAGAGGTAAAAACCCGGGGTTTTCCCAGACCAGATGCCCCCGCCCCCCACACACCTCCCTCTCCCTCTCTCTCTCCCTCAACCCCTCCTGTAAGGATGCTTGGAGGTGTTGTGTCCTGCCCCCTAGTGGCCGGCAGGGGAAGCTGTCCCGGGCCTGCCCGAGTGTGCTTACAGTTGGGATTGGGTCGCCACCAGAAGAGTCCAGAAGATGCCGATTCCAAGGGTGGTGTCTGCATTCCACTGGAAGAGACTGCAGTCTTATAAATCCGGAGAGAGTTGAGTTAATCAGAGGTATATATTTTTCTCAACATCTGACGAGAACGACTTTTTTTAAAAAGTATTTTGGGGATAAAAATGCAAAAAACGAATAAAACAAAAAAAATCTCACACGCACACACACACACACACATACACACAAACATGTGCAAAAAGAGGAATAAAAAGAACTATTTTCTGATCTACGTTGAGGAATAACAAAAGATTATATCGTAAATGGGAATATGTTGTCGAGTGACAGTGGGGGAGGATTCATAGTATTTATTTTTATTTGCATAGTTTCCTAAGGAGCACTGCAGAGTTCTCAGAAATCACACAAACAAAGAAGAAGAAGAAGAGGAAGAGGAGCAACAGTGACACTTCACACAGGGAGATGAATCACCATTCAAACAGGCGAGGAGGAAGAGGTGGACACAGTGAACATGGTCAAACTGCCCTGAACATTACTTCCGTACTCTCTACGTATCTATATATACTATATTTCCATATTTTCTGTATATTTTGAATATTTGTTTAAATGTGGTCACCTTCGGCTCTAACAACAGAGGATCGCTGTGGCTAAGCGGGAGGGGAGGGGGGGGCTCAATCTATATACTGGAACGATGTCTTCACATTTCTAAGAGTTATGTATCTTGCCTAGGTAAAAAGTATGACATTGTATTTTATTTATTTACTGATATCTTGGTCTCACTCGAGTTTTCACCTTTTCAATCAGAAATCTCAAAAAAAAAGGAAGAAAAAAACGTGTTGCTGCAGAAGTAAAATTCAGAGGTATTTTTGTACTGTTCCTTCCATGCACTTTGCTGTATAGATCTATTTATGGAGACTTCTACTTGTACATGTGCTAAAGGCCAATATTAAAGGTGTCGCTACGGACAGAACAGAGTGCCTGCGGAGGGAGAGGTGTTTGCTGCCCACGCTAACCAGTTCATCTCCACTCAGCCAAGCAACTGAAGAGTTTCACACCAGAAATTGAGCATCATTGTTTGTTTTAAAGCCACTTTTATAGATTTTTTTTCTGGCCTCTTGGTCATCCGTGGAGATTCTCATCCATCCAGGTCTTTGTTATCATGTGAAATGTCTCCGAAGGCCAGCTGCCACGACTCTAGCCTATTATAACCTAACTCATTGTCACACCCTGCAAACTGCTTTTATGTTATCTCTTTATAATTTCAAGGCAAAGATGATTGTTTCTTCTCTCTGTTGCCCAGAAAAAAAGGTTTCTGAGCTATTTGAAATAGACGAGTAACCTTCCTGATTAAAACAATCTTAGAAAAACAACTGATTAATATGCATTCACATGGCATTTGTTATTCTAATTTGGCCTTTTCTTTTACTTTATTCATTATATAAAACAAAACATCTACTTTAATGTAATTTTCTCAACATTTCTGTTTTCATTTCTGCAACATAATGATGCAGCTACTTCTGCTATTTGCTAAATTATTACTTTCAAGCTGTTTGGCACCACTATACTCTAGCTGGTGAAAGCAGAGGTATGAAGCTAAAACGCATATTCTATTATTTATTTTTATTTATTATTGCATTATTTTAGTTTAGAGAAAGATATAAACAACACAACAAAGGCCTAGAGCCGAGCTAGCTTCCTTTAGCTGCATACACACTGCATCCATGCTCTGTTTTATCCCCTGGAGTCTGGAGTGTAATTTCTGCCATTGTAGTATCTAAATACACTACAATAAACTTATTTCACAAGCTAGATGCTAACTTTATTTTCCTTTTGGTTCCAGGCAGGTTTCATACAGTGAAATTAGCTTTACTAGCTTCACAACAGAGAGCAGCAGATTAAGAATCAGAAAATGTCTCCTTTCTCGAGAACTTTATCTAACCTCTAATGCTTACAAACACACATTTCATGGGCCTAATTTTGACTGTAAATCCCACTCATTGCTGCTTGCATCTACGTTTCAACTCATTTGTGACTAATTCTGCAAGATGCAAGGAAAATCTTATCATTAGAAATCTATTTTTCATTGTTGCTTCAGGAAAATAACTGAAAAATTCTGTTCAATTTATTTTGCTCATCATGGGATGAGTCTGTGATTCTCTTTACGGACTGAAACTCTTCACTGACCAAGCTGCGTTGAGATCCTGGTGTTGCGTATCAGAGCGGCAGATAGCTCCAGGTTTGAGTTTGACTGGAAACTGATAACGCTAAGAAATGTTTAAACACATTTGACTGGTGCTTTGTTTTTAAAAAATTAAAATGAGACAGAGAGAGAAAAGTCAAATCAGTGATCAGAAACTCCCAGGAGCAGTGGAAAACATGTTTAGTACTTAATTTGCATAAAGGTGTGTGTTGGTATATAATCAGTCGATTCTGGATTCATTTAAAATAAAAAAAATCACCCAAGAGATTACCAAAGAGGTGGGATGCAACATTAAAAAAGTAAACGAAAAACAAAAACAAACAAACAAACAAGTGACGGTATGTGGCAGTGACACTGTACTTCCACCTGGGGGATGTCAATCTCCAGTTCCTGTGGTCATCCCTTCTTCTCCTTCTCTACTCAGCACTCCTCCTCCTCCTCCTCCTCCTCCTCCTCCTCCTCCTCCTCCTCCTCTTCTAGTTCTTCCTCTTCAATGTTCTTCCTCTGTGGTGAGCAGTGTTGTAAATACGTCTCGTGGCTCAACCGGATGCTCCTTCTCCCCCTGGCCCTGGACCACACCTGCTCACCCCACTCTGTCTCTCTTTCTCTCTTTCTCTTTCACTCTCTCACTCTCTATCTCTCTCTTACATGTAAACACACACGCATACACAGACACACACACACACATGCGGAGTCGAGCGATGGGTCCACTGCTGCACAAGTAAGAGGAAGGGACGGTCTGTGCCGACTGTCACATACAGTACAGAGGCAACACACAACACCCACATTATGTACATAATGATTTTCCGTGTATGTTTACATAGACACAGTAACAGTGTCCTGGGGGTCGGGGAAGCATGTCAACACAACTCTCACGTCTCATCTACAGGTTGTTATTATCTGCAGTCGCTTCATCTGAGCCAGTGTCAGTGGAAGTGTGGAAGTTTTTATGATTTCCTTTAGTTTTGTTGTTGTTTTTCTTTCCCCAAATTTCCAGTGTTAAACTCCTGCAGCAGGAAATATTGTCGGTTTTGATTTCAGCAGGAATTCATGATGTCAAGGAATTGTTCTTGGTTTCTTCGGTGACTGTTTGTATCATTTTATTATTTTTATTTCTTTCTCTTTTATTTTTGGTTGTGTTGTTGGTTTTATTCTAACAGGGATCTGTTGAGCAGGGGCCGGTGTGTGTGTGTGTGTGTGTGTGTGTGCGTGTGTTGGTGTGCTGTGCATGTTGCCAGGCTCTGTTGTGGTCGGCCGTCACAAATGGCACGATTTCTGAATTGGTTCTTTTTTCATTTTTTGGCTCAGACAATTACACGTCTTAATTCTGTGGAAGAAAATATGAAGCATACACATCACCTCTCGAAGGCATCAGTCTATTCTTTTCTCTTTTCTTTCTCAGCCTGTGGGGTGGAAGTGAAACATCACCGTTCAGTGACTGGAACTTGTGGTTTGATGATGTTGTGTGAGACGCTGAGGTTAAAGCGTAAACGACAAGGTGAATAACGTTCTTTTAAACTTAACTGTTTCATTTTTCTTGTGTAACAGAAAAGGGGCACACTTTAATGGATGGGTATGTTTTGTTTTTTTGGGGTTTTTTTTCCTGGCCTGCAATGAGATGTCAAAATAAAAAAAGCAAATTTCCCAAAGCTGTTGGTGTTTTGAGATCAAGCCGTTTTGTTCTTTTAACCAGGAATGAAAGCAGCTCTCTGGGTCTTACGCAAACACTGGTTGCGCTGACTTTAAATTAGGCCTCAATCTGTCTCTGAACCTGACAATGTGGTGGGAACATCTTCTATTAACATCACTGAGCAATGAAGATAGGCCTGATCACAGTGTTTTACCAAAATTGATTTAATTAAAAGATGAAAATCTGCAAAATCATTGTCAATGGGTGCTTTTTAGGAGTTGATGGAATGAAAGACTTTTATTTTGAAATCCCTTCATTTTCCTTTCTCCACCTAAAAAACCAAGGGAAGGAGTTATTTGGCCAGTAGCTCATATCATTGAATAATAATAATCAATAATCGCCATGTTTGCAGCACTGTCAAACTCGTCCAGCCTGTCACGGATGTTTTTTGGGAGGGAGCTCTTTGTTTACATTTTGCACATTGAAGAACATTGCAAATTCATTCAGACGTTTCTGTTAAAGCAGCAGTCAGGTTGTGATCCTGTAAACTGCAAAGTCATTGCAAATGCGTGCTTATGTTTCATCTCTATCACAGTCAAAAGATCAAAGGTCAAACCAAATAAATCTACAATTCACAGTAAAAAGAAAAGAGTAAAAATCATTGGAATCTATGAGATCTAACATATAAACTTTGCCTTAGCCTCATAACACTTCTTTCATGTACTGCTGATTTACGTTTGGACTCGAAAGCTTTTTATAGATTAATTTCATGTAGAATCAGTCAGTTTAAGATCTCTTTGAGATTTGGACCCGCTATCATAAACTGGACTTGTTAATTATAGTTCCATTTATTCATCTTAAATTATGTCCTTTTTTTATTGCTCTCTTAAACCCAGACTCACTAATTTCCACATTTGAAACGTTAGATCAAACAAATCTGACTCAGACTCTAATTTCCTTTAACGTTTTGCTCACTAAATCTTAGTTCCAGTCGAAAAGACCTCACAGAGTTTACAGAGATGTCTGTCTCAGCTTTGGTTTGATTTTCACGCATGAATGTGACATATTAACTGTGATATGTCCAATTTATCATCTGGTTTCTTTTCTTCCATACACACATCACCTCGTCTGTCAGCTTCTACCCAGACACACGTGTTGTTTATCACCTCATGCATCTGCACATCATTTCAGACTGATTATTTATTATTGGTTCTTATCTGCTCTGGGGGACTGTGTCTTCACGGCTGTCTTATTGACACAGTTGTTTATCTCTTTCTGTGCTTTTCATGAACAGGTTGAAATTTGATTTACAGGTTAGAAAATAATCAGTGATTATTTTGAAATTCAATTACACACACACGTGCACACACACATACATACACACCCTTACACACACACACTCCTCATCCCCTCATCACATCTCTGTAATAGGTGGGATTGTTCATTGGATTACCTGTGTTGACTGTTTTTTACTCCTTGCTATGGATTCTGTTTTTATTTCAGGGAAAAATTTTATGCATGGACGTTAAACCTTAGGTTGAGTATTTTGTTTATGTTTTTTGTTTCTTTTTTTTTGTTTGTTTGTTTGTTGGGGTGGGGGTCAAAACTTAAATAAAGGAGAGATTTTGGAGAGGAAAAATGCTTTCTTGGATTCTTGTTTCTTTTTTTTTCCCCACCACAGTAGATTCTGGTGCTGAGAACCAAGTGTATTAAGTGTATAACTGCCCTGCAAAAAAAAAGAAGAAATACTCAGTATCACATAACTATAGGAAAAGTTTATTGCTTTAACAATATCCTTTTCACATTTTAACAATGAAGTGATAACGTGTAATAAATGTGTGAAAATGTATGAAAAAAAGTTAAGCTTTTGCACAATATTTTTCCATTGTATCAGTTAAAATATAAGTAATATAATAAAATGACATTAAATTAGTGCAATTCTATTACACATGTAGTTATATTATTATTATTGCAAAATATGATATTTGAGGTACAACACTCCCTTAAGAGAGTCTGGTTTGTTTTCTCTTCAGTACAGTCCCATGCACTTCAAAATCTTCAGAGTATGCACACTGATTACAATCTCATTTACTGTATTCAATAACTGTATTATCTCAACATGTCCATATTCCTGCCTCACCTTATTACGTTTGAAAGTAAAAATATCTTAAAATAATGTGACAATATCACGTTACAGCGTGAAATGTGAGAGAGCTATCGGTATACCGATAAGCCATTGACATTATTACGTTATACCGGTTCCAAATTAAACACTTAGCACTTGAAATGCTTAAGTGGAAACGGGCCAGGTGGAGGCTGGAGAGAGGAGGGGGCGGGGCATAGCGCGATAAGGGAGGCTGATTGACGTGTGTGAGCACCAATAGGAAGCCGGAGGCGATTCGCACGTTGCCACAATTGGCTTAGAATAAAAAACTAGTGCGTCTGAGCTGTTTGCGGCGATGATTGGTGACGGATTGTGCAGCTGAGAGCAGCCAGCTTTTAGCAGTGTGTTTGATACCCGACAGCTACCCGACTATGCAGCAGCCGGACGATGCACCCACCTCTATATGCAGTGTTTGTGTGCAGGATTAGCGGCTACTTAGCTGTGTGTGTGCGTGTGTGTGTGCCTGTGTGTGTGTGTTGGTGAGTGTGTGTGGCTGCAGGGTGCACCGGGCCGCCTCAGGTGGATGCGCCTGCAGTGATCCAGGTCGCCCCTATGGATCGCGTCCATGGATGTCTTCAAAACCGCTTTGGACAACACTTTGAGTCCCAAGGCGTCGGAAGAAGCAGATGCAGATGTTTTCCGCTGGCCCAGCATCCCGGAGGATGGAGTCCGGACCGGGCCGGAGCCCGGGCCGGGTCCTTCACCGGGTGGGGGACCGGGTGCAGCTCCTCCTCCTCCTCTTCCTCCCCGGTGCTTCTGGACCGCAGTGTTCGACTATGATGCTTCTGCAGAGGACGAGCTCAGCCTGCGGAGGGGAGACCTGGTGGAGGTCCTGTCCAAGGACTCCCTGGTATCCGGGGACGAGGGCTGGTGGACCGGGATGATCGCGGACCGGGTCGGGATATTCCCGTCCAATTATGTGAGCAGAGGGAAATGCATCCCGGAGGAGATCCGGGACGCCCCGGAGCAACAGTATCCAGTGCCTCCTCTGCACCGTGAGTACCTCATTGTGTGTGTGTGTGTGTGTGTGTGTTTAGTGGTGGAAACAGAGCCCAGGTCGAGCCTGGTCTTTTGTCAGGAGGCCAGAGAAAGGCTGCTGTGTCACGGCAGGCGCAGTGCACTCCTGCTGGCCTAGAAACAGCCGAGCATCCTCTCAGCATCAGCACCATTATTCATCACAGTGCCTGTCAAACATCACCGTGCAACCCCGCCTCGTTACTCAAATTACAATGCACGCAGTGTGCGCCCGCTGCATCCTCAGCAGAACACAACACATGCAACATGAGCAGGAGAGGAACATGCATCGGTGTTTGCGAGGAAAGATGCATTTAAAAAAAAAAAGGAAAACCTCATGGCGTTTGCACCCAAAATTGCACCGTAAGAGAGACAGATGTGTGACATTGTGCTTGCAGAGACAAAGCTTCTGCAGCATCATGTGCAGCCATAGACTCAGTAAGCATAAAAACACCCATAGTGCACTGCACACACACTGCTCTTCCTGCTTACTGGGGCTCCATCAGCTGTGTGAAGGCATGTCCTGCAGCAGCAAAACCACAGACAACTTTTATTATATTACAGATCAAAGATCATGTTTATAAGGAAGTTGCACACACACACACACACCACACACAAATAAATAACTAGTCCATTAAAAATAAAGATGTCTTTCAGGTGAAGACAGTGACCATTCATGTACAACAGATCTCCACAGTCAGTAACAGAAAAAAAGATTTCCAACACTTTCTGTTTCACATGTAAAGAAACATCTTACTTGCTTTGTTCCCAGCAGTGTTGTCATCAGGTTAATTCAGGGAATCTGTCCATCACAGGACACACACACTCACATCATTCACTCTCACACTCACACCTAGAAGCAGTAGAGTCTCCAGTCTCTCTCTGGAGACTGTAGGAGGAATTATTTTAGGACTGTGGGAGGAAATTGTAGTACTCCCCAAAAAGACCTGCACATACACAGGAAAAATGTTCAGATATCACACAAAAAGACCCTCATACTGACCCGGATTGGAACCGATCTTTGATCTTCTTGCTGTGTAGTGACAGTGCAATTTACCAATCAACCATGTCGCCCCCAAAAAGAAGATCCTGATAAAACTTTTTTGTTTTTATGTTTGTCTTCAAAAAAGTGTTTATCAATTAGAAATCTTAGATATTTAAGATGATCAAACAGCTGATAAAATAAAACGTCCCTTCATCAGTTCCACAGTGGAGACACTTACAGTGTTGCAGCAAGAGGAGAAGCATGAAGAACAATAGACGATGAGCTCACAGGCATTGAGAAACAGCAGCAGCAGCGAAACCAGGTTAAACGTGTTAACATTTGCACAGACGAGGCTTCTTTGCACTAATGGGCTCATAAAGCAGGTGTTTGAAGATGTAATGAGGGACATCAGGCCCGGTGTTGGGTGGGCTCTACCACCTCAGCTGTCTTTGTTGGCAGTGTCTCTCTCTCTGTCTGTCTGTCTCTTCTCTCTTTCTTTCATCTCCTCATATTCAGCTGCAGCTGGCCTACATTCACACACCGTCCCACCTGAAATATTCATCAAGGTCAGTCTGCTGTGGAGCCCGGAGAATACCAGCAGTGTGAGAGTTTGCAGCCTGAGGGACAAATCGCACACACAGCTAGGGGAGAGAGGGTCGTTGTCACTCTTTCCATCCCATCTCTTCTTCAAACATGGCAGCCTGGTTTGGAGACAGATGCTCACACTTGTGTAAGAGCAGGAGGGGTACTTCCATCAGATCCTGTATTTGGGGCAGCAGGGTGGCTTAGTGAAAACATCCTCCAGCTGAATGACCTGGTTTTCAGATCCTTGTTCGCAAGTGAAACTGAGAATTGCTGCCAGGTCCAGACAAGCCGACCTTCACGTCCTTCAAACTGTGTGTGTGTGTGTGCTTGTGTGTGTGTGTGTGTGTGTGCGCACAAAAAGACAGGAGAGCTTTGTTGCCAATTCAGTCCACATTCAATTCAAAGCACTGTATTTCTTACTAGAGGGAAATTCAAGCTTCACCATGCAGTTGTACGGAAACGCAGAACGGGTCATTACATTAAAGCAAGAAATTCATAATAATGTTATCTTGAGATACTTAACATTTGAATTGTTCTCCACTAAAGTCTGTATTGAGCCTCTCATAGCACATGTTGTTAAGACAGTGACCAGACAAGTCTCCAATCCATAACAGAACACATTCACACATTCACTCTCAGACTCACACTCACACCAACAGACAGGTTGGAGCCTCCAGGTGGCCCGAACATGTATGATTTTGGACTGAAATGGCTCAGACACTGGATAAACATGCAAAATCCAGACAGAAAGGGGACAGAACTCAACAAGTCCCACATCGGAACAAGCTGTAAGCGACGAAAAACTTTCATTAGAAAGAAACCTCAAGCTCAGAGTCTGCCTTGAACTGGCTGGGTTAGAGAGACAGAAAGATGGTGAAGGAGAGCGAGAAAGAGATCACATAGTGTAACAATAAATGCTGCTCTACATTCTTCAAACTATCAGGGGATGAAACTGCAGTAGTGTAAGTACCAGTACAAGAGCAGAGTTCACGCTCTATTGAAGGGAGATAGCAGGAGGAGAGGGGTGACTAGAAGGAAGGTTAAGGGCAGAAAGGAAGGACGGAAGAGTTGGAACAGTCATAAGAATATAGGAAGTATAAAATGAGACACTGACATTGATATCTGCCCGTCTAAACCTTTTGTCCTCTTGCCCTCTGTGTCTGCACAGTCCTGGAGATCGATTTCTCCGAGCTGACCCTGGAGGAAATCATCGGAGTGGGCGGCTTTGGGAAGGTTTACCGAGCCGTGTGGAGGGGCTCCGAGGTGGCGGTGAAGGCGGCTCGACGGGACCCGGACGAGGACGCCGAGCAGACCCTGGAGAGCGTGCGGCAGGAGGCCAAGCTGTTCGCCATGCTCAACCACCCCAACATCATGGGTCTGCTGGGCGTGTGCCTGCAGGAGCCCAACCTGTGTCTGGTCATGGAGTACGCCCGGGGAGGACCCCTGAACCGGGCCCTGGCGGGAAAACGCATCCCGCCGTGCACGCTGGTGGACTGGGCGGTGCAGATCGCCAGGGGGATGCTCTACCTCCACAGCCAGGCCATCGTCCCCATCATCCACCGAGACCTCAAGTCCAGCAACAGTAAGAGCCCCCTCTTCACAGTTGGCATGTTGGTTCTCAGGGTCAAACTGTGTCAAAAGTGTCAAATTCACCCCCCCAAAAAACGATGAGCTGATGCAGTGATTTTAGCAAGAGGCACTGCATGCTGCTATTAAGAACCTCTGACATTACTGATTTCTTTGGAAATTATTTACAGGATTTTATCGAATAAATTGCTGGGGAAAAAAAAGTACATGCACTGTTTTTCAGCAGTCCAAAAAGTAAGACTATAGTATTTTAAAATAGAGGGAAAAAGTATCCCATCTGTACAAATTTTACAGGTTCTAGCAATTTAAAAGTTTATGTAAAATTGTAGTATAACCTTCAAATTGATATTAACAATAGTTATTCTCATGTTTCATATGTTCTTGCATTGTTATTTTCACAATCTACCAATTTTTATTAACTCTAGGGTGAATTAAGATGGAACATTTATGGACTCAGTTCTATGAATGTAGGCAAAGATCAGGCATTTATGTTTACTTCTTTTAATTTCAAACCATCCAGGACCTTAATTTTAAAAGGCAGACTTAAGAAGAGTGCAAACTGTCACTGTCACTCATGGCAGACCCCCAGAGTGCCACGTGTTGCGTGATGTGGGTATAAAATGAATGGACATGCTGTTTTGCAGCGATAATGCTCACTCTGCAGAATCGAGAGCAGAAAGCAAAAGGAGGTTTGCATGTATGTTTGTGGAGCGGTTGTAATCTCGCATTTTACCCAACTGGATCCCCTAAATCCCAAGCCTATTACTGAGGATTTGCCCAACGCTCGGCCCCAACCTCTCCCCATTGGAAGCTCAGACAATCCATACAATCAGCCGCTGGGCCGCCATTGGCTGGAGCTCCGGCGATCAGCTCAGTCACTCCACTTCCAATAGGCTGCTCTTAAAGTGTTAAGTCAGTCTAACTAGTTGCCATCCTGGGCTCTAAAGGGGAAAACCCACGTCCTCTTCAGACCTGGAGCCGAGCACAAGGTCTCTCTACTCCTGCAAATCCAATCCAGAGTCTTCATCTCTTGAGCCAGAAACTGGGCTCTAAAAATGATCTTCTTCTAGTGGAAAATGGGAGTGGCGTGTGCGCTCCAGTCACTTTATTTAGTACATGGTCCCATTTTCTTCCCATCTCTCTTCTTTCCACTCAGTTGAGAAACTGTGGTATAATCACTGGTAACAGGAATTGGCTCAGGATGTATGTCGACCATCAGGGGAAGCAACAATGCCGCAGCTGCACTCTCAAACCCGTTATTTTCGTTGCTTGAGCTGCACCATGAAGATGCGTAACTCCTCCGGAAAAAAGAACAAACTGCATCACGTCTCAACATCCCCTCACAACTTCTACCATCGCCAAAAAGGTCAAAATTTTAATTAATCAAATGTAATGACATTCAGACTCAGATGTGCTTTATATTTGGTGCTAATTGGTAAATGTCATGCACTAAACCTACAAATCTATTAATAATTATCTAAAATGATCGATTCAATAATGATCTGTGAATCTAATAACCATTTTTGAGCATGTCAAACATCACATTTCTCTTATATCCCCTCTAACAGATTAATCTAAATATACAACTACTAAAGTAATTAACAACTGTTTTCATATAGGATAATAATTAAGCATTTAAATATGTTTCTGAGTGTAATTTCAAGAAATGTGAATATTTTCAGGTTTCTTTCATCTCTGACTGAAAAATCGATGTCAGTGATGATGCACTTTTTTAATCATTTTATAGACCAAACAACTAATCCATTAATTAAAATAGTTTGCTGCAGCCCTCGGTCTTAAACGTGATTATATTCTGGTATTTTAGTCCTCTATGACAGCAAACCTTGAGGTGAATCAAATCACTTTTACACATCAAACAACAAATCAATTCAATCTGGAAAATAAGCTGTGCATGGAACCGGCTTCTAGCCCACGTGTCCTGCAGTCACCTCTACTGCGTGGGAGTGTGTCAGCTGTTTATATTTGCTAGAAAAAGCCAGACATTTCACTCATTATTTTTTACTCGTGAGCCTGCCAGTACTTTAGCTGTGCTCATCACTTTGTACCTGCAACCTTTCAACCACTTCTCCAGCCTCCCGTTCCAATAACACGCCATTTAGCACTCCAGTGCATTACAGTGAGTGCATGGGTCTGCAGCCTGGCCGACCTCAGGGGGAATCAGCTCTGTGTGTGTGTGTGTCTCATGTTCTACATCTTGAGCTGCACAGGAGCAGGATTTACTCTGGCCACATGTTGGGGGGTTTTTATGGTTTATTTGGAGGCTGCGTCACATGCTCAGCAGCAGATGAAGGGGCCGCGATGTGCACCGCAGCCCTGCAGACACACCCTCTGAGCCGGGCACGGCCACAGCAGATGGCCTGGCATCGTGGAGCTGAATGGAGGGGGTGGGGTGGGGTGAGGTGAGGGGGGGCATGTGGTTAGGAGGGAGCACTACTTTGCTTGTGTGCATGTTTGGAAAAGGATTGTTTTTTTTGTGTGTGTGAGTTGTTTTTTTTTTAGAGGCAATCAAAGGAAATGGGCGCGTCGTAATGGGGCTATTTCTGTAACTGTAGTATTACTGACGTGATCATGAACGTTGATGGTACTTTCCTCTGTTGTTGCAGTGGCTCACTGTTTCTCGGTCTCTCTGTTTGTTCTCTGCTCCGCTTTTATCCCTCCAACCCTTTCATCGCGGCCTCCTACCGACCGCCCAACCAACCTACCGCACCCTGTTTTGTTTTCACCATGTGTCCGATTTGTTTTTGCGTTACGTCCTGTCTGCCCTGGTCCCCGATTCCCAACCTTGTCCCAACATTACAACCTGAAACCTTTTATTTTTTCACCATCCTTCCAATAAAACCCCCCCCTCCCTCCCGCTCCACCCCATTGCCCACCACCACCACCACCGTCCCCCTCCAAAGTCCTCATCCTGGAGCGGGTGGAGATGGAGGACCTCAGCAACAAGACCCTGAAGATCACAGACTTTGGGCTGGCACGCGAGTGGCACCGCACCACCAAGATGAGCGCCGCCGGCACCTACGCCTGGATGGCGCCCGAAGTCATCCGCTCGTCCACGTTCTCCAAGGGTAGCGACATCTGGAGGTGGGCAGAGGAGAGAAGGGGGGGTGTCTGTGCAGCAGACAGACTGCGGAGAAAGAGAGAGAGAGAGAGAGTCAGCTTTTCCACTGTGCAGGAGGAAAAAGTTCAGCTCGGGTGGCAGTTGCCATAGTAACAGAGCAGACTGGCACGTTGGAAAATGAGTGGAAGCGAAACTGTTGGGAGACTACATGTAAATATGTATTCGGCTGAGTTTGCGTAGATGTGCTTGAGGAGGATTTTGAGTGTGTTTTTTGAGGCCGTTTTGATAATAGACTTTAGTTTAGAGCGGTTTAATGCAGATTCAAGACTTTAATTCAAAAGTCAAAAAGTGGTCACGATAGCAGGTGGACACACTTGCTTAAAAGCTAGAGAAATGGAGAAAAATATGACAAGACTTTCCCAGAGAAGGAGGTTTGGTGCAGAGTGAAAATGTTGTCTATTTTAATGTTCTAATAGATCATACAGTAAAAACCTAAACTTATTTATTACTGTAATTTTTCAGTGTGAGAGCAATTAAGTACATCTATCTAAAGTACATCCACTGTATCTATCATATTCAGTCAAATAGACCACACCATATCATACTTATGGAATATCTTGTTAGTGCAAGTCTGCTGAAAAGAGTTACTTTGTTGTCTGACAACACTTTAAAAGATATTTGATAATTTAGTTTATTTGAAGCAGTTCTTGAGCATAACCGAATAACTGCTTCATGTACTATTTCCTATTGAACAGGTGAAGTGAGGGCATGCTGAGTTTCACACTTTCTGACTTTTTCCAGACCTGATAATTCATCATTTGAGTGGGGAAGAGTTGTCGATTATCTACATAAGTCTGAGCCAAGTTAAACACACTGCAGAGGAATTTCAGGGAATGGTCTCCACACTGTTGAGATGTAGCGATGACCGGGCACGTGTAAATATCTGCTTTAGCGATCTCACCTCACTGTTGCGTCATCGGGTGGCTTGGGTTTTCCTACTGCGACAACCTGCTGCTAAAGCTCAGCTATTCTTGACCGAATGTGGGGTTTCCCTGGATTAACATGTGATCGATGCTGCGGCCAAGAGACAGCAGCGCACCTTACAGCTGTAACGATGAGAGGAAGAGGAGAGCTGGACAGAGAGAAGAGAGTAGTCACCCTAATCACTCTGTGTATATATGTGCAAATGTGACTTGGTTAAGTAACAACCTAACCTTTTGTTATGATCTATTTTGACCTGTAATCCACTTTTAACTATGGAAACTGGAAGCATTTCCAGGTGTTGTTTGAGTCCTGTTTGCCTCACAGCTGATGGTGTTTTACTACTCTTAAGGCCTTGTATGACTGAAAAAGAAGGGATAGTTTTCAGCAGCTGTTTCCCTTGTTCTGCTTGTCTTTTTGAATAATGAAGCTACGGCGTGCTGCTGTGGGAGCTGCTGACAGGAGAGGTTCCATTTCGAGGAATCGACGGTCTCGCTGTTGCGTACGGGGTCGCAATGAACAAGCTGGCCCTGCCCATTCCCTCGACCTGTCCCGAGCCCTTCGCTCGCCTCATGGAGGGTAAGTGGGACAAAGTCTTTTTTTAAATTTGTTTATCTGCTCCAAGCAAAATCGTGCAAAATTGTGTGGAAATCATCATCAGAGTCGTTGCCGCTGTGACTAAACAATTTGCGAGACAAACATGGAACTGTGTCAGCGCCAGGAGAATACCTCTGATCGTTTGTTATTAAAAATGGGTTGAGTGAGCACAAGATTCGCCTGTGTTTATCCATCGTGGCAAAATAAAGCTTCTAAAAATGTGGCCGAGCTGCGTCAAATCAACAAACAGAATGTCTGATCGCCTCGCTGGAAGCACTCCACGGTTTCTGAGGGTGTTTTTCATCTGTTGCCGCAGACTGCTGGAGCTCGGATCCTCACTCCCGGCCTCAGTTCACAACCATTCTGGACCAGCTGACGGCCATCGAGGAGTCGGGCTTCTTCGAGATGCCGGTGGACTCGTTCCACTCGCTGCAGGACGACTGGAAGCTGGAGATCCAGGAAATGTTCGATCAGCTCAGGACCAAGGAGAAGGTGACTGAATACAGGATTTGGAGCCTCTCTTTGTCTTGACCTGCCCTCATTAAAGATCTAAAATAAAACATTTTCATTGAGTTTTAAAGGCCAACTCTGTTAAGCATAGAGAAACAACCTATCATGCATCAGATTTCACACAAATGCAATTTACTGAAAGCACTTCCAGGCCTCACACCATCCATGGAAATATGAATAAAGACGTTTAAACATTTAAGCGGTTTTTCTCAGCTTTTAAAGATAGTTTAATGTCATTTTTGATCGGAAGACAACAGGAGAGCTCAAGTTTGTCCGGTTGTGTTTTTCCACCTTCTTCTTCTTTTTGTTCCACCAGGAGCTGCGATCGTGGGAGGAGGAGCTGACCCAGGCAGCGATGCAACAGAAGTGCCAGGAGGAGGCGCTGAGGAGGCGCGAGCAGGAGCTGGCCGAGCGCGAGATCCACATCCTGGAGCGTGAGCTCAACATCATCATCCACCAGCTGTACCAGGAGAAGCCTCACGTGGAGAGCAGGCAGGGCAAGTTCAGACGTAACCGTCTCAAACTGAAGGACGGGAACAGGATCAGCCTCCCCTCAGGTACAGGCTGAAGTTTGCTCAAGTTCACTCAAGTTTTAGCTTTTTATTTATTATTTGTATGTTATTATGCATGTAGTATATTTGCTATTTGAGTTTCCGTGACCCCTATCTCATTAACTAGATGGACACTTGCATTTAAAACCTGTTGTATATAGTCAGACGCATGTTCTCTTCCTCCTAGTGGATTATCTGGGAACTGCAACCGGATATAGACCTGTACATGCCATTTCCAAATGTCTGGATTTTTTTTTTTTTCTAACCTAGACCTTGTTGTGATCTATAAAATTTGCCATTTATGCCTTATATATACTGTTATTCCATGGGTAAATGGATCTATCAGCGAGTTGTTTCAGCTCTTAAAGCAGCCTCTCGTCCAGTTAAGCCAAAAGGAACGTGTAGAAATGCTAAAATATAGATCTGAAATAAAGCAGCTGTAAATGTTTTTTTTAAATATTTTTTATATTGAAATTTTAATTCTTAATTTCAATCCCTGAAATCCAGATTTCCAGCACAAAATCACAGTGCAGGCGTCTCCCTCCCATGATCGGCGGAGGAGTTTGCTCAGCAGCAGCTCCAGTCCTCAGACCAGTCCCCCGATGCTGCCGCGCCTCAGAGCCATTCAACGTAAGAGACTCGAGACCCTAGGATTTACCATTCTGTTCAATCTGTCAGGTTTCCAGAGAGGAGACGTCTGTGATATCATTTCTGGTTTTGCAGTCACGCCAGGGGAGGGCTGTAACGCATGGGGCCGCGGTACAGGATTCCAGTACGATGAAGAGGAGGGTGAGAGGAAGGGGTCCCGGAAAAAGGGCCGGTCCCGCGGGTGTGGTCCATACAGGGAGCACAGCGCTGATGCCAGGTAAAGGAGGACAGATGTGTGGTCGAGGAATAATAACCCTCACATGATTTAATATACAATAGGTCAGGGTAGAGAATGTAGTATAATGATAAAGATTATGTTTTTACGGACAAATTTCTCAGTGTTGGTAAATATAATAAAGTTTCTTGTTCACTCATTCACATACTCTTCTTTTCGATTTCTGATCTAATGTTGGTTTGATCTATGTTGATCTTTTGTCTATTTTTTTGTATAATCATGTGTGTGTATGTATAATTTATAGGTCTTTTTTGTATTAACTACCTTAACTGCACTGTCCACTTTACTGCTGTGAAATTTCCCCATTGTGGGACAAATGAAGGTATTTTCTGTTCTATTCTACTCTATTTTAAAACAAGGATCAGTGACCCGATACTAAGGTGAATTCAGTAAATTTAAGATTAGAATTTGTTCCAATAAATAACCAATAGACAGTCCAAAACTATCAGTTCAAGTATGAGATTTAAAGCCATTACTATTACTATTAGGATGGCTGAAAACCCCTCTCCTTGGACATCTCAGGTATTTCTGCGCTGCAAAGTAATACAGTAATACCTTAAATCTTCCATTTAGAAGCATTGGTTAATGCTTATTTCAAGGGTTTAACTTCACACTATAAACTTAAATGAAGCAACAAACAGTTTATTTCAAGAAAAATGACGTTGTTCTGCTGAATGGGCAGATAATTTCACTTGTTTTGAGTACTCTTATCCTCGCATTTTGTGTTTATCTCGTTTTTAGAATCCCATTTCTTGTGGTGTGGATTTAACGTGTGAGCCCAAAACTCATCCTCCAGGATGAAAAGAAAAAGGTCTGCTTTTCATTATTTCTGTCTCCGTCCTCTCCGACAGTGTGAAGCCTCCTCATGAAGGCAGCAGGCAGCGTTCCTGCAGCGCCCCGAACCTCCGCAGGTCCCCGAGACACAGTCCGGCCGTGCCTGGAGTGCCAAGCCTGGTGGAGATGGGTGAGCAAGCAGCAGCTTGTTAAATCTATTTTGTCACTCCGTGTAATGACACGTAGGGCGGCTGCAGTCTGAAGGGGAGCAGCGGGTGAATGAGACGCTCCGCTCCCACACAGCTCTTAGTGGTTGACCTGGGACACAGATGTGCCTGCTCGTAGCTGCGTGAATGCAAATGGGATGTTGCTGAAAAAGCATCGTGCGCACTCAGCAAACCCAATGTGGACGGCTGCAATTCAGCCTCGATGCTCTTCATGTCTGAGAGGAGTTATTGTACGATCTCCAGGGCTTGACAACCGCCTCTGAACAAAACCACACACTGTTCTCCTCTGTGTGCGCCTCAGTGTGCTGAGCACAACTGAATTTCAATCATTCTAGTCGTATTTTCAATTTTTAGTGTGGATTAGAGGCTGAATAAGGCAAGGAGGATAAAAATTCAATGGATTTTGAAGAAACATATATATATATATATATATATATATATATATATATATATGTCAGATGTAGTATTTGGTTACAAAACTCCAAATGTTATTATGAGGTGCCAAATATTATGTTTTATTAAATAAAATAGTAAGTAAAAGTAAAAAATAAAGTAAATTATAGTAAATATATGATAATTTATTAAATAATATAAATAAAAGTAAAATCTGTACATGTAGTAATAATAATAGTAAAAATATACAAATAAGATAAGTAAATTAAATAAAAATAAACTACTTACTTCTAAACTTAACAAGTTTTTTTCAACAATCAATGTTAAAGATTTCATCCATATATAGTAGCAAGTAATTGAATTGATTGATTTTATCACCGAAGTTTTATCACCCCAAGTCTTCATACTCCAGTACTATATTTAACAATTTCATTTAACCACTTTGTTTAACCTTTATTTACCCAGATAAAACTTTTGAGAAGAAATTATAATTGAGCCAATTCAATGCAAATTTGAACTCTGAGCTAAGATGAATGGGGATCCATTGAAATAGTTTTGCACAGTGAATGTGTGTGTGATTGTGTTTGCAGAGAATGAAGACTGCTGCTTCACTACTGAGCCGGGAGGAGCTCCGGGTCAGTCCTACCTCTGCATCCCCTTCCATAAGGAGAGCCACTCTGCAGCCGCCGCAGACGCCGATGGAGACGAGTACTGTCCCAGCAGCAGCAGCGGGGGCCCGGCCCCGGGGACGCCGCCCTGCAGGAAGAGCCCGGGAGGGGGCCGGCGCTCCGAGCTGGTGCTGCTGGGCTGTGGAGCTCTGCTGGCGGCTGTGGGCCTGGGCTGCAACCTGCTGTCGCTGGCTCAGCCGGAGGAGAGCATCAAACCGCGGTGGGAGGGGTTCTTCCACCGCACGGGGGGCCAGAGGCGCAGCACCAGCCCCCCGACGCGCAGACTGTTCAGGCGGGAGAGTCCGCTGAAGCCCCCGGCGCCCTCGCTGCCCGAGCGAACCCTGCCCTCCTCCTACACCCTGCTGTCCCTGTCCTCCGTGTCCGACTGTAACTCCACCCGCTCCCTGCTGCGCTCCGACAGCGAGGAGCTGCTGGTCTGCCGTAGCTCCTCCCCCAAGCAGCCCCCGCCCGCCCCGGTGCCGGTCAACCCGCTGGTCAACACGCACCTGGAGAGCTTCAAGAGGAACCCCCGTCAGTCCCTCACCCCCACGCACGTCCCGTCCGCCCCGAGCTCCTCGAGGAGCCTGCGTAGAACGCCGTCGGATGGGGCCATCAAGAAGAGCTGCCCCCCTAATAACCTGGAGCCGCTTCCAGAAAGATCTCCTCTGGAGAGCACAGGTGAGGTCCCGTGTCTCCCTCACGAGTTAAATTAATGTTTGTTTGTTTTTTTTCTTTATCTTATTTAGCCATTCTTTTTTGTGTTTTTTTTTCCAACATATGGTGCTGTAAACTCTAACCTGAATTTCCAGAAGAGAACCTCCCCAGGGGATCAATAAGGTTTCTGCATATCTACCTACCTATATATCTATCTGAAGATCACAGATCTTTTTCTCAAAGGGAGTCCTGGCTGAGAAGCAGCAGCAACACGTCCCACACGGTTACAGCTAAAAACATGCTTGGAATAAAAACAGAAAACAGAAAACAAAATATTCAGCCAATATGAAAAAAGGAACCAATGGGTCAGCAATAGCATCTCCAGAGCTTTCAAAATAAAGTTTTAAGGTGCTTTGTAGACTGATCCAGCCTGAACCAGCTAATATACTGTTTTTTCACTCTCCTGCTCGAACATAATAGGTGTGTTTCGTTACTCCTAGAAATGCACAAAACCATTTTTTTGCATTAACAGGTCATTGGCCATGACTCTGAGGGTCACATGACCATCAAACAATGTTTTGAAAGTCCATCTTCCTCAAAATGAATTGAATTATTTTATGGTAATTATGGGATGTCGCAAGAACAGTCTTGAACAGAGCTGCGACTCAACACCTTTCAGTGAGAACACGTCATTCCACAAAATTGTACATAATGCTTTTATTTTGCATTTCAAAGAGAAGTGCAATTAATAATACTAACCTACCTGAACCCCAAATAGTTGAGGGCTTAGCTCAGACAGACAAACTTTCCTGACATATTGAGAAAAACAAGTTTTAGAATATACATGCTTAATGAGCTCTCTTGGGTCTGGATACATGTTGGATACTTGTTGTTTATAGCAATTTAAAATATACATGCTAAATGAGCTCTCTAGGCTCATGTTGTTTACAGCAATCGATGATTGCATTCTCACTGCATGTTGATTACTTCATCTTCGTCTTTGCTCACACAGGCTGCTTCAGAGGTCTAAAAGAAGACCACTCTGACGTCCCTCGCCTCCCCGACCCCAACATTGTGTTTCCTCCGACGCCCCGACGCCGCTGTGCTCCCGAACGCCCCAAAACCCTTGACTTTGTGGCCCGTCCTCGGCCTTCCCCGCGGGCACGCTGCGACGTGTTCTGGCCGGAGACGAGGCCCCGGGCGAACGGACAGAACCAGGGTAACGGCGAGTCCCCCGCGCACACGTCCAGCACAGAGACTCCGCCCACTGTGGAGTTCGGCAGAGACCCGGCCGTCCCGCCCACCCCCATGGATGCCCCGACGCCCTACTCCCCACGCAAGAACGAAAACCTGCTGGATCGGCTGGACGAGGGACAGTGCAGGGACGGGACGGTCCCACTCTGCAGACCGGAGCTCAGCTTCCCCAAAGACTCGCCGTACCGCTACAGACCCGGGTTCTGGTCGTGAAGCCCGCGTGCAGGGAGCGACTGTCCCTGCTGTTTCGCCTTCGGACTGTTTGGAGATGTCTGGGCCTACTGTGTCAAGCAAAATTAGGGTGTATTCAGACCTGTGGCTCGTTTGTTTTGTTCCACTTCAGGGGCTTAAAAGATACGATTTCTGCCCAAGCATCCAGAGCTATTGATAAAGCCAACTGTGGTCTCATTGGTCAGGATATGGTCGAATATTGAGGTAGTCTGTCGATTACTTTCTTGATAAATCGATTAGTTGTTTGACTACAAAATGACATAAAAATGGTTAAAAATTGTTAATGACTGTTTCACCAAGGCCAAGATGAGGTCTTTAAATGCCTTTTTAAATGCCTTCAACTCAACAACTTTCAATTTTGTGTCATGGACGACTAAAGTAAGATCAGGAGAATTGCGAATTCATAAAAAAATCTTTTGTATACTTAAATTGACCAATCGACTATTTGGATAGTTGTTGATTATTTTGTTTGTCACTTAACAGTCGATTAATCAATTAGTTGTTTGCAAAATCAACAAAATATCCTCACAAGATGCTACTGTCACATACAGTACATCATACATACAGTACATAGTCATGATTAACAGCTTCATGTAACGCCCCCCAGATTACATATGAACTTCATGCAATTCTGCTTTTAGTCAGCTGTTTATAGCAGTTGTGTCCATTGCTGAGTTGGTTGGATTCTCACTGTAAACGAAACATTCCCGGCTCGAATGGAAGCGAGTTGAGACCACCTCTTCTCCTTCTGCATCCGAGGGCGACTGGTGTGTTCACAGACGCCCAAACGAGCTGTTCTTCGAATTTGAGCGCTCCCTGTTTCAGAACAAATGCCAGGTCTGAATACACTTTAATCTGTTTGAGGCTTTAATCAGTGTCTAATGGGAGTGGTTGATATTCCCCCATCTACTAAATTGCCGCTAAATTACAAGATGACATTAGTTGTGAATGTTTTTATCGCCGGTCGTGATGAAAATCTTCCAATTTGGTATCTTAACGGAGTCAAGTACTACTCAACCCAGGTGTGGTTGTTCACACATTTAAGGTTTAGTGAAACTATATTTTCTTGATAATCCCTCACTTATACTGTAGAAACCCTGTCATTTGTCATTGTCGGCGTAAATGCTTCGTAGGAGATTGGCACCGAGAGTTTCACAAAGCTTTACATACTTTTCTTATTTTCAGGCTTGAGTTCAAGATTGTGCATTTAATGAAGTGCACTTTTGGAAAGCGTCATGAATGTAAAGCTTCAGGTTTTCTCCCTCCCTCCCCATTGTCAAAAAAAACAACAAAGAAAACAAACTGTCTCCTCATTCGTTTGTTACTCTAACTTGTCCGTAAGATTCACTCTCCTGTGTTAGTGGCTGATGGATTCATGTTTTGTCCCGAGCACCTGCCATCACTGATCACGTGTACAGAGTAATATCCCCGGGACAGGGGGTTGCTGATGTATAATATGAGCACTTTGTTGCATTAGCCTTGAAGCAGTGTCAGTGCATTAATGTCAGACGCCGTCCCGAGGCCTGTATGGCGAACAGTACTCTGAAGAGGAATGTCATTTACTGCTGAGGTCTCAGAGGGTTTCAACCTACTGCCGGGAAGTCACAGCTTAAACGCAGCAGACGACTCATTAAGTGGAGTTCGTCCTCTGTTTCGTGACCCTGTGGGAGCAGCTGGTTTGAATCCCGACCCGCCGGTAGAGACTTAAATTCTCAGAGCAAAAAAAAAGGGAACTTTGTGTTTGTAACTGTTTGATTTGTCTGCCTCACAACCTGTCAATGAAGATGATCTGAGGTCACAGGTGAAAGCAGGTCCTGGTGACGTGGAATTCATCTCTGATTGTTTATATTTATAATGATTTATTTGCAATTTATTTATTTATTTATTGTGATGGTTTATTTTTCTATTTCATTGAATTTGCCTTTATTTTGACACTTCATTTTGTCCATTAATGTTTTTTTTTTTTAGGTTAATTGTGGCTTCCAACAAAGTATTGCCACATTTGACTTACATTGTTCATTCAAGTTATGTCAATCTGAGACCGAAAACTACAAAACAGTGTTTAGAGTTCCAGCACCTCAGTTTTGGGAATCTTGTCTGAAACTGAATTTTGGGAAATCCACCAGTATGATTTTGGCTTCAAGAATTTATTATGAATGCTTTAAAAATTAATAACACAATTACACTGCTAAGATTAATCAGTGCAGAAAATACTCATTAGTTACCATCCCAACACCAAAAATGAATGTCATGATTGATGTAATCGAACTTGCATGCTAACAGGGTTGTGCACAGTGGTTCGTGTTTTTCTGGCTGGACTGGAGTTAAATGTGATTTTCAAAGTTTCGTTATTATTTTTACTCTGTTTGACAAGAAAATTCACAATGTTTGAGGAAGTGTCAACTGTCAAACTAAATGGTCAAATGATAGTTATTTGAAAAACACTGTCTAACTATAGCCTACATGCCTGTTTTTTCTCATTTCATTAACAAAAGTTAAGTGACCTCTCAGCCTGGGGGAGTACATCCTCCGAGATTCAACCCGTCTTTATCCCAAGTGTGAGCCAATGTACATGTAAATGTGAATGCTTTTTTCCCCTGTGAGGAATGTGCAGAATGTGATGATGCTCAATGTACAAACTCAGTATTTCAACTAAGGTGCTAGTTGAAACAAAGCTCTCCACTCTGAGGTGTAGCCAAGGCGTCATTATCTGTCTGATATGTTACCACGAATAAGCTGACCTAACTGTTGCTAATGGACATTGTTCACAATGGGAATAATACTGTTATTGACTGACTTGTATTTGCACTGGAACACACTGATTTGAGTAAAATCATAGTAAATCCAATTTATTCATCGTTTCTTGTTGCATGGACAGGAAATTTCAGGTATCACTTCAGCTGATTGTTTTCAATTACCTACTCTCTACTTCACTGCTTAAATTTGCTCACACTACTCTTATTTGACTCTGTATATTTGAATGCTTGCCCTGCAGCAGTTCTTAGAAAACAAGTCGCCAAATATATTCTAAGAAGACACTTTGTTCAGCTTGGATTGCCAGACTGACAAGGTTAGAAATTGGAGACGGAGGAAGAGCATTAAGTAACTGCACTTCCCCATATTAACCTAAAGAGTTTGTTGAGACAAGCAATTGCTTGTTCTCTTTAGATATAACCATTAGTGACAGCATCTGTTCTCAGGGGGAACAATGACCCCACAATAGTTTAAAAAAGACTCACCATTGTTTGACAGAGAAATTAAGCGCCACCACCAGACTGCAGTTAGCAATTAGCTGGTGGAAATTCTGGAGCTGAATCTTTAACTGGCAGCCAAAGAACAACTCTTATTTACCTCAGTACTTCAGGTGCATGAGACATTGATGGACGGGTGTAATGCTAATTAGCATGACATTTGTGTCATACAGATGATTAGCTAACCACAGTCCATCTGCTCCACAATGACCAAAATTATCTGTTGTTAGCAAAATGGCTGCCACCTCTGTTTAACTGATTGGGGAAGAATGAAGCTGCTTCAGCCCAGCTAAAATGCTGTGTCCTCTGTGCCATGGGCAGAACAGGAAAAATCCAGTAGAAATCAAGCTAACAGTGCTAAGACATAACGGACTCATTAAATAGCGCCCAACGATCATTGTTAGCAACAATTAGCTGCAGTGCAAAGCACTGTTTCCTCAAAGCAAGAGGGTTTGACTCCAGGTTAGACAGTGGGTATCTTAACATGCATGTTAGATGGATTCAAGACTCTGAATTACCCCTAGGTTTGCTGTTAGTGAGTTTATTACATGTGTGTCCTGAGATGGACTAGAGACATGTCCAGAGTGCAGTCCCTGCCTTTTCTCATTGTGCACTGAATACAGGCTCCAGTAGCAATAGATAATAGATAGATAGATTAAGCAGGAAGAAGATCTCATGTTTCCTTCGGGATGGGTGGAACTCAGCAACAGACCTAAAAGAGAACAGTAGACATATGCTTTGCCAGACGGCCGGGAACAACTCTATTTTATCTTGGGGGAGACATTGGAAGAGAGATACAGTGCTACCACACAACAAGCAAATACTTCAGTCAGTAGACACATTTATTACACGCATACCCTTACAGTAAACATAAAGTATTTGTTGATACAGAAAATGCTGTGAATGAAGTGCTTTGTTTTGGCATTAACAACCACAAATAGCTCAACTCTCCGTTATAGTTTTTTTTTTGTAATTTCTATAAAGTAGCTTATTTACATTTGTACTGCAGTTGACAACCATGTGCTCTTAATGTCTTTGCCTTAAAAGCATTTGGCAAATCCCTACCTACTGAAAGCACCTTAAAGTCTGATAGAATTGAGTGTATTAAAAAATTGAGCTTTTGTTGTACCTTCAAAAATATGGTGTCAAAAGTGTAGGTGGTTGTTACTCATTTACTCCGTGCCATTCATAGGACATCTTGTGCGAGGGCACGTGCTAAATTACAGTCACACTCGCCCGCAGACTTGCTGGATTCACTACTAGAACCTTGTTACTCCTGTCTCTATCACAAGTGTCGGCCTGTATGTGCAATGTTTGGACTGGCAGTGCATCAGTTTGTAAAGGTTAAAAAAATCCTGGGATAAATACGAGATAAAGTTTGGTGGTTTGGAGACAGAAACTCAGTATCAGTTACAATAATAATAAAAAAAAAAGGCTTCAAGCGCACAATAATGAAGTTCAATCACGTAACTGGCCACCAGATGCTGTGCAAGGCAAAAGCAAATAAATATTGTGTAAAACCAAGAGCTCGGACTCATTGGTGTGTAAGGTCTGGGTGGCACACAGCAGGGCTGAAATTTATGACGGCCGAGAACTCTCCTGACAGAGAGTGCTTATGTCGCCTCTTTCTTGTCCCTTTGGGCATTCCGGCGTATCTTCATCTCTGTCAGCTGGATGTAGCGGATGACATTGGTGTCTGGAAAACAAAGACAGGAAAAGACTGATTTATTTCCTCCTCTGGCAGGAAACGTGTATCAACGTGGCTCATAAATCTTCCACTTAAACCGAGCTCAGTGCCACATGTGACGTGGCTACAGGAACTGGGATTAGGAAATCATTTTTTTCAGGAACTAAAAAACATAAACATGTTTCCTGATATGATACTGTGTTATATTGACACTATTGTACCTCATTTTTAAGGGTTCAAAAGCAGCTGTGAAAAACGATACAACTGTGAAATATAATTATGAGCAAAACAGAGCGTGCAGCACATTTTCTGTGACAACAGCAAACTATTTAAAGACCTGAGCTGGAGAACGCTGTGCGTCAGAATTTTTTCCAATGTGATGAGTCCAAACTTCACATTGTGAGAGAGGGTAAATAGGCTGAGTCTCGTTTCACTGAATCGACTGAATAGTCTTTTGTTGGACCTCTTACCTTCAGCAAGCATTTTTGCTCTACATGGTTTGACTCATAGACCGTTAACAAATCCAGGTTTCAGACACAGACGCAGTAATCCTGCCTGTCGTCTGAGACTTTCCCCTCGGTCCTTCACCTGTCTCACTGAGCCTCAATCTTCAAAGTGACTAAAGCTGCATCTGAAGAAGTGTGAAATTATGGCTTTAACTAACATTCACCATCAGAAAGATGAATGGTAATCTCAAATGAACTGAACTAATATGTACCACCATACCGTCATTACTAAATACTACTGAGTCAATATTTACTGGCCCTCGATCCATACCCGTCACAACACACCAGACTCCTTTAATATCCTTCATATAATATCCTTTCTAACTCAAAAGTACTATACAGAAGTCAGACAAGAAGACAAGAACATAAAAATGCACCTTGAGCAAGAAATTAGACTGGATGCATTATTATTCAGCAGATCTCCTCCTGTCAAAGGTTTATTATATGGTTTTACTGCTGATGCATTTCAGTGCTGGAGCCGCGCTACGTGAAGTTAATGTTAACTACCTAATATCCAGCAAGTAATGCAATGACAACGGAGCCTGCGGCCTCCTGATGAAAGCCTTTACATCGTCAGAATTACCAGTCGCCATCTAATTAAATCACCACCATCATGAGATTCCTGAGCAGATCCGGATGCGATTCCATTCAACAAACCGAATCAAAAGAGGATCAGTGGCCTAATGAACCATCAGGGCAGTAAATCTGAGCATGTTTGTCACGGCAGAAAACAGACACAACACGGGGTGACTGGGCTGACCTGATGGTTCCTGTTTGTGCGACTCCTTCAGGTAGTGCAGAGCCTTCTGGAAGTCTCCGAGGTGGTAGTAAGCCACGCCGGAGCGGTACAGAGCCTTGAAGTTCTTTCCCTCCTTGTGCAGCACTTTCAGACAGTACTCCTTCACTCGTTCGTAGTTCACCAGCTCCATCTGCAACAGGCAGGCTAGAGCGGGAGAAGAAAGACAAGACGGGGGGGGTGAAGAAGTTCACAACAGCAGGAGTCCTCATGATGGATGGATGGATAAACAGATGATCCAAGACAGATTGGATAGATAGATAGATAGATAGATAGATAGATAGATAGATAGATAGATAGATAGATAGATAGATAGATAGATAGATAGATAGATAGATAGATAGATAGATAGATAGATAGATAGATAGATAGATAGATAGATAGATAGATTTGGGTTCCAGGCATCAGTGCACATTCATAATGCATCACCATAAAGAGCGGCAGCAGTTGTAAATAAATACTGTGAGTAGTTTTGTTGGAGATGGGTTGGTGTCCTCGCAGTTTAACAAATATAACGAGTGAATGTGCCTCAGGGTGAACAAACACACCATCACTAAATCATGGATATCAAAAGAAAGCGAGGGGGACAGCGGGGTAAAGCCTGAGAATGACTCATTCTCTTTATGAATCATTCATTAGCTCTGGGCTATTCCCAGTAGCCTTCACCACAGGAAAAGGGAATGATAAGTGTAGTGTATATATTTGAGCATGCATGTTTATGAAGAGTGTGTGTCTGTGTGTGTGTGTCTGTGTGTGCAATAGGGCATCCGACACTGTACTGTAATTGGCTGCCTGGTGGGGTGCTATATGTCCCACTACACCAAGGCCACAGCTCTGCTAGAAGGTCAGAAGAATTGTTGTGATCAGACTTATCCTATCAGACTTCAAGAGGAGTAAAACAAAGCTTGAGGACCTGGAGAACATGTCTGCTCAGCAGACTGCTGACCATAACTTCCTATCCCTCAGACAGACAAGTACCTAGGTAGGTAGACATGCCGATAAGTAGATGGAGGACATGGAGAACATAACACCTGGTGGCATCTGTATCTAGAGGGGATCAATGTGGACAGAACAGCAGAGACAATAAAGACGTTTCAGGGTCCAGTCCATTAACCATCTATCAAGGCCAGATCATTCAAGAACCCAAGAGGAGCACGATTCAAGCCTGACGACCTGAAGAACATGTCTGCTGACCATAACAGCTGGTGGCACCTATATCTAGATTGGGATCACTGTACTGGAGAAGATAACCATGGTTACCAGTTACTCCACCACCACATCATTTACATGTCCATCCTGCAGCCAAATCTGTATGTCCAGGATAGACTACACAATATATTCACTAGTGAACATTTCTGGTGGGCCTGGAGAACATGTCTGACAACCACAACACCCAGAGCATGTATCAAAAGCAGAGTGGAAATATGGATCAGATTCAGAAGAAAAACAACCATGCTAACCAGCATCGTCACCACCACTACCAGCACCACATTTTCACGTCAACCTAAAGCAGAACCTGAAGGTCCAGGATGAGACTACGGACATAGAGATTTGGATTCGATTAATTAAATGGACAAGCAAGTGTCTGTGAGTGTCTATGAGACTCCCTGTTTCTCACCGGCCAAGCTGTTGTAACACTCCAGCTCTGCGTTCTCCATGGCTCCCTTCTGCTCGTCTGTCAGGGTGCTGGACTTGCTGATGGTGGGCAGCAGAGTGGCCGGGGGCTTGGAGCCCGCGTCCGGGTCTCCCAGCACCCTGCACAGCCCCTTGATCTCCAGCAGGGCTCGGTGGTACTTGCCGATGGCCTCCCGGTACTTCTTATCCTTGTAGCACTGGGTGCCCTGGCACTTGAAGTCCAGAGCCCTCCTCACGACGTCGGCCGGCTCGTTGTGAGATGGTTGTTTGAGCATCGACCCTCCATGATGCCTCTGCTGCTGCTGGAGCTGCTGCTGCTGTTGGTGCTGCTGGTGTCGGGCATCTTTAGCTCTGCTGCTTCCTCCTCCTCCGCCGCCGCCGCTGTTTGGAGGCTGGACGCACTGCTGCAGCCTCGGGGATCCGCTGTCTGTGTGTCCGCCTCTGCTGCCGTCGTGGCCGGCCTGGATGACGCTCATGTTGGGTTTATTATAGTGGATGGTGCGTCTCCCCCCTTCACTGCATCTTCTCCGCCTCTCAGACTCGAATGCGCCGCAGCTGCGTCCTCCTCCTCCTCCGCGCGCTGCCCAGAGAGATGCGCGTGCCTCCTCCTCCTCCGCTGCCGCGCGCCCCTCGTGTCTCAGCCCGCAGAGGAATCCTATTGGTGGAGGCGGACAAGGTGGTCCCACACAGGCAGGGGTTTGCTCATCACTGTATCTGGAGATTATTTCATTGTCATGCTTGGACTAAACTGACCAGATCTTTCTTTCTTTCTATCTATCTATCTATCTATCTATCTATCTATCTATCTATCTATCTATCTATCTATCTATCTATCTATCTATCTATCTATCTATCTATCTATCTATCTATCTATCTATCTATCTATCTATCTATCTATCTATCTATCTATCTATCTATCTATCTATCTATCTATCTATCTATCTATCTATCTATCTGTCTGTCTTTGTCCTTTTGAATTGACAAAAACATTATCAGCATTTTTTAAAGTAAAATAAGCAAGGGTATATTCAATCCAACATCAAATCATTAAACTTGCGATATGATCAACATGATCAAAAGAGAGAGTGAGAGAGAGTCTGGACATCATTTACAATTTATAAACATAGCGTACATCTCATAGGTTGGTGACTGAAGTGAATAACACAATGAATAATATTTACAAATGCATTCAGTTAACAGAATCGTCCCTGACAGGAAGCCACATCAAGTAGTTGTACATCAACACAGTATCAACAGTATCATCAACAAGTATGTACAGCAGGTGCAAATTAACATTGGTTTAAAATGTAAAGATGTAAATGCTGCAGCAGCTTTGATGCAAGACCTCCAGAGGTAAAAACATCTATAAATAAGATCAAGAATCTAAATGTGCTGGTAATATTTACAAAAGGTGTGAACTGGGGTGGGGTGGATCAGATGACTCTCTGATTATAGCAATATGATAGTCTCAGTCTCCATTAACATTGCGGTTATAAACCACTTGTCACCTAGTGGTATTTATTATTGGCAATTATAAGATGACTTTTAATCTTCCTTCTCCTTCCCGCTCTTCCTCTGTTGCTATCACGCCTTCATTAGTGCTTAATTAGTCTGCACTTGCATTTGCATTCTAAAGAATGTAACGCAGTATTTAATGCTATGGTCTCTTTTGTGATGTAACCGGAACATTTCCCTCCCTATATAAGTCACTTTGGATAAAAGCTCCTGATTAATGACTAAATGCAAATACAAGGCATATTTATTTCCCTTAATGGCTCATTTTATTAGATTTCTGCCTCCCTTGCCTGCAATGTAGATTCATTTGGAGACTAGCCATTATCCCAGCCTTACAGTAAGAGAATGCCAACCCCCTCTTTGCACTTGAATATCCCTGTCAGCCTCTGGCTTTTATCTCAGATTGGAGGAATGCAGACATCTCCACTCAGATGAATCAGATAAAGATCACGCAGCTTGTCATCTCTCGCCCGAGCTGCTTGCCACAGCTGCAGCTGCTGCTGTTTCCCCTGTTTTTCTGCGCAGCTACTCTGCACACACTCATGACAGGCTACACTCCCTAATGACAGGCTATGATGTCATTCAAACCGGGGTTTATAGGGTAATAGTGTTATTGAGCCTCTGTTATGAAGGAGCAAGCAGACGGCTAGGTGATGACTCTCCTTTTTCCTTTGACAAAGGAGCCTCTCATTTTGCTGTCATTTTATCCACAACGCTGCTGTGTGTGTGTGTGTGTGTGTGTGTGTGTGTGTGTGTGTGTGTGTGTGTGTGTGTGTGTGTGTGTGTGTGTGTGTGTGTGTGTGTGTATGTGTATGTGTATGTGAGCTTGTTTGTTCGCCCGTGGTTGAATCCATCTGTCCTATCACACTCACAGGGCAGTGAGCAACTGTCTGTCTGGGTGTGTCCCTGGAATTTCAGCTCTCTGGAGCAAATGCTCCAATGATCAGAAATAAAGGCTATGAAACGTGAAAGCCATCAATGTGGCATAGGGTGTGGTGCCTCAACCAATGCCTGGAATCCTGATGCATAGATAGACTAGCTAGTGTCAAGACAGATGCAGACATGCACAAACTTGATATTTCTACTGCTATGATATTGTGGTCCGGTGTAAAATGAAAGGTGTAAATACAGAATTTCAGGAACTATATACAAACTGTGACATATTAATGATGACGTTGTGAAACAGTTTGGTTTTGCATTTCCTTAGGAGTGTGTAGGACCCCAAGATATCACTGTGGCATCATCTTCTGTCTTCTGAGCCATGGTCGGGGATGTAAAAAGGATGATCAAACGGATGAGGATGACCAGCGCTGTCATGGTCTGCCCTCCGAACATCACCGAGGAGGTGGGTGAAAGGAGGACATTACCTAAGATATAGCCATCATAAACAGCACCTTTTACCCTCTATATACAGACTGGGCTATAATCATGGAGCAAAAAGGAATGTTCCTGCAGGCACCTACCATATTCTCCTTGTTTTAATTGTCCCTTTTCATGTTAGGCAAACTTGAGAAACAGTCCATCTTGACAAACGTCCTCACCAAAATTCTATTCTGTTTTTATAATAATTTACTTTTTTTAATGTTTTATCTCTACTATCAAGTTCTATTCTATTCTATTTCTGTTTGGCCCATGGAAATATGAATAATCACACACAAACACACACAAACCATTCACTCTCACACTCACACCTAGAGGCAATCTAGAGTGTCCAAGTGATGTTATTGGACTGTGGGAGGAAACTGGAATAACTGGGGAAAACCCATGCAAACTCCACATGGATCTGCTGTGAGGCAACAGTACTAACCACTGAACCACCCTATGTAACATGATGCTGTATAAAATAAACGCATGTTAAAAAGTATCTGACATATTAATGATACCATTGTGAATTGATGTGATATTCAATTTCATGTGAGTATGAAGAATAAAAATAAAACAGTTATGTAAAAATAATGACATCAGTTTCTTTTTTTGTGTTGTTTCCTTCTTTGCTATGACTCATTCGTAATATTACACTTTATTCCCATTATTCCAATCCCCATTTATTCCAAAGGGAGCGATTAGGACGTTTAAGAAAACGTCATCAAGCGACGACAGGAAAGTGACGCACTCCATGTGAGACAGTTTGTTTACATCATGGCGGCGGTGGATTTCAGAGGTAGCTAAACATCCGCTTCATATCTTTACTTTAAAACATATCCTTAGTTATTGGTATTGTATCTCGGTGGAATCTGAATAACAAGCAAATGAACTGATGAATTATTGATACAGATTCGTCCTCTGGTTCAGTGTTGACTGCGCAAAGAATTGTGTTCTGTGGAAGCTAACGTTAGCTATTTTAGCGTCTTTCATTAGCATGTCGGCTAATTTTGCTGATGCAGGCTGATCGGCTTTGTTTGACAGATGAGCCAATAATACAGCAAATCACAAATCACACAGGCTGCTGATGGCAGAATATATTGATGAATCCATGTAACTATAGGATTTACCTAACATAATTGTCACTTTTAGTTAAATTGTGGTAGACCACTAGGATAGCTGACAGTCAAACCCCTCAGCTCATTCTAAACCAGGCTGCATTTAATGTATATGAGCTTATTGCGAGTATGTAGATGTTGTTATCATCACTCACTCATTTCACTCTTGCACTTTAATATAATGCTATGCATCTCTGTAGCTTGTGATTTTACATTATTTGCGATCTTGTCTTATTTATTTAATTCACGTACTGTGTAATCATTTTTGCACCCAACACCAAGACAGATTCTCATAGCTCTGTTCTGCAAATGCTTATGACCAAAAACAATTTTGATTGAGATTGCAGATATTGTCCAGTTATATTCCCAAAGTAATAAAACGCACCCAAAAAACACTGCAATTCAAACACTTCTAATATATAAGGAATGGTGACTATAAGTTAGGGATTTTGTTATTTTGAGACACTAACTCGTAGTTTACAGTCATGTCTTTTATTCAGTATATTGAACCAGAGCTACACTGTATGTCTTAATGAATATTAACTTGCTCCATCCATGATGTAAATATCATGAAAGAAAGCTTAAAAACCTTTTGGTGAATTTGCAGACAACCTTCTGGGGATATCCTGGGTGGACAGTGGCTGGGTGCCAATCCTTAACCCTGGAAATGTATTGGATTACTTCTCTGAGAGGAGCAACCCCTTCTATGACCGAACCTGTAACAATGAGGTAGTGAAGATGCAGCGGCTCACCCTGGAACATCTGAAGTAAGTTCATTTCACTCAGTGCAGTTTGTAGAAGTCTAATTAAAACACCTAAGTACATTCATTAGCATGGAACAAATCCACAAACAAATAAATAACAGATGTACCAGGTATTTATGCTCCTTCTGCTATGGAGTGTAGAACTATTTTCAGTGCACAGCAACTAAATTGTGGTATTGAGTGAGTCTGTCTTATTTTCAGTCAGATGGTGGGAGTGGAGTACATTCTTCTTCATGCTCAGGAGCCAATTCTTTATATAATCCGTAAACAACAAAGGCAGTCACCAACGCAAGGTGAGCAGGAAGCATCTCGCTGAATGTTCAAACAACTCCTCTGTGACCTGCTGGTCTCTCAGAGTACACACTGCATAAGACTGTGATACAATGAAATGAGTGGCTGCAAAAAACTTGTTTCCACTTCTGATGTATGTTTTCGTCCTCCAGTGATTCCTATGGCTGACTACTACATCATAGCAGGTGTTGTGTATCAGGCCCCAGACCTGGGAACAGTTATCAGTTCCAGAGTGGTGAGAATATTCACTTAAAATACTCATGGAAATGTGTATACTTTTGTCTTGGATGGGAGACTTTCATGTCAGGTGTGTTTGTTTTAGCTCTCTGCTGTCCATGGAATCCAGTCTGCTTTTGATGAGGCCATGTCATATTGCCGCTACCACCCATCTAAAGGATACTGGTGGCACTTCAAGGACCAGGAGGAGAGAGGTAAGGTTTTGATATTCACTTCCTCAGGTCGTAAGTGGTCATTTTAAGTTTGATTTGTTAAAACAATGTTTTTGCACTTTTAAACAGAAAAAGCCAAACCCAAGTCTAAGAAGAAAGAGGAACCAAGCTCAATGTTCCAGAGGCACCGTGTTGACACTCTGCTTCTAGACCTCAGGTCCAAGTTTCCACCAACATTCTACCAGGTATGGTAGATTGACTCAGAAGAGTCCCTACTGTGCAACAGTTTCTATCTGTTGACTTCCAATCTCCTGTAATAATAATAATTCCACATAAATGTAATTGGATAATAAGATATTTCTTTTTCCTGCCAATTTCAGCCCAAGCCTGGAGAGAAGCCTATTCCAGGTATGATCTTATAATGGTGCCATTTCATTTCAAATCTATGGATGCACAATGAAACGCACAATGAACGATCTGTGGAAATGAGTGCTGACATTTAGTCCTTTAGCAGACAAATAATGGGGTAGTGTAGGCCCTGACAGTAGCATTTAATTAAATGGGAGCATTTCACTCTGTTGGCAGCTATTGAGCACAATCACTCTATTGGCATCATAAGTGACTTGAACCCGATGTGAACAGCCAACGGCAGCCAGCGGGGCTTTGTGAACAGTGATGTTTGTCTAATACTGACTGGGCTGTTGTTATTCTTAGTATTGGTGGCACTGTTATAGTACACCTTGATCTCTCTATATATGACAGTGCAGTTGTTTCTCATAACATCTCTTGTGTTGCAGTTGAAGTGAAGAAGGAGCCTGAACCCCCGACAGAAACTGTAAAACAAGAGGAAAGAGAACCTGCCGCAAAGTCCGCCGCCCCGGCTCCGCCGAGCAAACCGCCCCCCGAGAAGAGAGCAAGGCTGCAGTGACCGTCCTCTCGCCCTCCAGGAAGATGGAGCGGGGACATTTCACGTCCTGCAGCGTGAACTGAGAGAACGGCATGGCAGTATTTCTGTTCCCTCTCCAGCCTGCTCGTTTGATCAGTTTACAGGATGCTAAGAATGATCTGGCACAAAAAGGGTCGCTTGTCACGACGCCAGGACTACTTTTACACTGTAACCCGAGTCACGAACACTTGATAGGCCTGGCATCACGAACGTTTCAGGCAGCTGTACCGTCAACAGAGGTTAACTGCTCTGTGTCAGCAGGCATTTAGCAGAATTCGCTAAGGATGAGGGTTTTGATGGTAAGCTGACCTCAGCATCAGTGTCAGTTTACTGCTGACATCAGTATAATATGTGTGTTGTAGTGACTTCAGAGGACAATTTCATTCCTACTCTGCTTTCCATGAGGACGTGTCGTGAAGCATTATCTCATCTAAAAGGCAAAGTGCATCTTGAATTGAGCACACTTTGATATATATCTGTTTTTGTAAAAAGAATCTGCTTTTTGTGTTTTTCTATTAAAATGTAACATCCTGATGTGTTACTGAATATAATCTATTTGGTTCCTCTTGGTGTGTTTCATGTCTTTCTTTCTTTCTGTTAGCAGTTTCATAAAAGGTATTTCTCCTCCCGACATTGACACATGGTTTTATTTAAATTACTGCTCCAGCACTAAATATATAACATCCGATATTTGTTGCAATCACTTCACTTCTAATATTCATTTTCAATCACTAAAGGGATATTGAGCAATTGTCAATCAACATGAGTGAGAATAAAATAAGACCAGCAAGGAGTAGAAACATTTATAAAGAAGATTAAAGGTAACCATCATCTTGCTTACTTATATTGTGACTTGCTTATTTTAAACCTTGGTATGAAATGTGCTCTGGGGTGAGTAACAGGTGGATTTCTTAAAAGAAAAAGTTCATTATAAACTTAAAAGAACACACATTTTACAATTAGAGTAGTTTATTGATGCCCAGGGATAAATTGTGTTGGTGTTTTGCTCTGACAAAAATAGAATTGTTATACAATAGAAGATAAGATAAGATCTGATAAGTAATGAGTCTGTGTGGTTTGTAGGGTAGATGAACAATAAGTCGGAACAAAGAGCTATAGGACAAAATATCCATGAGGGTTGCAAGTGCAAAACCCAAAATTAATAGAAAAAAAAGAACATGCACAACACAATGGGGACATTTCAAGAATGGCGCAAAAGGGATCCAGATTGTCAAATGTGAGGTAGCAACGATGAGAAAGTTATCTACCTAAGTAGCAGCAGTAGTAGTCGAACCTGATATGAGTTAATAAGTTATCTTAAATGTAGACAGTGCTTTCAACGTTACCATCCTGCTCCGAAGTTTTCAGAGGGTTTTAAATTAAATCCCTGAGCATCAAGTGACAGTGAATCACCACTGGGTGTCAGCCTTTGTTCACATTTGTAATCCCAGCTCCTCCTGATTTATCCCTAAAAAAAGACATTTAATTTCTGGCATTTGCTCCCTCCTTCTTCCTACCTCCTACCATCGTTGCATGGAGTCAAGTTCAGGTCAAAGACACACAAACAGACAGAGACACGCACGCACACACACACAAATACTGTGGAGTGGGCATATGACTTCTGGCCCAAGCTGACAGCACAGGAGGGGCTGAAATCAGGGACAAATTCTCTCAGATATTCAGATTCAAGCTCAGCTGAGCAGCTGTAGTAGAAGTAGTTTGCTCGCAGGGCGTGGTGTTGGTGTTGGTGTTGGTGTGGAAGCAGCAGCAGCAGCAGTAGCAGACACAGCAGCGGCAGCAGCAGGAGGAGGAGGACTCTTCTCCTCTTTTTTTTCCTCTTCTCCTCTTTTCAGCTCTCCAGTGAGGAGCAGGGCTGGAAACACTGCCCCAGCTGGCTGCTGCCTGGCTCCGAGCATAGAAGATGGCTGCACAGGGGATTCCAGGGCCACTACTGTCTGAGCTAAAGGCTCCGGCTCCCAGCCTCAGCTAGCCCGGCTCGGCTCGGGTCGCCTCGGCTCCGCTCGGGTTCGGGTTCGGCTCGGATTCGTTTTTGTTCGGAGGGAGACAAACCCAAACAATGGGTTCTCAGACTCTGCAGATCCTGAGACAGGGGGTCTGGGCTTCAGTCACAGGCGGATGGTATTACGACCCCGACCAGAACACCTTCGTCAACGCTCTGCACCTCTACATCTGGCTCTTTCTGTTATGTTTCCCCTTCACGTTATACATGGTGAGCTTATATCTTCTTTGGCTCGATCGTTTTATATCCTCGTTTTTGTATTTTTCTGACAGCGCTAAGTTACAAGCAGAAAGCCCGGTGTCCGTTAGGTTAGCCGACCATTGGTCGGTCTCAGTCTATTATCTGGAGCGAAGACAATGTAGCGTCCCGTTAAACTACGTAAAACATCGTATTATGGTTCATACCAGGGTGAAATGTGTCAACAGCCACGATATTTTCTCAATTGCGAGTAGACGTGTAACATTGTAGAAGCTAAACTGGCCAAATATGGTCTCAACCGCCCCAACTGTTTAAAACCCCCACCACCAACTAGCTTGGACCAGAATGGTCTTTTGTCTGAATTTATCAAAAGTGATGTTTATCAGGGTATTAACAGTCGATTATACCAAGCCAGGGGGGGCTGTAATCAGTGAATTTAACGTCCCATCCCCCTCCTCCACCTCCTCCTCCTGCTCTTGGTTTTATCTGGTTGTTGTCCTCCTCCTGTCGGTAGTGATTTGCTCTATCACCGGTTTATTCAGACGCCACCAGCTGTGGCTGGGGGAGCACAGCTGACAGGGATGTGTCAGAGACCTGGCAACTTTCAGTGTCCCAGAAACAGACTCCACACACTCAGCTCGTGTGCCCACAACAGCTCTTTGTCTGCCTGTTGATGAGCTGAGCTGCTTCCTCCAAAATGACCTGACAGATGAGCCCAGGTCACCGTCCACCCAGGCCACAGTAGTTAACAGCTATTAATCAGATAACAAAATCCAGGTACAGTACAGAAGAGACAGCAAAACATTGTGTGTTTACTCTGATGTGCTGTCTGTTGAAAGGCTTAGGTCAAGTGTCGTAGCTGGTGGCACTTTGGAAGGTTTGATTCCAGCTGTGGAGGTAACAGTGTCCTTCAACGACAACGTTATTAAATATACCACGTGTCATTGCTGCCTTTAGATAAAATGTTAGTGAGAGCTTCATTTTGGTCCCTCTAGATGTTATCTAGCCATCCATCATCTTCCCTGCTGGTGTCACAGCTGGCAAGGATGTGTCCATGATCTGCTTCAGTGTCCCAGAAACAGACTACGTAGACTCAGTTTATTCTCCCACAGCAGCTCTTTGTTTACCTGTTGATGAGCTGTGTTGCTGTTTGCGCTGGGCTTTCAAACTAACCTCAAAAGGACCTGACAGATGAGCCCAGTCCACATTAGTTAAGAGCTATAAAGCTGATATTTGCACTTGATTAGACTGTCAAATCCAGGAACGGCGCAGAAGAGACAGCAAAACATTGTATATTCACTCCATTGTTGGTCTGTCAAAAGGCTCAAATCAAATGCTGTAGCTGGTATCTTTTGCAGAGCTGATTCCAGCTGTCAAGAGACACACTGCATGATGCAGTGTTCTTCGAGGAGGAGACTATTAAACCTACCACCTGTGTCAACTTAGGCAGACTCCATAAACACAGCTCATTTGCCCACAACAACTCTATGTTTACCTGTGGATTAGCAGTCTTGGTGTTTGCCCTGGGATTGCAAACTAGCCCCAGTAGGACCTGAGAGATGAGCTGAGGTCATAGTCCAATCTGATAACTGCACTCAGTCGGACTCTTAAATGCAGATACCATGCAGAAGAGATAGCAAAACACTGTGTTTACTCCAGTGTAAGCATGTCAAAAGGCTCAGGTCGAGCGCTGTAGCTGGCAGCAATTAGAAAGGTCTGATTCCAGCTGTGAAGTGACAGTCTCCTTCAAGGACGACACTTCTAAACTTACCAGCGTCAGTGTCATTAGTGCTTATGGCGAGAAATGTTAGCGCTTAAGAGCAAAGAGCTTCGGTTTAGTTCATCTAGATGTTATCATTCTATCCATCATCCATACCTTACCAGTGTCACAGCTGGCAGGCATGTGTCCCTGGTCTGCTCGCTATAAATCTGATAATTGCACTTGATCTCACGCTCAAATCCGGATACAATGCAGAAGAGAAAGTAAAACATTGTGTGTTTATCCCCATGTAGGTCTGTCAAAGGGCTCAGGTCTAGCATACTAATATCTATATTAAGAAGTTGATGTTTCAAATCAGTTCGCGGCTTCCGCTCCTATTCCTGGCGTGGAAAGCTTGACAGTCAGCTCTCTGGTTTATAATGAGCCCACAAGGTTTGAGTGGCTGCAAACAGATGCAGAGTGGAGGGGCTGTCTCAGAGACAGCAGAGGACGGAGCTCAGGTGCTGGGCGGACAGGTGCAGTCGCTGGGAACAGTCGCAAACATCCGATTCCATCTGTGGAGGGACGGTCTGCGTGGCGGCGTCCTTGAAGGATGACATGAACAAGACTGTCCACCTGCGTCATCGCTGCTTTTGGGATAGAAATGTTAGTGAGAGCTTCAGTTAAGTCCCTCTAGATCCATCCATCCATTATCTTACCCGCTCTATACCTTAATGGTGTCGCGGAATACACCCAGGACAGGTCGACAGTCCATCACAGACACACAGTGCTCAAACTCATACTCAGCCTAGGGGTAATTTAGAGTCTCAAGTTGACCCGTGCATGCATGTCTTTGGACTGGGGGAGGAAACCATTGCAGACACACACAAACTGTAAACAGAAAGACCCTCGGTCTGGCAAGGGGGGGTCAAAGCAGAGACCTTGTTGTTGTTTGGGACTCCGTGCCTCCAGATATAGTTGTTGGTTGTGATTACGACATCTGAAGAGGTCAATCTGGAGTTTGTGCGAGCTATTAGAATTTACCTTTGTTATTATCAGGTGTGGAGATATGGAACAGAATAGAAATGATTGCCATTGCACCGGAACTCAATAATGCTACAGGTGCGCCAAAACTGCAGGAGCTGCTTCCACTGTAAAAAAAAAAAAATCCAAGTTTGCACAGTAAACAGCATTCATGCAACAAGACAGTAGTGTATGAGGGAATTATGATAATTAACTCGGTGCACATGGTGTACTTGGGCTTTGGATGACTTGTCTATTTATCTATCTCTCCTTCTGTCTGTCTCTTCTCAATCCCATTTAAATTTTTCATATCATCTCAGATCCACTTTATGTATAGGTCCCACTGCCAACTCAGGGATGTGTATTTGCATTGTAGTACTACATATTCTTTCTATCTATCTATCTAGACGGATTTTCCTTCACAACAAATGTTCTTGGGATGAATCTGCATTTTGCAGTCATTACCTTTCTAATCACATTGATCATCTAATTATCTAATTGTTGTCTGCCTGCCTTCCTGTCGATCTACTATCTTGTCTACTGAAGAGATGGAATAAGAAAGAGAGTGCTCCGTTGTATCATCCCGCTCCCTCTGCAGTATTCCCAGACGTTGACCTCTGCCTCCTTCTCCCGACCTCAGGCCCTGCAGCCGTCCATGGTCATCGTGGGCATCTACTGCGGCGTGATCGCCGCCATGTTCCTGCTGCTGAAGACGGTGAACTACCGGCTCCACCACGCCTTGGACGAGGGCGAGGTGGTGGAGCACCAGGCCAAGGAGAGCAGCCAGGGCAACCGAGGGGGCACGGAGGGGGCCAACGACAGCAGCGTCACCCGCAGGGAGGACAGCAACGGCCCGGGGTGAGTTCGCTGACCGATGAGTCAGGCCGTGAGGCAGACGTGGCGTTCTGCTGCAGAGCGCCGCTGCCTGCCTCAGCGCTGGAACGTGGCCGCCGAGCGACTCGACCTCCCTGAAGGTGATGCAAATCTGGACTCTTCCAGAGGAGCCGAGGTCAGAGGCCTGGCGACGCGTGAAAAGACGCAGCCTGGGACAGAGAGGATCGATGCAAAGCTTAGAGGCTCCAGAATCAAAGAGAGAGAGAGTAGGACAGAAAGTCTGATAGGGGAGTTGACCTTCTTGTTGTGAGGTGATATCCAACTCACCAAAAGATTGTTTCATGACTAAGTTATAGCCATAGACTGCACATCTGTTATATCCTCTTCTTTAGTCAAGGGAGGAGTAAGATAAGATGGGTACTTAAATCATCCCTGGAGGAAAATTATAATCATGAAAGCTCATGAAAGTTAGTAGTATGTATAAAAATAACAAAAACTATTAAAACTAATGCATGTATGTAATATCAGCATAAACTACTTGAATGAAAGCAAGTCTCTATCTAGATTGATAACAAACAACTTCTATAAAAGTCTGGGGATTCAAGCTGGGCCTTTGTTTTTCCTCTGATGCCAGAATAGGTTTCAGATCCTCAACACTTGTTTCAGGCTGAACCGAGAGTCGAGCTGTGTTTGTATCTGGCCTCATTATGTGACAGGTACCCCGTCATTTTCCCTGTGATCTGGTCTCTGTGTTTACATGCAGCGTTGCTCACAGCGCAGTGTATTTCCTTCCTGATAAATATTGTTTTTTTTTTCTGAATGAAAGCCGCTTTTGTTTACAGTCATGGGCCCATCCCAGCCGTAGCCTCTTGCCTGTGCTTGGCCTCGATTTCTGCCGCTCTAAGGCCACTTAGTGATGTACGGTGGTGTGTGAGACACAAAAACATCCCTTCAGGGCTCGTCGAAAAAGCTCATAAAACTCCACAAGTTACTGGTTCTCACAGTTTCAGCCTCGGCCCTGCTGCTTCTTCATTCTCTGCTTCCACGGTCGACGCTACACAACATTGTCGTGGCAGCTCCTAGAAGTGAAGTGCGTGTGTGACCGGGCTTGTTAAGCCACAGGTGCTTTTGTGCCGACTGGGTTTCGAAGCACCTGATTAGATTGTTTATATCCTCCCAGATGCAGGGGTTCATTGCGGAGGCCCAAAGCGTTCAAAGCCAAGTATGTTGACAGTGAAATATGTGCTAATTAATGCTTTAATTAGGGTAATTATGAACTCATTAGTAAGGAGGGCTATGTTTAGGAGTGTGTTTCCTTGTCCGTTCTCATTGTTTCATCTCCAACAAAAACAGCAGGAGACACGAAGAAGAGTCGCTTCAACGACTCATAAATCTACAAATTCAAAAAAGAAAAAAGTTTAATCCCAACTCCCAAATCCCAGGCCTGTCTTTTAAAAAAAAATAGAAAGAATTCTAAGTAAAGCTCTCATTCAGAAGGGAACTTAAAGCCAGAGAGGCTCTAGTGTTTTACTGCCCCTGACTCGAAGAAGTGACTCATATTCACATTCCTGAGAGAGTGATTAGCAGGACGCTGAGAGAGAGGGAGAGAGAGAGAGAGAGAGAGAGAGAGGGAGAGAGAGAGAGGGAAAAGGCACCGAGAGGAGAGCTTGTGACCACACCGGCAGACACACACAGTTGTGGCGGTGCCCGCACATCTGGAGTCACATTCCAGGTTGTTAGAGTTTACAGTGGAGCAGACGAGTCCGGCTCAACTTGATTAAGGTGCTCCTTTTTTTTTCTGCACCAGCAGCAGCAGCAGCAGCAGCAGCACCCACTCTTTTTTTCCCCTGACTAGTCTGTTTTTGTTTTTTTCCAGTACATGTTGTAGTTCATTACTCGCAGTGTTTGTGTTGCGGTTTGACCCGTTATGAAACATTTTTGGCATATGGAAATGATTTATAGACAATCCCTGGCAAGTTGTTTGCTTCGACATACCGACTGGTTAAACAAGCACGTCCGGGCTAAATATAGAGCTGGAGGAAAATCGACATGGATGCTTTCGTCCGTTTCCCCCCACACTTACTTGGGCTTTTTCTTTTTAAATAATAAAAAAAATCCTTCCAGAGGATGAAGGCGCAGGCCTGTCGAATGACCTCACTGCGGCCTCCTCTTCGCTCCATCCATGCTGATTTGTATAAACGGTTGCTGTGAGTCAGATGAAGGTGCAAAGCATCTGTTTTTGTGTGTGTGTGTGTGCGCGCAGGGACCCTGGAGGGGGTATCGAGATGGCCGATTTCATCAGGCAGGAGACGCCACCAGTTGACTGCAGTTCCAGGAACTCCTGGAACAACATTGGGATCGAGTCCAATCAGCAGGTGAGCCGGGAACGGGCCCGCTGCACACTGCGCTCCAGATATAAGATGCCTCTCTGCTCAGTTTTCACTCCATATGCTGACTTTCCCTGCGTAGAAGTGCTTTATCTATCACACGGAGGAAATTCTTCTGTCCAGCAGCACACAAAAACTGTCACATTCACAATAATGCAGTCAGACAAAGCAATATCTGTAATAAATGAGTAATAGTAAAACAATCAATAATAATAGATAAGGCAAGAAATATGTAAAAATACGTTCGAGGCAATGTAGGCTATCCAATTGACCAAAAACATGCATATTTTTGCACTGTGGGTGGAATTACAGAGAGAAAACCCACACATATAGTGAGAGAACATAGGAAATTGGGCCTTGGTCCATCCCAGCTTCAAACTAGGGACCCTTTTGATTTTTAGACAAACTATAACTTCATTCTTGTCTAATCTTCAGCCTTAGCTCGTGGGAAACGGAAGCAAAAGGAGCAAGTTTAAAACTCAGTTTTGTTAAAGCTTAACCAGTGGAAGAAGGTGGATACGCGTCTGTGTGTGTGTGTGTGTGTGTGTGTGTGTGTGTGCCTGCATAGAGCCGTGTGTGTGTTAGGTATGAGCCTCACATACCTCGCTGTCAGCTGACGTCTCCTTTAATATTCAAAGTTATTTGGCCGTTTTATTCTGCGAGATATATTTAACCTCTGAATCCCCATGGGTGCAGCGCTCCTCGTCTCTGTACTGCGTGTCCTTGAGTCGCTAATCAGCCAGTTTGTTCTGCTCAGCTGCCGGGCACCGAGCAGCCAGGGAAGCCAAAACTTTCCTCTGACAGTAAAGAGGAGCTGGCTGTGTCTAGCACACACACACACACACACACACACACACACACACACACACACACACACACACACACACACACACACACACACACACACACACACACACACACACACACACACACACACACACACACATCACACACCCTGTCTGTTTGCCTTTGTGAACAGTTTGCTCCCATAACCTTTCCTCTGATGTCTCGACTCTGTTTTAAAAGACAAAACCGTGTGACTCATCTTCTCTCTTCCAACTTCAGATCGCATCCACCCATGGAAGAGCAACAGTAGCCAAAGGTAACTACAACTCGGCTTTACTTAATGTGGCAATCCATAACAGTGTTCTGTCAGGACCACGTAAGAGCAATCTGTAAGCGATGGTGGCAGGGAGAAACTCATTTCTAGCAGTCAGGAATCACAGGCAGAACCGAGCTCAGGGCAGACAGCCATCTGCTTTGAGTTGGGTTAGAGAGAGAGAGAGAGAGAGAGAGAGAGAGAGAGAGAGACAGCTGGGGTAGAGAGCAGGAAAAAGAAAACATCAGTTGTTTTTCCCTTGCAGTGTTTTGCAAAATAAAAGTGATATTTACTAAATTGTGCAAAATAAAACTGCTACTCTAATTGAAGGTTATTTTTTCACACGAGCTGTAAGTATTTTACAATCTATTCGCGCAAGAGCTTTCCACTTTAAGGAACATGGGCTTTCATCACGTTTTTCCTCCATGGTTAAACAAGATAGATAAGTACCTTATCTTTATTTTTATCTTATCCTTATCTTATCTTACAGCAGCCAAGAGTGACACAAAAGGACTTCAAATACATAATACACAGTCCAATAATAATAATAATACTAAGTCCACACATAAAATATAATGATACTAGTACAGTAATAAATATGATAAATAATAAGTAAGTAGAGTGAAGTAAAGAAATGATGGTAGATAAAAGAAGTCAAGTTGTACTGAACTCTGTCCTCTCTGCCTGAGCTGGCCTGCTCCTGCCACTCCACCCAGTTGCCCAGTTGAGCAGTTCACCTGACACTGTGTCGTAAAGGGGCGGTTTAACATCAGCACGGCAGGCGGGACTAACCCCACCCACACGCCGCTGTCAAAATGAGCTTCTGGAACCCAGAGGAAGCAACAACAACGCAGCTTGTGTTCATTTGGCAGAGCCGGGACATTGGCACGGCGATGCAATCAGTGTCGGTTTAAAGTGTCAGGACCCGGACAGGAAGGTTTGTGTCTGGTGGGAGGACATTAAAGCAGAATGCAGCAGAGTGGAGAAGACTCAGGGTCAGGCTGTAGATCAGAGTGCAACAGGTTGGGCCCCGATGTTACCTTTGTTTCGGTGTTAAAAACCGACCCAGTGTGGGATTAGTGATCTTCTCAACTTTACTGTGCGACGCTTCTGTGGATGCATGACTGTGGCCAACCCAGCTGCCTGGGGGGTTGGGGTGGTGGTGGGGGGGTGTCTGACTCAGCGTTATCATGACCTCAGCAGTCACATGGAGATGAGGCATCTCTAGATCTGTGCTGCTGAGTAAGACGGTAAGAGCACGACCCAGCGTGAGAGTCATTCTGCAGGAGCTCGTGTCGGTGGAGTGGGGCGGTGCGGGGCGGGCGTCACTTAATGAACTCAAAGAGTTGCTCCAGGCCCGGTGCGCTGCCTGTTGGAGCGCCGTGGCGGCAGCATCGTGTGAATAATTCAGCGAGTCCGGTCGCTGCCATTCTAATTAGCTGGGAGTTTGTGATGAGAGGAAGTGGTCTGAAGTGGGGCAAGGGCTCTGCGAGGGTTTAGTGTATTAATCCTCTTCCCTCCAAGGATTTCATCCTCTCAGACTGTCCGTCACACACTCACTGGAAGTAAGAAAGACTGAGAAAATGGGCGTCTCGGAGCATGTAATTCGAAATCTCCCAATCTTTTCATGCAAAGTTTATCTTGGACTTGGAGCCTCATTCGATTTGACGCTTCCTTGTATTCATGTTCCTCTTAGAAGTATGGATTCTGAGAAGAGGGCAGGGGTATCCATTTCTTTATCCCCTTGTGGAGGCCAGTTATGCGAGGGTTAGCGGTTGTGAACGCATCAATAATTGATTTAAAGTGTCATCTCTGAACTGCTTTGTTTCCGACCATGCAGGAGATGTAGGAAAGATGTCAGACGACATCAGTTTAACCCTTGTCGAGAGCTGCAGCCACGATCACGGTAAATCAGGAGTGTCATTCATACACAAACAGACAAAAATGTTTTCCTTGTTGAGCGTCCGTGTCACATCTCAGCCGACTCTGCTCTGTTTCTCTGCCCGTTCAGATCTGCTGTCAGAAGCCAAGATGTACTGCCTTGTTCCCAATGACTCCTTCGCCTCCCTGCAGCCCTCAACCTCCTTGTGTCCTTCAGAGCTGTCCCGGGAGCCCGCTGATCTCTGCAACTCCGCTGCTTATCACTACAGCCTGTCACACTCCTCCGGCGACACCGAGGCCACCACGCTCGCCTCCGTGCAGTCTCAGACGTTCAGGAAGGAGCTCCGCTCCCGGGGCCTCCCTCGGACTTCCAGCTCGGCGGGCTCTGCTTTCCCAGACCCGTGTCTGCCAGACTTTGCTCTCTACCCCCCGCCCCGGAGAGGCGGCCTGGACCCCGTGTGCGAGCTGGACACCGTGCTCCCCCTCAGGCCGGGGGTGTGCGGCCGGGAGGCGGCGGAGCGGCTGTTCCAGCAGGACCAGGCCTTGCCCTCCACCTCGGGGATGGAGTGTTACAGGCACAAAGAAGCGCGCAAAGTGTCCCGCTCGGCCTCCAGGGAGGCCGGCGAGGGCAGCTCAGGGCTGTACCAGATGGAGGTAGCGGGCGGGGGGAAGGGCTCGGGCGTGGGGGGGAAGTCCGGGGGCGGGGAGCGCAGCGCCGACAGCCTGCGGAGCCTCAGCACCCGCAGCAGCGGCTCCACCGAGAGCTACTGCAGCGGCACGGACCGGGACACCAACAGCACGGCCAGCAGCTTCCACAGCGAGCAGACCAGCTCCACCCACGTGGAGAGCCTGCTGTCGCTGTCGGGCGACGAGCGGGCGCGGGAGCGGGGGGAGGCCAGCAGCGCCCCGGCCGACAGCGGCAGGACTTCCAGCCTGGGCAGCGTCAGCTCCCGGGGCCTCGCCAGCCTCCCGTCCCGGGAGGCCAACAAGAACCCGCACGCCAACGAGCTGACGGCCAAACCGCCCGCCGACGCTGCCCCGGCCCCCGCCGAGCCGGCCGACCCCGCCCCGTGCCAGGACGAGCCCGGCGTCCGGACCAGCGCCGACGGCTCCACGGGCGCAGCGGCGGTGGAGCAGGAGGCGGCGGCGGTGGTGGCGGCGGGCGAGGGCCCGGCGAGGCCCGCCAGCGTGGTCCAGAGGACGTCCTCGCTGTCGGCCGGCCGCAGCGGCCGCCGCCGCGCCGGCAAGAAGCGGGCCAGCAGCTTCGACGCCAGCCGCCACCGCGACTACGTGTCCCTGCGCGGCATGGCCAAGCCCTGCAGCGCCGTGTTCAGCGGCGGCGGCGGCGGCGGCGGCGAGGAGGACTCCAGCGACCAGAGCGAGCTCAGCTGCGCCTCCAGCCTGCACTCCTCCCACCACCTGAGCACGGACAGCACGTCCAGCGCCACCTCGCGCTCCTGCCACTCCCCGGACGCCTGCTACCGGGCCCTGAAGGCCAAGCACAGCGCCGCCGCCGCCTCCTCCTCCTCCTCCTCCACGGTGAAGGGGGCGGAGTCAGGGAGGGAGCGCAGCGGCAAGCGCCGCGCCTCCCGCCGCATCCCCAGCGCCGGCAGCGCCAAGACGCACGCCCGCGTGCTGAGCCTGGACAGCGGCACGGCCGCCTGCCTTAACGACCCCAGCCGCCTGGGGGCCCCCGCCGGGCCCCGGCCCCTCACCACCTCCAAGTCGGACCTGGAAGCCAAAGAAGGGGAGGTGCTGGACGCCGCCTCCCTGCTGGGCCGGGCCTCCCAGCTGGAGTCGGTGACCCGCTCCAGGAACAGTCTGCCCAACCAGGCGGCTTTCAGCGAGCCTCAGGACGCCTCAGCTGCTGCCCTGCGGGGTACGTACCACACACCACGCTCCAAACACACAGTCACTGCTCAGCCTGGCCTGCTACCACTGTCAGAAAGGCTGCTACAAACCATTACTTTCATATGCCATTATCTATAGATGGATAGAGAGATAGATAGAGAGATAGATAGAGAGATAGATTGAAAGATCAATTAATTGACTAATGTTGGACTACTAAATAATGTACAACTATTTGAGAAGTCCACTAGTTAATTTGAGATTGAAATATGTAGATAAAAAAAGTGTTTTTAAATTTGAGTAGTTTCTAGGGCTGCAATAAATGATTATTCAGGCCCTTAAATGTCTCTTCATTCTGTCCTCACTCCGACAATGCTCAGTTTTCTGTCTGTTAATTCTGACTTAACTCCTTCAAATCATTCTCATTGCTTTAATGCCAAACAGTTGATGATTTTATCGGTCGATTAACCTGTAAGCTAACTCTTTGTTTTACACCGCTCTACGTGAGCACTGCCTCTCTGAAACGCATGGGGAGGAATGTCGTGCTTCGGCACATTTACCCGCTGCTCCGCGCTCTCAGACCTGCGCTCTTCTTAGTGAATTATCAGCGGAACTGTACCGGCAGAACACAGGCGCCTTTATTAGCCCGCTGCTGTTGTTTCTGCTCGCCGTGCAGATGCAGGTTGTGTAAGTGATGACTGGGTGATGTGTGTTGGAAGGCATAAATCAGCCTGACTTGAACTGTATATACAAGCGCTCTGGCCTGTTTGGGGAGAAGGTAATGGGAGAACTAACAAAATTGAGATTGTTTTGGGTGTAGTTCTCCAGACACAAGGCTGGTGTGTGTGTGTGCGTGTGTGTGCGCGTGCGTGTGTGTGTGTGTGTGCGTGTGTGTATGTGTGTGCGCGCGCATGCGTGTGTGCATGGGTGTGTGTGCATGCGTGTGGGTGTGTGTGCGTGTGTGTGCGTGTGTGTGCGTGTGTGTGTGTGTGTGTGTGTGTGTGTGTGTGCGTGCGTGTGTGTGTGTGTGTGTGTGTGTGTGTGGGGCTGCATAAGAGATGTTGTCTGCCCGGCTCATTCAGTGTAACCATGGTGAGTTTCCATGGAGCGACAGTCCTGACCCAGGCATAGTGTTCCTTGTGCGGATCACTGTTAGCATGATGGCACAGTGTGTGCTTTGTGCCGAGGTTATCCAAACAGCAGCTCTCTTATTAGTGTCATACACACCCAGTCACATAGACATTCCCCCCATCCCCGCACTCCTCAGTCTTGCAGACTAATGTCTTTTTTTTTTATTTTTTAACCAAATTCCTGTCCATTTTGGTGCTCGCTGTGGACGTTTCTCGAGATTTTGTCAGTGTTCATCACCTCCTGGGATGAGTTGTTATATGTACAGCATGTTTAAAAGCAGGACGTGTGGCAGATAAAAAGGGTAAGGCGAGAACTATTTATACAAAGAAACAGATTGAGTGTTAATTGATAAAAGAGGTGATATCGTAGTGTTTGTTGTCAGGATTTTAATTGGCCTGACTTCCATACTCTTCCACATTCCACATTCATTGGCACTTCAATTTTTATTTTTAAAGCATATTGTCTCATTTTGATTTAGATACAAACTGAGCAAAAAGTGGTATCAAGAGAAAAGGTTTTTAAATTAAATTTTAACTATCAGTATCTATAATTTAGACAATGCATACAAGATGGAATGGGAATTAATAGCGTTACACCACGTTGTAGCAAGAGGAGAAAAATGTGATTTGTTTCTGTGCAGGAATCCAATTTCTACCTGAGGTTTCTAGCATTGCTTTAAACTGACCTGTGAACAAACCTGAGCTTGTCTCCTGGTGGGACATTTTGTGGCCTCGGACTATGTTTGTATGTCTTTGCAGCATCTCTTCAGTGGTAAATATGTCTGCCTATTGAATTTCCTCCCCAGGGTCAAATAAAGTTCTTTGACTTGAATACCAACACAATGTTAAAGCTCCCAGTTGCGCCGGTGCTGAGGCTTTTTCATCACCTCGGCCTGTTGTGTTGCTCTTCACCCAGTTGCTGTTTTGTAGCTAAATTTAGGGAGGGTTAGCTAACATTAGCCGGAGCTTACCGAGTTATTTTGATGCGTTTCGTAGTTTTCATTCCCCGCTGCGCCTCTGGTTGCTGCTTGTAGTGTGTCACAGCTTTTCAATGGGTTTTGGTTTATGCTAAAGCTATGAAACGAGGCATTCTGCTGTTCTCAGGGTTATTCAGTGGTAATGGCATCAAAGTCTGTCCAGCCTTTGCTGATTTCAGCCCAGCAGTACAATAGCAGCATATTAGAGGCTAAAATCCAGCATTACAGATGCAGCAGTGTGGAGGAGCGCCTCAGTCAGCAGACTGACTCAGTGATGGCAGTTCAGAGAGTCATATCTATTTAAAGTTTGCTAACATTAGCCACCATGAGACACTAGTCCCATCAGAGCCAGGAGAGCTGCACCAGTAAAACCCCCCCTGTGTGTAATGGATTGAGAGGATGAGCGTTTTTTGCTTTTATTGCTTGGGATTTTTTTTTCCTTGTCAGATTATGAATGTGCTGGTTTCCAAAGTCACATTTTCCCATGATAGGTGAAGAGAGTGGAGTGGATCACAGTAACTTCATCATTAGCCCGCAAAAGTCCTAACATTTGCTTTTACTGCACACTGTGGAGGAAGACTTCATGAGGCCAACAAAGATACAGACAGAACATCTGAATCAGAGAGAGAGCCGTTAAAAGTGTCTGAAATCGCTTGACAACTGCAAGGCATGACAGTGCATCACAGTTTGACATAAAATTGGTCGATTGTTCTTACAAAGCTGTGGCAACATATTCAGCCTTGATTTAAAATGCGTGGTCGTCCCAGGAGATGCTTTGTGTTTATTAATAAAGGAATAGCATAACATGGATTTATTGCTAACATGCACGTATGAATTTATTTATTTAGCTTTGTTTTGGCAAGTTTTATATATGCAACAGTAATGACACGGCAGAGTAGAGCAATGAGCTCACCATATAGTTTACAGTATAAGATCCCCTGGATAGTGAGTGAATGAGTGAGCGATCAGACGCAGCTGTAGAGTTTGCAGGAGTTCAGCGCCGTTTCAGAAATGTCTCAGGATTATATTAGGAGCGTTCGGATAGCGAACGGCAGAGCTGCAGGCAGGAGACGAGAGAGTCAGAGATGCTGTGTGGCTCCCGTCACGTCCCAGCTGCTGCAGCGTTCCCCGTGTCGCCGTCACGTGGCGGTGTGCGTCCCATCAGGGAGGAATCCTTTCAGCAGGAGTCCACAGTCGACCCAGCGAAGAGTTTGTGACTGTCGTTGCCTCCTGGAGGGCACGCCCCCTCATCGCTGAGCTCTCAATAGAAAAACAAACTCGGGGGAGACGCCTCTGAGTCTGATGATGTCTCTCACCATGACAGCCCCGGGGAGCGAGGAGACGGTCATATTTCGGCGCGAGCGTAGCACGTTTCGCCGGCAGGCGGTGCGGCGGCGGCACAACGCAGGGAGTAACCCCACCCCACCCACCTCTCTCATTGGATCTCCTCTCAGGTACGCCATGCACGGGGGCAGGGATGCCCTGTCTGTGGCCGCGGCGCCTGGTACCGGCATGCTGCCAGGCGCCGCCCACGCTCCCTCTCTCATCCTGTCCGCTCCGGCGCCTCCCCGCAGTGCACCCACATCGGGCAAGATGGCGTCCGTCACTGGGCGCCTCCTCCCGCTCTGCATGTGTGATGTCTCTTCTCATCCTCCTGTCCTCCAGGCTTTCTCCATCCTGCGCATCACACGATCTTATCGTTTTCGTTTTGAATCCCACATTTTGAGCCTGGATCGGAGAGAGGAGGTCTCAGGCTGAGGAATCCGAACCCATCGCCCGCTCATACCCATGCATCCTGTTGTAGTAAAGAGCTCCGCCCACTTTTGGCTTCTATAGCGACATATGCAGATGATGTCAATCTAAGGTGTTGTAGACTCTTGGACCTGTAGATTCCTGAAGACATTTCACCTTCATCCAAGAGGCTTCTTCAGTTCTTAAATCCTATTTTCTCAGACATTGATACTGTGATAACAACTGCTCAGGGGTTAAATCCTGGGCCTGTTTAGCAGCCAGTCAGAACTGAAAAGAGTCACATGGATCGAAGTGAAGCCTCTTCAAGACTCTAGTCCAGTTGCCATGACTCCACAACTTCTTGGATGACAATGACCTGGATGACCAAGAATGTGTTTCCCAATCATGTCTCTGGAGCACCACTGCTGTCCATGCTTTAGATGTTTCCCGATCATGAGGCACTCATTTGGACCAGGTGTGTTGGAGCTGGAAACATTTAAAACATGTAAGACAGAACATGAGGAACAGGATTATGAAACACAGATACAGATCATTATAAAAAAGTAGGGATGCAGCGAAACTACTGGGCCGAACACAGCATAACTGAAACAGGATGTTGTGATTATGCAATCTAAAAACCCCAACCAGCACATAGTGACTTTGCCACTATATTTAGCGATTTATTCCTAAAAAGCGTCAAATCTAGTGACTTTTCCGGGGTTACAGGAGACTTTTATAGCATTGCTCTTAATCTTCTCAATGAGCAGCTGGTGCTGCAGTGGGTTCCTCCTAGAGCCCTCGCAGTCATAACAGGAGATGTTTACTCCTCCAAGTGATTTATTTCAGAGTTTCGGTTCTGCAGCCAATTCCTCCCTCGTTTTCAGTTTTGTCATTCCAGTGCATCCCCATTGGAGAGGTTAAAAAGGTTCACGCTCCCTCCCATAGGAAACACTTGTTTTGGTTTAAGTGTGAGAGTGCCTAGCTGCTCATTAAAAGAGCGTACGTGAGTCACTGCACAGAGATATTCATAGAGCCGTTTATTAAGTGATTATTTTCCCCGTTGCTTCCAGTCACATCACTCCCACAAAGCACCGTTAGCAACACACATACACGCACATATACACACATCCTTCCTCTCTGCACCCCTCTACTCTCTTATCAGGCCCCAGTTTTTTTGTAACTGTATCTCGGCTCTAACCTTGAAATCCTCGCTCCTCCCTGCACGGAGTAGCGTTTAAATGCTCGCTGTGCGGGATGACGGTGACCTGACATGATTGACTACTGCCCCGCAGAGTTCCTCTCGTGAACCTGTCACTCCTCAGGTTGTAACCTTGATTTTTTTTGTTGTTGTTGTTGTCAGAGGCCATGTCGTAACTGGAAGGTCACAGGTTCTCTCACGGCAACGGCTTGCGTGTCACTTCTCGTCACATCAGTGGAGCTCCTCAGAGGGGTAGCTTTAAAAATAAATATAAAACAAACACGCCGTTTAATGTTGCCACTTTGAATACGCAGCGTTGGAACTATAAGCCAAGTCTCCACTCCTTCCACCATGCTGGGGATATATAATGTCAGGCTCCTCGCCTCCCGGGGTCTGCACGACTCCTCCTGTTTAGTTGTCCCGCTGCCAGCAGCTATGTTTTCCTGGGTCTATTTAGCAAGGTCACATTTCTAAATGCTGAGCCTTGAAAAATGTTCAGCCATGAAAACAAGCGTGGGGCCTGCCAGCAGTCAATAAACTTGCAAAATGCAAAATTGTTCTCTCCTGCACCGATCCCTCCCTCTTCCTTCCTTCCCTTCACTCCAGACAATTTTAGCACTTTCTCAGGAGCGCATTAAACATCTTAGGCTTTACCAAGCACTTTAAGCATGCCATATTCACATATTATTATTGTAATTAAGAAAGATTATTTATACACCCGAGGAGCTCACTCACTTTGCTGTCTAGGTAAAAAAGAAGGTGAAAAAAAACATCCTCTTACACATACATCTCCAGACTTTAACAGTGTCACTCATCTCATCCAGAGCTGATGTCAAAGCTGGAGGTCAGCCTGCTGTAAATTATAAAGAATATGGCCAAGAACATTGAAAATCTGCATCTCTATTGAATGTGTATTGAACGTGGTGAGGATTGGATACAAATGGATAAATCAGGTTTATTGACCTGAGTCTCCTCCTGCCCAGACCTCCACTCTGACAGCCAGCACATACATCACTCCCTCCGAAACCTCCTCTGCTGCTTCTTCTTCCATCCTCCTCCGTCCTGTGTTGATGTTGTTTACCCACAGCACCCCGCGTGGCCTCCGTCACTTCTCACCTCCTGCCCTTCTCCCTTCTCCCCCTCCCCTGACAGTCTTCAGGAGGCTCTCAGCCAGGCCTCTCAGCCTTCTACTACCCAGGTGAAAAGTCAGCCATCCAGAACCCCATCCCAGGTGACCGTGCTGAGCACAAGCGCCTCCCTGCTGGCCAGGAATGGAAGCACACACCTGGAGGGTTCTCAGGACAAGGCCTCCACCGTGGGCGCTACCAGCTTGCAGGATGACTTCGGTAGGGAGCGCACGGATGAGACAGATGAGATAATGCAGGTTGACCTAGAGAGGAAAAAGCACTTTTATCTTAGCTTTGTTGAAAAAGTGCGGCCTATTCTAGGCCAAAGATGTACAAGCAGGTCTTAAAACAGAATCTGAAATCAAATAGGAGCCTCCAAAATAATCAGCAAATACCCGCCCCGGTTCAGGTATGAGGGTAAATGAAAGTTAACGACTGTGAGGCAGTTTGGTTTCTGATGTTTAAAAGTTAAAACGTCTTTGATAAAATGTCTGTATGTTCCTCTGGTTCCTCTGGCATCTGATTCCTCCTCTGATTCTGGCACCAACATATCAGGCCGGATGTGTTTACACCGCAAAGCTGCATCACCCCAGTTACCATTCAGTTCAGGAAAAAGTTGAGTCACGTTGCATAAGCATAAAGCCTACCACATTATTCCCCACAGCTAACCGAGTCAGCGTCGTCATGGTTACGGTCCGCTGAACTAACGAGGGGCTGAGGAGCAGGTGTGGGGCTCAGACGAGGAGAGCTGATTGGCTGAAGGAGGAGTTAACGAAATATGAATACCTATTTCAACTAGGCGTACTCTATGAATTAGGATACATTTGTAACTACATGCATAATTCACGATTATTATCTACTTTAATAACTTATCTTTAGATGTTAGCAATTATTCCTGATATACATTATTATCCAGGAAAATGGCCACAATTTACAATATACCAATGCACCCTTGGATAAGTGATTAGTGGATTAGTGGAGAAATGTGCAAAATGAATTTGATGGTGACATAGAAGTGAATGCCTAGCCGAGTCAGCGTCGTCATGGTTACAGTCCAGTGGACTAACGAGGGTCTGAGGTGCAGGTGTGGGGCCCAGACGAGGAGAGCTGATTGGCTGAAGGAGGAGGGGAGGAGGGCTAACAAGGCAGCAGCAGGTCAGGTGTGGAGGAGCACAGTGTAAATTCAGTATTTAAAAAAAAAAGAAAATATGAACGACCATCTGTATGAATTAGTATCTATACACATAATGTGTGCCTATATCTTTAACATATCTATGGATGTTAGCAATTATCTACATACATTATTATCCAGTAAAATAGCCACTATTTAGAGTATATCAAAGTACCCTCACACAAAATGTATACATTTTGGGGACATTTGGGTGATTTCTGGTTTGGTGGAGAAGTGAATGCCTAACTGAGTCGCCGTCGTCATGGTTACAGCCCAGTGAACTAACGAGGCGCTGAGGTGCAGGTGTGGGGGGCTGTAAGATAGCACCTTAGGCATTCCTGATGAAACCAGGCTCCCATGTTACCACTGGAGAACAAGTATAAACTCTAGGTCCTCTTCAAATACATTTTTTGTAGCTAAAAAAAAATAGATCTCTGTCATTGAGAAAGGAACATGAAGTCATGTGATCGTTAATGGGCGCTAATCACGTGTTTGCCAGATCAGCATGGAAGGGTGCCAGATCTGTGCAAAAATGGACTGTAATATTCCCTCACATAAAGATAGCACTGTAAAACAGCATGCAATGCAATCCTGGTGGAACCGATTCCATAGCTGTGTGTTGTTTTTACTATAGAACAAGGATAAATACTCCTTTCAAGCATTCCAGATCTCCTTTAAGAAACCCAGAGTTGTGTGTGCAGATCAGAATCTGTCCTTGTGCTTTAATGCGCCTCAGCCAGAGAGCCAGTCGCTGGTCTCGGATATGACTGTGGGTCGCGGCAGAGCAGCATTAGCCACGGTGGGTGGACTGATGCAGTCAGTCAAAGCCGAGCGCAATTATCCCCGCTCCATTTATCTCTGTCTGTGATATTGTGTCCGTAGCTGATAACTTGACCTTACTTGGATGTTGGTCTCGGCGTTCCCAACCAACCCTTCCCAGCCGCTGAGCACGTCTCAGTGGTCTGAGGCAGACAGATGTTTCGCAAGAACAAGTTCCGCGTCCTTCCTCTGAACCGCTGGTAAATGGATCACCACCCACTCATGTTTTAACTCGGAGGCAGATCTCGGCTCTTATGAGAAAGCTTGGTGGTCTGAGTGTGTGTGTGTGTGTGTGTGTGTGTGTGTGTTTCTGCATAATCTCAGGGCGTTAGTAATTCTCGTCTGTCTGCCAGTGATTACGCTGCCTTGCCGGCCGGTGTCTGGGTTTGTGTTGTCACATATGGGTTCACCGAACACCTCTGCCAGGTCTCGTTAAGCATAATAGGAAAATGCGTTCCTTTGTAGTTCTGGGATGACTGAAAAATGCCTTGAATAAATTCAGCTTGGGTCTTTATGAAGGACAGGAATTCCTTAAAGATCGTTTTGATTTGCACCCTCAGTTTAATGATTCATTGGAAAGAAAGAGCGTTTTGAGATGGCAAAAACAACATTTCACCTTTACACATACAGGGTTGTTAAAAGATTGTGTCTGGGGCCTTTCCTGGCCATGGTTTGTTCAGTTTTGAGTAGTATAGCTGATGAGCTGCACGCAGCATTCAGTTCCACGCTGTCATCATTATCACAGGACGCAGCATAGAGCTGCAGTGACACAACAGGAATACGATGGGAGTAATGTGACAGGGCAGGAAGTCACTGCTGCTGGGTTCAGAGCCTCTGTGGGAGGAGACACATTCACTCAGTGATGCCATTAGCTGCGATGGAGACAGCAATATTACCTGAGCTGTCAAATCTGCCGCACAGTTTAATTCATGTATTCCCACTGACAGAATCATTCTTTGCTGATGATTCCCTCACACTGACTCTCTCTCTCTCTCTCCCTCTCTCTCTCTCTCATTTGTGTGTGTGTGTGTGTGTTTTCTTCCTCCAGGAAAGCTCACGCCCTCCTTGTACGAGGTTGGCGGGTGCGACATGTCCCTGGTTAATTTTGAGCCTGCAACCAGACGAGCCTCCAATAATGTATGGTTAGTGTCAGGCCGATAATTCATCTAATTTGCTTAGAGGAAATTTCAGATGATGGAACACACCCTCGGGCTGCTGCTACTGCCGTAATGAGCCTGCCGTGTTTTCCCGTGCCTCAGCCGTCCCCGGCACACACGGGGGACAAAGATGTGGAGGGGCGTACTCAGACCTGGCCCGTAGCTGAAGCCAGGGTGCGTTAAACCCCGAAGATCGGATCAGTCTGGCATATGTGAACACAGCCATGGAGACGGGATGCGGAACGGGACAAGCAGCTGAGACGATAATAAAATGAAAAAAAACAAAAGGGGCTGATAGCGGCTCGCTTCCTCGCGAGCCTGGAGCGATTCGTTTGCAGTGAGAACGTAATCGACTCGGACACAACTGCTGCACCCACTTACCAGAGGCACAATTACATAAAATCACGCCGCGTCTGATCAATCAGCGCTCTCGACCAATGCACCCTGCACGAGGGAGGAGGAGGAAGCATGTAACCAGGGGCGTGACCACAGCAGCGTCTCTGTGTGTGGCAGCAGCGTCTGCAGTGGATATTTAGTCTATTTAGCGAACGCCGGTTCATTAAGCAGAGAGAGCGGATGCTTTCTGTCTTTTGCCTGACCTTTAAGATTTCTGACCAACGAGAGAACAGCTGGTCCGCGCACGCACTGCTCAGGACTGTTACCGCGGTAACCCAAAAGACAAATCTCACAGTCGTATCGTTTTAGCCCCAAAAGCAGAACAGAGCAAAACAAAACAAAAGGAGCCACAGGTCTGAATACGCCCTCCGCTTCATATAGCTCTAGACCTGGAACTGATAATTGGACCAGTGGTGTCCAGCAGCTTAACGTCTGATCACCTGAGCATATAAAGCATGGGTTATAGTCCAGAAGATATGCCTCAGTGAAGCATCGACATTTCATGTCCTTTCTGGTAAATAATTATCTGGCCTAATTGTTATTTGGGCCTGCTTAAAACCCTGGATTGTCCACTAATCCCAACTTCCCCCAGAAGCTGCCGATGCTGTAGTCAAAAACAACCATGAGGGTTTTTTTTTTTTGATGACTTAAGCTTTCACAAAAAGACATGAACGTTACGGTGCCAAAGCGGGGCAAATAGCCTATTGGCTATTACATTTGAGGTCACCGGGAAATGAATCATGGTTTAATACAGTAAGTGCAGCAGATGCTTTTGTCTCATCAGTGCGCTCATTTTGCTTTAATGCCCTGCAGGGACACCGACTCCCACCTCTCCAGTTCTACCTCAGTTCGCTTCTACCCTCATGACCTGGTGAGTACCCAACCAGTGAGCCGTGTGCATGCCTGTTTGTGTGTGTGTGTGTGTGTGTGTGTGTGTGTGTGTGTGTGTGTGTGTGTGTGTGTGTGTGTGTGTGTGTGTGTGTGTGTGTGTGTGTGTGTGTGTGTGTGTGTGTGTGTGTGTGTGTGTGTGTGTGTGTGTGTGTGTGTGTGTGTGAGAGAGAGAGAGAGAGTTCCAGAGCTTGATTCACAGAGAGAGAGGAGACTGAATCTCCAGACATAGGATAAGATAAGATAAGTGCTTTACTTATGCCTGGAGGGCAATAATTATTATCCAGCAGCACGCAGAAAATGCCACGTTCACTGTCCACAACAGTCCACACTGAATCTTCACAGTTCATAATAAGTAAAGCAAAATACTAATAACCTGTAATAACAATATTAAATAGAAGTGATAAAATAATACTGCTAATACTACTAAGAATAAAAATTCAGGACCGAAAATAACAATAAAAAGATGAAATAGGTTAGATGAAGACAGAAGCAGTTTGTTTCTCTTGTGTCTCGTGTCTTTCTTCATTTTTTTTCATTATTTGAATAGTCAGTTTATGGCTGTGATGATGAGCAGGGATCCACTGCTTCCCCGTGCTACTGCCCTCTCTTGAAACGTCAGCCTAACAAAATATGAATAATACAAAAATAAAATAAATAATAACATACGACTGGAAAGTGACTTTCACAGCTCCTAGTCAACCTGAACACATTTTGAATGCATTTTTTCTCTTTGGATTGCATTTTGTAATTGCTTGCTTCCTGGCACTGACATATTTGTGTGAAGTGTTCCGTGCGAGTACGAGAGGGGAGTGCGATGGTCCGTCTCAGCTTTTTGACCATTTTTGCAGCAGACCTCCAGATGGCTGTGAGTAGGTGGGCTGATGGTGGCACAGCCTTCCTGTTCTGAGCAACGAAAACGCTTCATTCAGACCCTCACAAACACGTTCATCTGTGGCTGCTGTATCACTGCTCACTGCTCCTGTTGAGGTCAGAGCGCCGTAGGAGTGAGTTTGACTGACGGTGGGGCAGGTCTCGCTCCCTCAGATCCGTCTGAACCGTCTGCTGACCATGGACCCGGAGCTGCTGGAGCAGCAGGACGCAGACCTGAGCCCGGAGCTGCAGGACGCCCCGCTGGGCCCGGACGACCCGGCCGCCGCCGCCGCGGCTGCCGCCGCCGCCGCCGGCAAGGCCCGGCAGTATTACCGCCTGTGGCTCCTCCCCTTCCTGTGGGTCGGCCTGCACTTCGACCGGCTCACCCTGCTGGCGTTATTCGACAGGTGAGACCGAGTGGGCCGTCGTGGCTCCGTCTGTAGAAGCAACAGGGGACTAACTAATGTGAATCGTGACTAAAGACCCGGTAGCTGGTACCCACAGAGCCTCCTGCCTGGATGGCAGGTTTTTATTTTTTTGAAGTGTTCTTGTTTTTTGCAGATTGGAAGCCATAATTAATTAAGCAGACTTTGTTTATCTAACTTATGGTGCTGTAGCCTGGAACTGAAATCTGTCCATTTCTCTCTCTCTCTCTCTCTCTCTCTCTCTCTCTCTCTCTCTCTCTCTCTCTCTCTCTCTCCTCTCTCTCTCTACCTCTCTCTCTCTCTCTCTCTCTCCTCTCTCTCTCTCTCTCTCTCTCTCTCTCTCTCTCTTTCTTTATTTATTCTTTCTGTCTGTCTCTTTCTATCTCTCATTTTATCACTTTACTTCTGTCTCTCTACTTTCCCCATTTCTTTTTCTCTCTCATCTATCTCTCCATCTGTACCTTTCTCTATCTCTCTCTGTCTCTCTTTCTCTGTCAGTCTATCTCCATCTACCTCTATCTGTCTACTGTATCTATCTCGCAAAAAGATATTCTTGGGGTAAATCTGCATCTGCATCATGCCTGTCTAATCCGTTAGTCCGCTCTCTAATTATAGATCAATAACACAGGTGCTGGTGCAGAGGTGCAGATACGTGTACAAATTAAGAAAAAAACAAAAACCTTAAAGTGTAGCAGGATCCATTTACTCAATCAGGTCAGTCCCAGTGAAATTAAGGACAGCTGAGGACAGCCGAGGCACAGATTCCTGTCTGAGGGAGCGAGAGAGACGCAGGAGACGAAGAGCGTCTCATTCCTCGCCCCCTGAACTTTAAACCCCAACAGCGTCTGCAGGCCGTTAAATGTCACCTTTATCTGGGTGGCGTGCCGCCGAGGTGATGCGGGTCAGGTATATGTGTGCGTAAAATGTCGTCTCCCCCTCTGCCTGAGCCTCAAGCGTTCTCCTCCTTCTCCTTCTCCTTCTTCTCCAGGAACCGAGAGGTTTTAGAGAACGTATGCTGGCCGTCGTGCTGGCCGTCCTGGTGGCCTTCCTGGGGTCAGTGCTGCTGGTCCACGGCTTCTTCACTGACATCTGGGTCTTTCAGTTCTGCCTCGTCATAGCAAGTTGCCAGTATTCCTTACTGAAGGTGACCGGCTCTCACACAGAACACATTAAGTCGTAATTGTTTATCAGGGAAGGCAAGTTTTATTCGTCTGCCTTCTGCACTGGAGGCGATCAGCTGAGTCTCTCCAAAGTCTGGAGAAGAAAAACAGAATTTACTGTGTCTTCAGTCCCCTCTGAAAAACACGGAACAGACGAGGCATTTGTCAACTCGGTAAAAAGTTGAAATGGTGCGAGTTGACCCTGTAGGAAAGCTGCAGCTGAACATGCTTCACATGAACTCTGTTTGTCCATCCACAGAGTGTCCAACCAGACTCCTCTTCCCCTCGACACGTAAGTAGCACAGAAAGCGTTCCTCCCCGGACACTTTTGGGCCAGTTGAGGATCCACACGCTGTGGAATCTCTTCTCCCCGGAGACGAGTGGAGAATGTTTCATCCTTAACACGACCCGTAGTTATTGTCCTGTATTTTTCTCTCTCTCTGTCTGTTTGGGTCAGTGAAAGTGATGTTGCTTTTTCCTCTGCGAGGCTCGCCCCCCCCCCCGCACGCCCCTCCCTCCCCCCCTGCGTCAGCGGCCGCTCTGAAACGGCGTCTTTTATTAATGCAGCTCCTACTCGCTGCAGGCACGAGCTTTAAATAGCAGGCCAGAGTTTTGGACCACAGCTTTGCTCTCTCTCTCTCTCTCTCTCTCTCTCTTTCTCTCTCTCTTTGTCTGCGTTCCACCCCCCTCTCTTTCCCTCGCCCCTCGTCTCCTTCACCTCGTCTCACCTCCAGCTCCTCTCCCCCGCTCCCTCCTCGCACAAACAGTGTCGACACCTTTCGAGCAAACCTGGTCTATTTCATCTGATTGTCGGTGTGTGAAAAACTGTCAGCACGCCCTTGGGTGAAAAAGCAGGCCAGCTCAGAGCCTCCTGGGTCAAACCTGCACGCTGCAGACACTCGCTCTTCCTGTCTCTGTCTCTCTCTCTCTCTCTCTCTCTCTCTCTCTCTCTCTCTCTCTCTCTCTCTCCTCTCTCTCTCTCTCTCTCTCTCTCTCTCTCTCTCTCTCTCTCTCTCTCTCTCTCTCTCTCCCTCTCTCTCTCTCTCTCTCTCTCTCCCTCTCTCTCTTGTGAAACCTTACACTTGATGCTATTTCTGTTTATACCTGTGTCACTGTCCCCGGGCTCATGTGACACTGATAGCACTGAATGGATTCTTTCTTTCGGGGCTAATTCTTGTTAGAACGATTATATTATCGAGTTGAGCAGCTAATGTTATTTGTTGTGATATGCCTTCATCCAGGGGCGAGTCACGAGGGCCACACGTTTTTTTATGTCGGCCGTGGTGGGATTTCTCCCCACCCCTCCGCCCCTAATTCCGGCATGGCCGTGCGCAGGCACTCACACAGACACCCTTGAAGAAATGTCCTCGTGCGTTCGATGTATTTGTGAGACGTCCAGAATAGCCGGAGTAGCCGCTGACCGTGGCGGCGCCTGTGTCCCCCACAGGGCCACAATCGCATCATCGCGTACAGCCGGCCCGTCTACTTCTGCCTGTGCTGCGGCCTCATCTGGCTGCTCCACTACGGCAGCCAGAGGACCACCTCATCCCGCTTCACCCTGTACGGAGTGGCGCTCACCAGCTCGCTGGTGCTGGCCTCGGCCAGGGACCTCGTCATCGGTGAGTGGCCAGAGATCCAGGAAGACCACACAGAACCAGGCCCAGCCGAGCGCTACCCTGTAGTCTGCCGATCAGTCAATAAGGTGTTCAGTTTATAAAAGCCAAGACGAGGCCTTTAAAATCTTTCTTTTTTAATGAGACTCAAGTTTCTGTCGTAGGAGATGAAATAAACCAGAAAAAATTCACATTTCAGAGACTGAAATAAGGAAATTGTGATTGATTTATTTATTATTTGATTATCAAATAATTCATTAGTAAATACTATCAGTGTCAAAAATGACATAGTGAAAAGATGAAAATGTGAAAAACAAAAATAGTTAATGGCCAAGAATGGGCTTTTTTTGTCTCAGATAACAAAAAAACTGGAAATATTTACATTTAATAAATTAAAATAAAAAAATATGGGCAAAATGTCTTAAATTCCTCCTCAACATTTCAAATAGTTGTTGTTTTGAGAAATTACACTACAAAGTCCAACCACTGCCCTTTTCACTCTCATCGCATGTTTTAAATGATTATTTCCAACCTCATAATTGCAGTGAAATGTCAGAGTCTGTAATGGAACTGAAATGCACCAAAAGCCACAGTCTCCTGTTTGTTCCGCGAGTATTAAAACCACCTTTCATCAAAACAACAATCAGCATTAATTGCTGCCGTTGCCCCGGAGACGAGCAGCTGTGCACCAGAACCAACCAGTAATAATAATAATCATAATAATAACGTGTGTCGCTCTGGGGCAAAGATGCAGAGCAGCGCTGGGCAAATGGCTGTGATCAGGAACCTGAAGAATGTGAGTGGAAGGAGAAAGCGTGGGGATGTTGTCTTTGTTCCACGTGCCTCAGGGTCCAGATACAGAGTGATTCAGTCTCAGGCTCTGTTCTGTGTGCCTCTCCCCCGCAGTCTTCACCCTCTGCTTCCCCCTCATCTTCTTCGTGGGGCTGCTGCCGCAGGTCAACACCTTCGTCATGTACCTGTTCGAGCAGCTCGACATCCACGTGTTCGGAGGCAACGGTGAGTCTCTCCTCAGAGTGGGAGGGGGGGGGTTGAATTTGACCTCCGGTGGCAGAGCTTTAACCAGAGTGCCACATTAGCATCTCTACCCAGCAAGCCTGTGCTGACTCTTCCTCTCCTCTCTCCCTCCCTCTCTTCCTCTCCCCCTCCCTCTCTCTCTCTCTCCCATCTTTCCTCTCCCCCCCCCTCTCTCTCTCTCTCTCTCCCTCTCCCATCTCTCCTCTCTCCCCCCTCCCTCTCTCTCCTCCTCTCTCTTATCTCTCTCTCTCCCTCTCTCTCTCCTCTCTCTCCTCTCTCTCCCTCTCTGCCCACCCCCCCGCCTCTCCTCTCTCTCCTCTCTCTTGTCTCTCTCTCTCCCTCCCTGCCCCCCCCCCCCCCCCCCCCCCCCTCCTCTCTCTCCATCTCCATCTCTCAGCCTCCACCAGCCTCCTGTCGGCGCTGTACAGCGTGCTGCGCAGCGTGGTCACCGTGGCCCTGCTCTACGGCTTCTGCTACGGAGCTCTGAAGGTGAGCGTCCCAGGAACGCTGCCAGCGGTACAGTGGAGCCTCCGCTTATGAAGACCTTATCATAGGAAAAATTCGCACCAAATGGAAATTTCCACCCCATTTAACGAAAAAATATTCAAAATCTGAAATTGTGCCCCACTGACAGCGGTCCTCCCGGTCTTTTTTATTATGTGAAAACAGTCGTATATTTACACTTCATATGACTTGTTGGGGAAAATATGAATTTTCATATTTTCATAATAGGAAAATTCTGAGATGCAAAAGCCCCTCTGAAAGGAATTAATTTCGTATCTCAGGGTTCCACTGTATTTCAATAGAGCAGCAATGAACCATTATTTTTTGTAGTCCACTAATCCATGATGGAAAATGTCAAAGTCCTCTCACGTTGTTATGTCAGTGACTCAAGGACCCCGCTTCACCTTTCTGTCGTAGAAGATGAAATGAAGCAGAAACTTAATAAACCGAAGAAGGGGATATCAGGAAACGTGATCTCGGTAAAACGGCGTAGCTCCTCAGCTTGCTCCTCCACTAAGTGGTGACTGGAGCGATGCGGCGTCCACATCCGGCCCGCATGTGCTGGAGCCAGAATCAGACACTGGAGGAAGGGTAGGAGTAGGACGAGAGGAGCAGCAGTCTGACGTTTCACCATTTCAACTTCACCAAACTCACAGCTGTGCTCCCCCATTCATTCGGATACCTACATGGGCACAGGCATATGCAAATGATTTTGGGGGTCCATGACAGTCTGGTTTGCATCATGGTCATACTTTATGTCACTTTTGTTTTTTTGAACCCTGTTTCAAAATCCTAAATTGGCTTATGAACAGGGACATGGTGATGTTGGAGGACCTGCCATACATCCTCGGCCAGATATAGACTCTTATTATTTTTCACTCTCCGACTCTTTTAAGGGTTATTGTGGGGGCAGAGCGGAGGTACACAACAACACGATGTCCTGTCAGGCCATTAAGTTACAACACCGCTGTGTTGTGCCAACATTGACTCAGTGTTGCATCTTAAATGATGTCACAGCAGCCTGTTGCCAAGAAATATCCTTGGCTCCCAACAGGGTCTGCTCTTTTTTTCTTTTTTCTCTTAACTCAGTTTGTTTGCTCTTCTATTGAATGATACAGAGAGTCTATTATCAAACACGGTCAAGATGATGAACAACGCTGTCACCGCAACAATGCCGTGTTTGTATTCAGCTTGATTAGGTCTGTGTTCTGTGGATCCAGTATTAAGTGATATTAGCATATAATATCATAATGTAATATTTCACAGTATTTACCAGGGTCACTGTCTTGTTCTGGGTGTTAGCAGGCGTATTGTCTGTCAGCACTAAGCCAATCATGCTGAAGTTCATAAACCCAAAAAATTGCGCAAATTAGATTTTTGACCTTTTTCTGGCTGCAGATTACAGTCATTTCATCGCCTACATTTTCAAGAGTTCAACAAAGTTTCAGTCCAAACCACAGACGACAACCTCACAATCGCATTCACCAACCAAATAATGATGAGATATTGTCTGGGAAGTCAGTCAGGTCAACCTCTCTCCTTTTTATTATTTTATCTTTTTTATGCAAACTTTCCAAATAGTTTGATTGCAGAACGTCTGTATCTATGGTGAATCATTGAGAGTTTGAGTGTCAGAGGTACATTTTGATAAAGTTTGTGTCGGTTTGCAGTAATCGTGTGGACTCTGACCCCGGTGTCCCTGCATTCGTTGTGTGTGATGGGAAAGCCAAGTTATGCTATTGTAGCTTTGCTGCTCGGACCCTTAAATGTCCTAACGTGTCGTCTTCCTCCTCCTCCTCTCCAGGAGACGTGGGAGCCTCATCACATCCCTGTGTTGTTCTCGGTGTTCTGCGGCCTCTTGGTGGCGGTGTCCTACCACCTGAGCCGGCAGAGCAGCGACCCCTCGGTCCTCATGTGAGTTCACTGCCTCTGTGCTGGCCTCTGCTTGATGCGTCTGCGTATGAAGGCCGCTGCTCGTCCCTCCAGGAGCTCAGACTAACGCTGCAGTGTGGTCGAGTCTCAGTGCCAACGCAGATCAATGTGTTTTCCCATCATCTCTGGCATGTCTCTGCAAGGAAGAATTAGCTCGTTTTTGTTTATAGCCGCCGGGTTTTTCTTGGACAGGGATTTTCCAAGAATCTCAGAAATGCTCCGTTCAGACGCTTTTGAAGGCGCCTGGCACGACAATCGCTGTCAGTGTGTGCAGCCAGTGATGATGCAGTATAAAAGGGAGAAAAAAAGCACCCTCAGGAGATCAGTGGTATTTCAACCGGCTTGTGTTTGTGCTCCTGGCTTTGTAGCTCCCTGATACAGTCCAAGATTTTGCCAAATTTAAAAGACAAGAACCCGGAGGACCCTCTGTCCGAGGTGCAGGACCCTCTACCCGACAAGCTCAGGGCCTCGGTGGTGAGTCGACCTTTACGATGGGGCAGATTAGAGCAGGACCGGAGCGCCACTTCCTTTTGATAACACAGCTGCTTTTCTTCTTCCTCCCTCTGCAAACCCCGAACACGCAGAACGAGCGCCTGCAGTCCGACCTGATCGTCTGCGTGGTCATCGCCGTGCTGTACTTCGCCATCCACGTCAGCACGGTCTTCATCGCCCTGCAGGTAGAGCCGACGCTCGCTCAGCCGCTTCCTCACCTTTACTGACAAATAAATGAGATGGGATTATTCTATACGCGTCCTCCCTCCCTCAGCCCTTCCTCAGCTACGTCCTGTACGCTCTGCTGGGGACCGTGGGGCTGCTCACCCACTACCTGCTGCCTCAGGTCCGCAAGCAGCTGCCCTGGTACTGCTTCTCCCACCCGCTGCTCAAAACCAAGGAGTATTATCAGTTTGAAGTCCGTGGTGAGTCTGGGGAGGCACACAGGCACCGCTCTCTGTGTCGGAAGGTGAACAAATGCCTCACGTCCTCCGTCCCTCTTTCTCTCCCCCCTCAGATGCAGCTCATGTGATGTGGTTCGAGAAGCTGCACGTCTGGCTGCTCTTCGTGGAGAAGAACGTCCTCTACCCGCTCGTCATCCTCAACGAGCTGAGCGGCAGCGCCCGCGAGCTGGCCAGTCCAAAGAGGCTCGACACAGAGTGAGACGTTCCTCCCACTTCCTCAGATCTCAACGACTCTGCTTCATTGTGAAGATGTCCATCATCTTCTCCATGAACCTGTACCTTTAAGATTCATTCCAGTCTGCACTTCACTTGTCAAGCAAGGTCCTGGTAGCAGCCAATACGTAATAAAAAAGTTTTAAAAATAGTGCAAGAAATGGTAATAAATAGTGATGAGGTAGTAAAATATAGGCAAAGTATAATATAAAGTAAAATATAGCAAGAGAAGAGATAAGAATAAAAATGAAACAAAAAAACAGCAATTGAATAAAGATGTGCAAATGTGGCCAACATGGTGTGGAAATATGGGACTTAAAGTTAGAGTTGCATCATGGTTTGATGAAATGAAATGAATATACTGTAGTTTTATGTTAATAAGCATGAGCTGGTGGCATCCACCAAGAACCGTGTCCTGTTCTCTATTTGACTAGTTTATTTCACCCACTAGGTGGCGCCAATCTCCAGGGGTCTATGAAAACGCATTTGGTTGCATTACAGTGTCTAAATTCCCCATTAACAGTTAATCAGCATCTTAATGAGTCATTTTAAAATCCTCATCACATCCCTCATTTTCTAGTAATCTGATCCTGATCCTAAAGTCTAAATAGTCTAAACGGTGTTATTTTTGGTCAGTCAAAACTTTTCAGACAAAACTCCCCTGTGGTTACAGTCTGTTTTGTGTCATTATTAGGAAGAAACGAGACATAAACATGTAGTCAGAGTAGCCCAGAGGTGCTCAGGGTGCGTCCGCCGCCTCCTCTCAGCCTCCTCTCTGCTGCTGTGTGTGTGCCTGTCCTCAGGGTGGGCGCCCTGATGATCACGGTGGCCGGCCTGAAGCTGCTGCGCTCCTCCTACAGCAGCCCCACCTACCAGTACGTCACCATCCTCTTCACCGTCCTCTTCTTCACCTTCGACTACCGCCACCTGTCCGAGACGCTACTGCTCGACCTCTTCCTCATGTCCATCGTGTTCAGCAAGGTGAGAGGATGGAGCGCGGAGCTGATGAAATGCAGTTTCATGGTGCAATCAGAGGGATGGCGTTTCCTTTGATGAGCTGACATCTCGGTCTGTCGGTCTCCACAGATGTGGGAGCTCTTCTACAAGCTGCACTTTGTCTACACCTACATCGCCCCCTGGCAGATCACATGGGGCTCAGCCTTCCACGCCTTCGCTCAGCCCTTCGCCGTGCCTCGTATCCATGCTCTGCTGCTGCCTCTCAGCACACACACACACACACACACACACACACACACACACACACACACACACACACACACACACACACAAACATACACATACACACCATCACTACACCACTGCTGTAGGCACCGTGTTTGTGAGGCTCCATTAGTGCCGTTGACTTTAAGAAAAAGCACCTCATTGTTATCCGTAGCTGTGTTTGCATTGCAGTTTTTCCACAGACTAAAAGTGATATTTCTAACATTTCGATACAGGTACAGTTGCTACTTGCAGGTGTTTCCACATAGAAGTGTGTTCCCAAAATATTTGGAAGAACTTGCCCAGAGAGACTCCACTCTGAGGAAGATGTAGATGTTTGATTTGGATTAAGGAAAGGTTCTTAATCAGTTGCTTTCTTACTTGAAACCAACTGGTCATGTGACCTCCTACATCATGTTGGTAACATGTTAGTCCTTGACACTTAGGTGATAAACTTGTATTCGATACATCTGGAAAAACACCTCATTAGAGCATGAAAATGTTTCAACAGTATTGGAGAGGTTTCATCACCAGTTATTTATTGTGCTATTGAGATTTTGCAGACTGCGGGCGCCTCGTCTCTCCTCTCTTAATAAACAGCACTGTCAGCATGTTTTCTTCACCTGTTCCTTGACCCGAGCCCCTCCCTCCAGACTCCGCCATGCTCTTTGTTCAGGCTGTGGTCTCTGCAGTCTTCTCCACCCCCCTCAACCCGTTCCTGGGCAGCGCCATCTTCATCACCTCCTACGTCCGTCCCGTCAAGTTCTGGGAGAGAGACTACAAGTACGCACAGGCATTGTTTACAAATCAGGCTGCAGCAAACAACTGCTTTAGTAGTCCATTTAAGCTGTCAGTGACTTTCTTGGTAAATTGTTGCGTTGTTTGGTTTATAAAAAGGCACAAAAACTGTGAAAATTGGTAATGTTTGTTGCACCTTTGTTGCACATTGTTTTTATTTCTTAGAATTTTAATTTCTCCATTTCTTAAAACTGGTTTAGGGTTGGGGTGTATTTTAAATTGCTTACATCAACCAGTTGATTATTGTAGAAGCGATTAGTTGTGGCAGCTATATTCTACTATTCTCAGTTCTAACTGTTCCTGTGAATGAGCATCTGAAGTGTTTGTTTTTCTGATCTTTGTTTTTAGCACTAAGAGAGTGGATCACTCCAACACTCGACTGGCCTCTCAGCTGGACAGAAATCCAGGTCAGGACGTCATTCCCCTGTTTCACGTTGATTGATCAGTGTTTTTTAGCATCTCTGACTAGGTTCATATCACTGAAATCTCTGGCCATCCATCCAAGTTACCTGTCATTTATGTGAGGAGTCACTCATAAGAAGTGACCCAGTGTCGTCTCCTCTCCTCCTCCTCCTCCTCCTCCTCCTCCTCCTCCTCCTCCTCCTCCAGGCTCTGACGACAACAACCTGAACTCCATCTTCTACGAGCACCTGACGCGCTCCCTGCAGCACAGCCTGTGTGGAGACCTGCTCCTCGGCCGCTGGGGCAACTTCAGCACGGGCGACTGCTTCATCCTGGCCTCCGACTACCTGAACGCTCTGGTGCATCTCATCGAGATCGGCAACGGCCTGGTCACCTTCCAGCTGCGCGGGCTGGAGTTCAGAGGTGAGAGGGGCCTGCCTAGAAGCTCATTCTGGATGTCCTAGTACAGGACCTGCTCGTGACTGGCTAACTTCATGATGAGCATGAGCACTCAACTTCTTTTAAAGTGCCGATTCACAACAATGTTCCACAGCTCAATGCTTTTTACATATCCACCCTACAGAGCCCAGTATATCCTATAGATGAAGAAGCTATTAGTGAGGGTGATGAGGAAAAACCTTTAATTGAGACCACCTTTAATGAAATGGTTTAATAAAGACTTCCAAAGCACTGACATGGAAGAACCTTATTGATTTCTGAAGGAAAAAGGCTTTGTTATTGTTGGTGTACTGTACTATACTATGTGCACTGTAGTAACTAAGGAATATCTGATCATGCTTCTCTAGCACCATTCTAGAAGTTCTTATTGCGTAGCGTTTTGTGATTTGAGGTCGTGTCGTTTCTTGTCGATAGAAATAAAGCGTCCCATATCGTTGAATCAGTCTTAAATTACCAATCGCTTTTCTCTCTTAAGAACACACGTTACTGTGTGCTGAAGTCTGTTTGAATGTGTCCCAGACAGCTGGTGGCGGTTCAGTCAACAGCGTAAAAAGGTATTTGTGAAGAGTCAATACTGTTCCAGCCTGCAAATAATATCTCCGCCGCCGCCTGTTTTCTCAAGCACTTGAGGTATTAGCAAACTACTACAAACAGCTTCCTCATTCCCTCACACTGGAAGCCGATCGCCCAACACGCTTTTCCACTTGTGAGTCAGAGGATTGAGCATATTAGCCCAGACGTGCCCTATCTCACTGTCTAACACACTGCTGTGTGTGTGTGTGTGTGTGTGTGTGTGTGTGTGTGTGTGTGTGTGTGTGTGTGTGTGTGTGTGTGTGTGTGTGTGTGTGTGTGTGTGTGTGTGTGTGTGTGTGTGTGTGTGTGTGTGAGTGAGTGAGTGACTGAGGCAATTGCTCTGAGCTGACAGTGGAGGCGGGGCCTCCTCTACCATAGTTTACAACTATTGTACTGTACTATACCGACTTTATAACATTGCTATTTCAGACCCAGCATCATAGACTTAGATATACTTAACTTAAAGGCAAAATCGATCTGTAATAAGTTTTTACAGTTTGCCTAATGTGTGTGCGGGTTTTTTTTCCTCGTGACAATGTGATGCAGTCCAGCCGCACTGGACTTGAATGGCATTGGGAAGTAGACACCTATTGGCCAAATACTGGAAAAAAACATCACATCTAGACCCCCATCCTCACTGGGAGTCAATGAGAGGGGCGGGACAGTGCTTGAGAGGAGGCTCAGGCTCTGGCTGGTGATTGGAGGAACTGTGAAAATGGCTGGACAGACAGTGGTGGGTTTAGTGTTCAGTCCCATGCGGATCGGTGAGGTGTCCAGTCGTGTTTCATGTGAATTCTGATTACGTTTGATAGCATGCTGCCTCCCAGTTTCTTTGTACATATTCTTCAGTCACGGCTCAGGGACGTCCTGTAACGTTGTGTTTGCGATGTCCGGCTCTGCACGCAGGCACCTACTGCCAGCAGAGGGAGGTGGAGGCCATCACCGAGGGCGTGGAGGAGGACGAGGGCTGCTGCTGCTGCGAGCCGGGTCACCTCCCCCACATCCTGTCCTTCAACGCCGCCTTCGGCCAGCGCTGGCTGGCCTGGGAGGTGCTGGTCACCAAGTACGTCCTGGAGGGCTACAGCATCACCGACAACAGCGCCGCCTCCATGCTGCAGGTGTTCGACCTGCGACGCATCCTCACCACCTACTACGTCAAGGTCAGTGGGATCCAGGGGGATCCAGGGGGATCCAGTGGGATCCAGCTGCCTGCAGGCTGAAAAGGGAGGGAGCTGCTGTCTGTCTGCCTGTCTTATCTGAAACAAGGACTCTTTAATAGACTGTAGCCAATCAGTCAGATATTCTCTATCAAGTTGTTGTACAACCATAAAACATAATCTCACATGCTCTTCAAGAAAAGCCTGCCTGTGAAAAAGGCATTAACCATTCCCACGGTCTTTGCATCATTTTATTAAATAATCAAGGAAGTAATTGACAGGTGAGCTGCTCTGTCACAATGAACGGGGAATCGTCACTGTGTGTTGGATCTAAACGCGCCGCCTCCTCCTGGTCTGGCCATGCAGGGCATCATCTACTACGTCATCGCGTCGCCCAAGCTGGAAGAGTGGCTGGCCAACGAGACCATGAAGGACGGCCTGCGGGGCTGCGGCGAGAGGAACTACGTGGACCTGGACCCCACCTTCAACCCCAACATCGACGAGGACTACGACCACCGGCTGGCGGGCATCTCCAGGGACAGCTTCTGCGCGGTGTACCTGGGCTGGATCCAGTACTGCAACTCTAGAAGGGCTAAGGTAACCTGCACCGCACCGGTCAGTGCACAGGCTCTCAACTGCCCCGCTAAGCAAAAACACTTTGGAGCAGACTGGTGAATTATCGACCGAGACTGTTCCTGTTCCTCCAGTAATGTTTCACAGCAATAAACCAGGTCATAGCACGACAAACAGCTGCTTTGTGTCGACTCGAGGTAATGATCCAAAATGTGCTGCACTCATCACTGGCCTCTGAGGCAATTGATTCAGCCAATCAAGGAATTTTACTAAAGATTTATTAAAAAACTATATAAAACGTTTATATAAAAAAGGGAAATTGTTCTGTCCTGCACATTCACGATACACAATATACAACGGTCCACACTGAATCCTCACAATAAATAAAAGATAATAAGTAGTCACAACAGTAGCAGTGAACAGTAAGTGAAGTAGTACAACAAAATAATTAGTGATTGATAATGAGAGTAAAACAAAGAATAATAAACTGTAATGATAATAAGTAATAATACTCAGGAAAAATGGAAACGATAGTAAAAGAAAGTAGAAAGAACTCATTGTTTATGGTTCCTACTTAACTATTTATGATTTACTGTGAGGACTACACTGTTGTGTAATGCTGTGTATCAGTTTGAGTGACTTTGACAGCTGGACAGAATAATTTCCCCTCAGGGAGAGAACTCATCTTCATGTAGTGTTGAATTAGACAAAAGGACTTTTCCAGATGTGAGGGGCGAGTGTCCTGAGTGCTCCTGCTGTTTGTTTTCAGCCTCTGGACAGTGAGAAAGACTCGGCTCTGGTGCTGCTCTGCTTCGGCCTGTGCGTGCTGGGGAGGAGAGCTCTGGGAACAGCAGCCCATCACATGTCCAGGTAACCTTCATCACCATAACCCCCTCACAGCGGTTTAACAGGCCGGCTAGAGTCCACAGGCTGTTGTCTGGTCACTATCAGCTGTGTTTACGAGCAGTAACCACACGGTCCTCTCTCCATCTCAGCAACCTGGAGTCCTTCCTTTACGGGCTTCACGCGCTATTCAAGGGAGATTTCCGCATTTCCTCCGTGCGAGATGAGTGGATCTTCGCAGACATGGAACTGCTCAGGAAAGTCGTGGTGCCTGGAATCCGAATGTCTCTCAAACTGCACCAGGTGAGAGGTCCACAGGCGTCCACAGGGCTGTACTGAAGTAGATGAACAGAAAGCACATCAGACTTTCTCTGTGTGACACTTTTCACACAGCGTTGTAGCACAAAGTGCTTTATAAACCAGGGAGAGCAACACTGTTGGCTACTCTGTCCTGTTCATTCGAGCACAGATGCACAGTGGTGCACTGTTGAAGCGGTCAGGGTTTGGCTGTAAGACTTGACCCGTCCGGTCCCGTCTGTTCCGTCCCAGGATCACTTCACGTCCCCGGACGAGTACGAGGAGCCGGCGGTGCTCTTCGAGGCCATCTCGTCCCACCAGCAGAACCTGGTGATCGCCCACGAGGGCGACCCGGCCTGGAGGAGCGCCGTGCTGTCCAACTCGCCCTCGCTGCTCGCCCTGCGCCACGTCCTCGACGAGGGCACCAACGAGTACAAGATCATCATGCTCAACAGGCGGTACCTCAGCTTCCGCGTCATCAAGGTGAGAGACAGCCGCGGGAGGAAGCTGCTCGCTCATCGTTTAGCCGTATGAGCTGTATGTGGGAGTGAGGGAAGGAACAGGAGACTGTCAGCTGGCAGGTTTGGCTTTCAGGCTCTGGTTCCTCCTCAGTCTCTGGTTCCCCTGACCCTGTGAGGCTTGGATGCAGCCTGGATGCAGCTCCATAGCTGCATCCAGGCTCCAGTCACCATCTGAGCTACGCTCCATCGTTTAGCAGGAACATGCGAGGTCACGTGATCATACATGTGAGTGGCAGGCGAGACCAATAAGCTAAGGAAGCACGAGAGGGCTCAAGATCTGTGCAGGCGCAGGCCACATTGTTAAGAAAGGGGATTGTAAAATAGGATCTGAGGCATTTCAGATGAAACCGCTGTTCCATACCTTCTATCATCACTAGATTACAGGGATAAATAATAATAATAATAATATATTTTAATTGTATCTTCTATGGGTGCTTAAAGACGTGTGCATGAGGAAATACATGATAATGGCAGAGAAATTTAATCAATATTAATGAAGAAAAAAATGTACATATGGAGAAGAGAAACATACATTTTATTGAGCTAAATAAATAAATAAGAATAGGAACTAGGAACATAAGAGAACAGAACACACTTAATTAATGAACTTAATTAAGAGATTTGAAGGTTCGGAGGTCTCCACAGTCAGATGCTTGTTTACCCAGCCGCTCTGGCTCTCTGACAGGAAGTTGCTGTGTGTGCGTGTGTGTGTGCGTGTGTGTGTGTGCGTGCCTCAGGTGAACAAGGAGTGTGTGCGCGGCCTGTGGGCCGGCCAGCAGCAGGAGCTGGTGTTCCTCAGGAACAGGAACCCGGAGCGCGGCAGCATCCAGAACGCCAAGCAGGCGCTGCGCAACATGATCAACTCGTCGTGCGACCAGCCCATCGGCTACCCCATCTACGTGTCCCCGCTCACCACCTCCTACTGCAACTCCCACCCGCAGCTGGGACACATCCTGGGCGGGCCCATCAGCATCGGAAACATCCGCAACTTCGTGGTCAGCACGTGGCACAGGTAGCGCCGCCGTGTGGCGTTTCCCTTCCGGTCTCTATCGACTGAACAAGTTGAAACGACTGTCCAAGAAGGAGAGTGAATCGATGCGAGGCAGGCAGGAGGGGGTCAGATATGGAATTAAAGGGACAGTGCGGGATGTCTTTTGTTTATCTGTTATCTCGTTCATAAGAAAGAACACACAGTGGAGTTAAAGGTACTTCTTTAGTTGGTTAATTCTGCCTCTCTAATGTCTACAGTTTATGGTAGACCTTTCTTTATTGTCGTTTTGATTCACACTGGTTTCACAATAAATCGGAATGAGATTCTGATGCTTTGGCAGTGATGACATTACGTGATTCATGGCTTAAAAAAACAGTGGGAAAGTATTAAATTAGCATTAAATACTGTTCAGATAGAGTAGAGTAGAAGCAGTGGTGGTAAATAACAGCACTGCAGAGACAGGTAGTTAATCTCATGAAGATTTCTCGTGTTGTGGTGTGAAGTGTGTACTTTGCACTGTAATCATCATATCTTACTTCTAGATATCTCGTCATCTTGTTAAAGCACTGAAATCATTTCACTTGTTTATAGGACCTTTTCCCCCAGATTCAGTGTTCTTATCTCGTTTATAGACACTTTCTCAGTTTGCTCAGTGTCGAGCGTCCACACTAACCCCCCCCTCCTGGTCTGCCCCCCCCCCCTCCTGGTCTGCCCCCCCCTCCCCAGGCTGCGTAAAGGCTGCGGGGCGGGCTGCAACAGCGGCGGGAACATCGAGGACTCGGACGGCGGCGGGCTGTCGTGCGGCAGCGGCAACGGGACGGGGGCCGACTCCCAGCAGAGCTCGGTGTCGCAGGGCGGGACCTCGGGACCGGCGCCCTCGCACTCCTACCCGCCACACGCTCTGGGTGAGGAGGCTGAAAACCCACAGAGACCTGACAGAAAGGCTGTAGAAGGAGCGGCCGTCCTGTATAAGCTTGAACCAACCATCAAACCCATGTTTCCTCTCATTCTTCCTCTTCCTTCTACTCTCATTCTTCTCATTCTTTTTATTCACAGTCTCCTTTTTCTCCCTCTTATTCTCATTCCTCTTCTCATTTCATTAACCATTAAGTATAATTATTTCTCATTGTCTTTAATATTAGTCTGATTCTCTCCTTGTTCTCTAATTATTACTCTCTTATTACTCTATTATTACTACTCTATTGTATTACTCTTTCTAGCTTTTCCTTCTCTTCTCTATATTTGTAGTAACTCCTGTTCTTCCGCCTCTCATTCTGTTTCTCATTCTCTTTATACTTTGTCTAATTCTTCTCCTTTTTTCTTTTTGTTCTCGTTCCTCCTGTTTTCATCCCAAATTAATCTATGATTTTTCATCTTTCTTATCCTTCTCATTTTGAGTCTAATCCACGTCCTCCTTCCTCCTCCTCTCATTCCTCCTCCTTTTATTCCCATTCTGCTTCTCATTCTCTTCATTCTCAGTCATTTTTCCCCTCCCTCCCTCTTAGTCCTCTCCTTGTTCTCATCGTTATTATTATTATTATGATTTACATTTTTGGGTGTTCTCTGTCTGAACCTGTCCCTGTGGTGCAGGCACCAGTCACAGCTCCCAGTCTGTCCAGTCTGGCCTGGTGCGTCACTCCCCGGCCCGGGCGTCCGTGGCCAGCCAGTCGTCGTCGTACCGCTACGGCAGCAGCCGCCACTCCTCCCTGCGCACCTCCACCACGGGCCTGGAGCCGTGCCGCCGCTCCTCCACCAGCCAGCTGTCCCTGCGCACGCTGCCCACCTCGCTGCAGCTGCGGCTGGGCTCCGGCTCCGGCTCGGGCTCCGGGGCCGACCCCGCCGGGCCCTCCGCCTCCCTGTCCAGCCACAGCATCCCGCCCTGCAAGCGCCACACGCTGGTGGGGCTGCTGGGCAGCGAGGGGCTGTGCGGCGCCGTCACCGAGCCGCTGGGCCAGCAGCTGCAGCTGCAGCATCACCACCATCACCACCACCACCACCACCACCCGCAGCAGCACAACCCCACCGTCAACACCGTGCGCAGGGACGACATCTCCTACAGAGTCCAGGTCAGGGGCCCGACTCGCTCTGCCTCACTCTGCAGGAGCTGAGTCCACACGCTGAACAGCAGGGCTGCCAAAAGCTGCATTACCAGTACAGTACTGCTCAAAATAAAAGCAACTCTTTATTGGGTCAGGATTCAAGAGGTTCTACAATTACAAGTAAAAACAGTCGCTCGTTTGTGTACCTTTTGGAAGTTGCGGGAAAAGCAAAATATCTACAAAATATGTAGATAATAATGGTTTATCACACTCTTAACTTAAAAGTCTAAGCTAATCTAATGGAGACAATATCTAAAGCAGCCGGCCTGGCTCTTCTTAAGTAAAACACTAGTAGAAGAGCTGTAGGTGATATGGATGAAGAAAAATTCACAGTCCAAGTCTAAGGTGTTTTCCACATGAGCTGTAATTCTACTAACTTGTTTTTAAGTAAAAGCCAGACGTCCAAAACATTGTTTTTGAAGATCTTTTAATTCCATTTGGAAAAGGTTCATTCTCCTCCTCTGCCTACACATACCACAGCATCTTCTTTGGAGTGAACTGGTCACGCACAGTGACCAGCCTCACCACCACAGCGACCCACACTCTGTCCAGAGCAGAGGAGGGCCTGTTGAGGAGGAAGAGGAGGAGTACCAGCAGGTGTCATGGAGCAATGGGGGATATATATTGAATTTCTCGGCAACAGTAACAGTCAACATGTGCAGTGATCATGCTCAAAAAACAAGAATCAACACGCCCTCGCACAGTCTTCAAACACGAAAACAGTGGTGCCTCTTTCACATTGTTCTCTCCTTTTTTTCCACTCGCCAGCCTGTCTCAGATATGGAGCTAGCCGGAGCCACAACAGTCATTTCTGTTTGTACCCGGTTCATCTCTCATTCAGTCGATTAGTTGTCTGATCCGTGACTTATCTGAAAATCGCCCGTCTATGTTTCGCTCAGGCCCAAGATGAAGTCCTCAGATACGTTGCTCGGTCCCTACCTCAAACACCTCTCAGTTGTTGTAGAGGATGAAAAAAAAAGCCACAAAATGTTCACATTTAAGAATCTGTTGGCCGGGAATTGATTAGAAATGCACTCTGAAATGTTTTTTTTTAATACTCAAGTCGACTAAGTAAAATATTGAAGTCGTCAATGATCTGAAAATCTGTTTTTTTACACTCACTCACAAAGGGACCTGGATCAGTCATAAAATTCCCACCAGCCTCAGCTGCAGACAGATACAGATACATAGACAGGTGAATGGCTGTATTGATCCCTCATCAATGCTTCCTCTGGAAATTCTTACCTGCTATAAGTTAGAAAAACCCATATGATTTGATATCTCAGGGAAGTTCCCTCAGGGAGGTTCCCGAGGGGGACTTCAGACTGAAATTACTTGGTGAACCTTTTCTCAGAGGCACTTTGTCATGTGGCTGGTTGTAACTGAAATATAAACCTTTCATTGAAGTTTCCACTCGACTATATGATCACATAACAGCTCCACAGAGTGTGTAATTCATTCACATGGCACTGAGAGCTGTCTGATGAAGACAGAATGAACAGAAGCTGTTTGTGCCGAGGTGAATTTCACCTTTTTTTGTTTACACAGTTGTGTGTGTCAGTGCCTCACAGCGATCGCTCTGCTGTCTCTTCTCTGTGTCGGATCAGATCGTGGACGTCTGTCAGGTCCTGGAGAACATCAACCTGTCCAAGAGGAAGGAGCTGCAGTGGCCCGACGAGACCATGAGACTGAGGGCAGGACGGACCTGCTGGAGGGACTGGAGCCCCTCAGAGGGCATGGAAGGACACGTGAGTCCAAGTCCACATCTCTCTCTCTCTCTGTATCTCTGTCCCTCTCTGTCTCTCCCACTTCCTCTTTATCGCTGTATCTCACTTTCTCTCTCTCTCTCTCTCTCTCTGTCTGTCTTGCCCTCTCTCTCTCCTGTCTGTCTGTCTATCTCTCCCCCTCCCTCTCTGAATCTTTCTGTCTCTCTTCATCTCTATCACTCTGTGTCTCTCCGTCTTGCCCTCCTGCCAATCTTTATCTCTCTCCCTCCCTCTCTCTCTCCCTCCCTCCCTGAATCTTTTTGTCTCTCTCACTCTCTCATCTTTCTCTGTCTTGCCCTCTCTCGCTGTCTCTTGTTATCCCCATGTCTCCATCTCTCTCACTGTCTGTCTGTCTCTCTCTATTTCTTTCTCTGTCTCTCCCTCTTGCTCTCTTCCTCTGCCTACTTCTCTCTATCTCTCTAGAGGTCTCTCTGTATCCCTCTCTATCTGTGTGTGTCTCTCTCTGTCTCTCTAATTGTGTTTTTTGAAATCATCACCCTGTTTGTACCAGTGTCCTCTTTTTCCAGCCTCTGTGGCCTACTTGTGATAAGCACCTCAATTTATCTGGATGCTCCTCTCTCTCTCTCTGCCCCCCCCCCCCCCCCCCCCCCCCCCCCAACCCACTCCCAGGTGATTCACCGGTGGGTGCCTTGTAGCCGTGACCCAGCCAATCGCTCCCATATCGACAAGACCATCCTGCTGGTACAGGTGGATGATAAGCTAGTGCCCATTATAGAGACTGGGGTCATTGAGTTGGGTGCAGAGGTCTGAGACGAGCAAGCACTCGCACACACACACACGCACACACACACACACACACACACTCAAAGCCAGACCTCCCTGGCTTTCAGCAGGACTCACGAAGCCTGCAGACGACACAGGAAATGGGAGCCCTCCCCCCTCCCCTCTTCCTTATCGCTGAGGGGGAAAAGGAAGCCAGGGAAAAGTGCAAGCAGAGGCAGAGGACGTTCATTGGAGATCCTTTACTGCATCACTACACACATCCACGGTATCTGCCTTGCTTTGCGTCTCTCAGAAATGCTGCATGACAGTATGAAACACACCCTTAGGTTAAGTTAAGTCCTCGCCACCGGTAAATTCATTTCTATGCATTTCATCGACTGTTCTGTCGGCGGTTCCGACAGAGCTGAGTGTAAAACGAGCACGTGGAGATTTTTTTTTTTCGGTTTCTGTTTTTGTCTTGAAAATATTTTGCCAAAATAAAACCTGGTATTGAGTATCTGCCACGGTTTTTCATACACACGAGAGCTTTTGTTTGTTTTTAGTTTGTTTTTTTTCCCGCTGCCAAGACAGCGGAGCGGACCCGCTGCGTCTGCGCTGTTGTTGTCGTCATTCCGTCTGGATTACTCTGAAATTTCACAAGATTTTGTTGCGCAAAGAGAAAAAAAGAAACCTTGCACTATAATTTTTTTTTTCTAATTTACAGTGATGCACTACACTCTTTAGATAATATCACGTTTTATTTATTACAGACTCTGAATGGCCATGGTTACCGATGCCTTGGGAATGAAAAAAAATGCAATCGTCATTCTGTTTTCAGCCATTTTGTTTTTCTTTTATTATTTTATGTTTGATAAACTTGAAAATAACGTTTTACTGTATGTGATGATATCTATATATAAAAATATATATATTTACATAAATATATATATAATGTCAATGTATAAAAGATTTTGTTTTCAATATTTATTACTGTGAAAATGGTATTTACACTTTGTTACTTTTTTTTTCATTTTGGGACAAAGGATAATGTATTAAGGACCATTGGTTGAAAACAAGATGCCGAATTTTTTGATGGACCGTTTCACTATTTAACTTAATTCTTTTCTATATGGAGAAATAAAAAAATTTGATTTATTGCTGATATCTTTAATATGACTCCTCTGATTGTCTGTGTACAGTTTCCACTGCGTTCCCGGACTTAATCCACACACTAACAATAGACGCACTGTGAGAATCAGAAATCAGCTGGGACTTCTGTTTCTCTTTGTCGACCGAATGTTTCAGGAGAAACGACTTCTAAAACGAAAAATGTGATAAACAGCTGCAGAGATGGTGGGTTTTATGGGTTACCTGCTGTAGTTTTATTATGTAACAGTGAATCATGAGATTCACACGAGACATCTTTATTGAGCTGGATTTATGACACACAATGTGAAGCGTCTGCAACACCCGCAGCAATGAGAAAAGAGGGCAACGTCACATCCATCCGTCTCCAAACTTTCAATAAGTTTTGTCCCATTATTTTGGGTCTGGAATCCCAGATATTTCACTTACCTACAGCTAATACATCTGAGTGCTTTTACTGCTCCTTTTAAGGCCTGAATCTGCATTTGAGAGTCGAATAAAAGTCCTCTATCAGCCACGCCATGGATGATAGACTGGCACTATGACATCACAGAAAGATGAGTTCACATCCCAGTTGGACTGAGGGTGTTTTTGTGTGGAGATGTATGTTTTCCCTGTGTGTGGGGGGGTGCTTTTTTGGGTACCACAGTTTCCTCCCACAGTTCAAAATCATGGATGTTTAGGTTGATTGGAGACTTTCACCTGTACCTAAAAGTGAATGTAGAGTGACTAGTGTATGTGTGTGTGTATCCAGCCCTGAACTGGTAACCCATCCAGATCTCTGTAACACTGTTTCATTAAGTATTATTAAGTAGATAAGATGATGGGTAAATCGATGGTGAAGGAATGCTGGACACACAGTTTTTAAGGTTCTAATCATTTTCAAACAGTGCTTTATCAAAATTGAAACAAGTAATGTCCTCGTGACTTTAAAACATAGATTAAGCAAGAAATTTCTGTCTGAATTTCCCTCGATGACCTGGATGAATGAGAATCTCCACAGACTGATTGGTATGTTGTCTAACTGTGGTGTGTTCCAAAATGTACAGTATGAGAATTAAGAAAAACAACCTCCACCCGACGCAGGATGCTGAAAGGTGAGTGGTGACATTTCCTGTTCTCGATGTAAAGGCGTGCGGTGAGAATCAAAAACAATGCTTTGATGATCTATCAAGGCGGCAGTGAAATGAAAATTACAAAGCTCTGTCTGTAGGTGCTAAAATGTGCTCAAAATACTTTGTATACAATTATTTTGTACTCACGAAATATGAACATTTATAAGAGATTTATGACTGATACACGTATGTGTATCACAATTCCAACAAAGATGACTTGACTAGATGAACACTGACCAATATATTGTTTTCCAGAATCAGACTATTGATTCCTGAATGTCAATTGCCTCACCGGAGTAGATAAACATAAAGCTTTATTCCCCATATACAACCAAGAATTGTCAAGAAAGGCCTTGAAAGAAACATTAGTGTATTAGGACACACCCTAGTCTCCTTTCAAATCTAAATAAAGTATTTTTTTCAAACTTTCACTTTTGTCAATGGGGCCCAGCTTTATTTCCCTTATTCAAAACAGATTTGTCAGTTTATTATTCTCCTCCTTCAGACGAATCTCGTGCAGGGAGAAGATGTATGTTAATATCTTAAATATTTAATGCATACATATTTTATACGCGCTTATTCTGACGCATCTCGTTTCTCCTCCTGAAAACAGGCAAATCCAGGAATGTTTACTGCCCTCTAATCACATGACCGTTTACAGTCAGGCCCCGCCCCCCTCGCGCTCCTCGCCCTCTGATTGGCTGCTGCGGGATCATTCCTAACGTCTTGTTTTCCCGACGTCACATATAAATGTCCCATTGACTCCAAGTGAACATGTACATGTAGACACCTCCCGACTGCTCCCGTCTCCCTTGCTGCTCCACCACAGCTCAGAAAAGGCAAGAAAACACACATTTCTCTGTCTCGAACATTACTAGAATTTCATAGGGATTATTCTAAACAGCTCTGTTGCTCACTTTGTTAGTGGAAATCTGATAGTGACTGTCTAAGTCAGCGTGTTGTGCTAACAGCTAGCTAGGTGTCCGAGAATGGAAACAGTCATGTGATATCCAGGCGGCTGTGTCATTGTCCCTACCTAGGTTCCACACAGACGAGGACATGTCCAAGCTGGTCCTCTTGGTGTTCCTCGGCCTGAGCCTGGGGCTCGGACACGGTTTCCCTTTCGAGCAGCCAGACAGTGGGAAAAACTGGGTGGTGATCGTAGCTGGATCCAATGGCTGGTACAACTACAGGCATCAGGTGGGTGACCTACTATCTGCACCTTATCAAGAGCAAACACAACGTGACTCAGTAGTTTCATTCATTTCCCTCTCTGGTTTAGTGGTACAAAGATAGATGCTCAAAAGCAACTTCCTCATTCACTTTCCCTAAAATGTGTCAATCATGAGCCAAGTTAGGTCTAAGGAACTGCCACTTATGTGGACTGTTGTGGGTGTGCGCTGTGACTGTGATTTTCCTTTTGTGTGACTTCTGCACAGAATAATTTCCCTTGTTTATCTCATCTCATCTTATCTCGTCCCATCTTGCCCTTTCTGCCGCCCTCTCCAGGCTGATGCGTGCCATGCCTACCAGATCGTCCACAAGAACGGCATCCCGGACGAGCAGATCGTGGTCATGATGTACGATGACCTGGCCCACAACGAAGAGTGAGTTGTGGTTTTTGTCTTTGTGCAGCTGACTGTCGAGATAAAGTCTGTCTCTTCCCCCTTATGTGTTTAAATAAGCACCTACCCTAAGTTGAGTTCCCACAAGTCATGCCGTGTTTTCAGTCCACTCAGAAAGAGTCAAGTTGAAGGGCTTGTTTGTTATCTGATGACTCATTTATGGGGAGTGACTATCACTGAGACGTAAAACATGCATTTCATGCGTAGCTCTGTGCTCTCAATAGCTGCAATTTTTGCACTTTTGCACTCATGTTTTTAAGATGAAACAGGAGGACCAAATGCTTGGATGCTAATCCAATCACTAAGATTTCAGGCAAGCTTTTTAGTCAGACAATTGGGTTTCCTCGTCCTTCGCCCTGTTCATCCGGACTTGGATGTTGTCCAGGAAAGCTTTCAGGGTGTTTTGCTTCCGATTCACAAAGAAGAAAAAAAAAAAAAAGAAACCTTCGATTGCAGATTAAAATTTGCAGCCTCATCGGGGATGGGCCTAGAACCTCTCACGTTGCCGTGGCATGGCGGGCCTCTCGGAGCAGCGGCAGCACTAACAAACTGTTAAAGGGTCACTGAGAGGAGTCACAAGGATCTAATCTTAGTGCTCCTTCCTTCAGGACTTTCACTCAGAAACCCAGTGTCTGGTCAGAGGAGCTGTGCTGAGAAGTCAGTCCGTGCAGACCAGTTGTCTGGCCCACAGACTATTTCATTCAAACCTTCACGGACTATAAATATAAAGCCAGTTCGACTGCATGATTAAGCTATTTGTACATGGATAAACAAGTCTCAACAATGATGTAGTTGCTATTGGGGAAAGTAGTTTCCGCTCTGTTGCTGTCCCCAAAATATTAACCAAAGCTGAAACACAAAGATGATTTAAATCAGAGGAACAGAACTGATGCCAGCTAAATCACCTTCATGCCCATATCTCACTAGATAGATAGATTATTTGGCTCATTGAGGTCATCATTGTTCAGTTTTAAAATGCCCCAAAAGGAGTTTCCTCAGCCCGCGGCTGGTTCGTTTACGGTGAATCTGGTTGGACGGACTTATAGTGGTGGTGCTTCAGGAAATGAGTCCTCTCTGAAAACAAGAGGAACCACCTGAAACGCTCCGCCGTCAGCCCATCAGGAGTCCCTCTTGCGTTTGTGTTTTGTCAGCCTTTTTCGTTTCCCTGTCCGACCTCTGAGTCATGTTGGTGTTTTTGCTTTCAGGAACCCGACCCCCGGGGTGCTGATCAACAGGCCCAACGGCAGCGACGTGTACAAGGGAGTCCTCAAAGACTACACGGGCGACGTGAGCGCGCGCCTCTGAGCCAGCGGAGCTCTGCCGTTTGCACTGCTCGGATTGTTTGAGGAGGCCGTGATTCACCTCTTGTTGTCTTTTCGTCTTCCAGGCTGTGACGCCTCAGAACTTCCTGGCCGTGCTGAAGGGCGACGCCGCCAATGTCAAAGGCGGCTCCGGGAAAGTGTTGAAGAGGTGAGCGATCCAACAGCTGACACCGAACTCTGGAGCAGCGCAAGATCCGGTTCGTCAGCTTTTTTTCCCCCTGTCTAACTTCACCCTCTTTTCTTTGGCAGCGGTCCCAACGATCATGTGTTTGTGTACTTCACCGACCACGGCGGCCCTGGCATCCTGGCCTTCCCTGACGATGATGTAAGCACCTCTTCACCTCGTGATCTTTGGCAATGTTTACCCACGGGTGCACTGTGAAGAGGGATTTCATCTTCCATTGTTGAGGAACCTGTTTTCTCTTTTTTCCTCTCCTCAGTCAGGTGCAGTGATGATGTCTTTAGACCTGCATTCATTTAACATGCCGCTCAGAAACAGCTTCACCACATTGACATAACGTTGTGAAAACTCTGTTAACTGGCTCAAAAGCAAATGTGGTTACTTCATCTCCCTGATAAACTCTTGAGTGAAGAGGCCTCACTGTAAAAGTGTGTGTGTGTTTTTATTGTTTGTGTCAGTATGTACAGTACAGTTAGTCATGATGTTTATGGTTGGTTGCATAGTGTTAATTAGACTGTTTTTGTCATCTCTGTCTGTCTTTCCCTGCAGCTTAGTGTTAAAGACCTGCAGGATACCATCCAATACATGCACCAAAATAAGAAATACAAAAAGGTGCGTAACAACATGCTGCCATGTTCATTGTTGACCTACTTTCTGTGGAGACATTTATAGTGTCATCAGGTTACGATGTAGATAAAAACCTGTTATTTCCTCCACACACACACACACACACACACACACACACAGATGGTGTTCTACATTGAGGCCTGTGAGTCCGGGTCAATGATGAAGCAGCTGCCTGCTGATATTGACGGTGAGTTGAACCTTATCACATCAGAATCGCTTTCCAGCGCGACCCATAGATAATGATAGCAGAGAGAAAGTGTCGATCGATAGACAAGTGAAAACCTCCACCACGGGAACTTGGACTTTTCCTCCTGGACACTGAACTTGACCTACATTTGATTTTAGACCAAGTGAAAAGCAAGGAGTCACTTCCTTAGCCTCATGTGATATCTTTGTCATCTCTTCTTTAGACTCAAACCTCAGTCCGACATCAGTTTATTAGTCCGTTTATCAGTGGGACAGTGGGAAATAACAGGTCAGCACTCCAGTTAGTCAACTGATACTGGGTCATGTCAAACTGTCAGAAATGCGGCTTGTGGTGATCCGTGGGCACAGTCATGTGATCAGTGTCGCCTGATGGACATAATGGTGCCAGGCGTGGATCAAGGTTCTGCTTTCATCATGAGTAAAAAGCGTTTACACACTTCCCTCTGGGATCGAAATTATGCTGACGATGCAACATCGCGAATTATGAAAAGGGCAGCTCGTTTTCCTGCAGCTGCTCTGACTCTGTAACTCTTTAACTCTTTTTTTTCCCCACTCAACGTCTTCTGGGTCCTCGTTCGGGTTCAGATATCTAGCAGGTCATACCTGGTAGCCTGAGATCTTTTGTTTTCTTTCCCCCAGTGTACGCCACCACAGCCGCCAACCCTCACGAGTCCTCCTACGCCTGCTACTACGACGCCAGACGCGATACCTACCTGGGAGACTGGTACAGCGTGAACTGGATGGAGGACTCTGATGTGGTGGGTGTCTGCGAAAACCTCTGCGGCAGACACGTCTAGTTGTGTGTGTGTGTGTGTGTGTGTGTGTGTGTGTGTGTGTGTGTGTGTGTGTGTGTGTGTGTGTGTGTGTGTGTGTGTGTGTGTGTGTGTGTGTGTGTGTGTGTGTGTGTGTGTGTGTGTGTCAATGTCAGCCGGCAGCAGGGAGAAAATATTGGATTCCCACAAGCAGCAACATGCACGCCCTCTGATAAGGGCAACAGTCAGCCAGGCTGATCGTATTGACACTAGATTTCAGTCTGCAGTGCCAGTTTACATTCACGCCTCAGAGCTCATTCTCCTCCCCTGCACTCACTGTTCACCTGCGGAAGCCCTTTGTTCTCCTGACACCTGAGTTGACCTTCCAAAGGCTTTCTACTCGCCCGCAGGCACAGAGCAAAGGTTTTCCAGACTTTATACATTCAGTGACTGAATGGTGCTCAGTTTCCCCTCTCATCATCTATTGTTTTGTCTTTTTCTCCCACGAATAACAACTGAGTTACACACGGCGACAGAAATCTCATACCATGTGAGATCCACGAAAGGTTAATTTGCCGCTCCAAAACACCCCGCAGTCGAGAAAGAAAAGGGCAGGAAGAGGAAGTGGTGAACATTTCCAGCAGTGGCAGCAGGGGCTTGTGTTCGAGCGGGGAGTTTGCATGAACGGCACAGGCTCAGTCCCGAAACTCGATCGAAAAAGCAAACAAAAAAAAAATCACAATGCACAGCGAATGGTTGGTTTGGGAAGCTGCTGAACCGTCGTGTCTCTTCCTCTCTCTTGCCGTCTCGGTTCCGCTCCTCCAGGAGGACCTGAAGACTGAGACTCTGCTCAAACAGTTCAAGATCGTGAAGAGCCACACAAACACCAGCCACGTCCAGCAGTATGGAAACAAGGTGAGGGGAGCGCTGGAATAAAGCTGGAGGCCTCGGTGCTTTGTTCTTCCTCTTCAGAACACTCCAGCATCACCCAGCGCAGAGACAATCCACACATCACAACAAATAGGGGTGATGTAGAAACACTCTGGCAGCGAAACAAGAGCAAGAAGACTCATTGAACAGATAAACAATCATTAACATCACAAATAAGCATCAGTGAAAGATTACTGTAGAGACAAATAAGATTTATTTCAGCAGCTCTAGTTTTTGAGGTAATGCACTCAGTATGTGACTCAGTATGTGACTCAGTATGTGACCTATATGTGGCACACACACTCCCAGCAGTTTTATTAATCGTGAAGGTAATAATAATGATTTGTAAATGGCAGCTTTAGTAGGGTAGTTGGGGATACATATCTCAGAGCTGATGGAGAATAACTGCCAGCACATTTACTGTCAGCAACTTAGAAAAAAGTCTCCAAATTCTATCATTATAAATCTACTTTGTACATGTAGTGTTATTCATTCAAAATGTACTGCATGTGTAAACTGAATTACAATGAGTAATATTGCACTTCTGACACAAACGTGGTCATTTGTGAACAGTTCATTATTAGATACAGTATTACTGTAAGCACCGAGACTACAGTGAAGTGAAACAGTGGTAAAGGTTAAGAGTTGTCATGTGATGACTGTCACAATCAGAACGAGACAGGAACTGATCAAAACGTTGTGTTTCCTGCTCTCATTTGGATTCCTCTCTCGCTTTCTGCCACAGACCCTGGCCCACATGAAGGTCATCGCGTTCCAGGGCAACCCCACGTCGAACGGGCAGGTGGCTCGCCCGGTCACCCTGCCGCCCATCGCAGACCCCGACCTGACCCCGAGCCCGGACGTCCCCCTGGCCATCCTGAAGCGAAAGCTGATGGCCTCCAACGACATCACGACAGCCAGGGGCCTGCTGATGGAGATCAACACTCACTTCAAGGTACGAGGCTGACAAAGCCCTCCGCTGTCTCTGCAGGCGACTGCTCAGGCATGCCATGCAAATCAGATTTATCAGCAGGGCGGCAACTGCTTAACTTTAACCCCGTGTGTGTGTCTCTCTGTGTGTAGATCAGGGAGGTGCTGGCCGACAACATGCGCCGCATCGTAGAGACTGTGGTCGGCAAAGGCCCCAAAGCCGAGGACGTCCTCAACAGCCGGGACGAGCTGTCGCAGCACGCCTGCTACCAGGCCTCCTTCACCTTCTACAAACACAACTGCTTCAACTGGCACAAGCCCGAGGTAGAGGAGCGCGTTAGAGCTTCACCCAGAGAGCTGGTATCAGAGTGTGGTCAGTCAGTGGCAGCAAATGCTTGAAACGCGCTCCCATGTCAGAGTCAGGTTTCTGGGCCTCAGAGATCTGGCTCACATGCTATTCATCAGGAAGTACTAGACCTACATTCATTTGCCTTTTTTTGCTGTGTTCAGCTGACTCTAATCCAGAGAGACTCTCAGAGAGGACACAACAGGCACGGTCGACTCGATCTCATGGAAAAGACACTGTGTTACATCTCAACACGTCGGGCTTTTTAGAAAAGAACAGTTTATGTCAAAAGTCTCCCAAGTTTCCCAAGTCACAGACTCAGCAAACTCTCAAACAACTCAGCATACTCTATAAGTAGGAGTTGGTGGTAGTTCACTAATATGTCACAAAAGAGAACAATTTTTCACCAAAAAGCAGTGACAGTGTTCATGAATGTGTATGTAATTGAGTCAAATTTAACATAATCTAATATAATAAGGATATATTTCTCAGGTTTTTCTCGGGTTTTATGTGCAATCTGAAAATTTTGCTGGTTATGGACTTGAAAAAGTAGAATTCCTGAAATTTAATGGAATGAAATACTAAGTAGAACAGAATGTGACACGAGTTAAATTTAAGTAGCTCCAATTTGAACTGAAGTACAAATGAACAGCTAATGTCCTTATTTAGTCTCAAAGACAGATGCAGAAGTTTAGAACAAAGTGTAACTCGGTGTTACTGCTCGCCAGCTCAGAGAGAGTAAGAGACTTCTGCTCGTGTAATCTGATTACACTGCTCCCCCGGGGGTCTAAAAGCAGCTGTTTGGTCTCGTTCAGGGAAATAGTTCCTCTTCTCTGGAAACATTTTCAGCAATATAATTAAATGAGGGGGGAAATTAAACTGTGTTGATGAGCGTGGAGCTGTTTCTGACTCGTGACTTGTGTTTCAGTTCGAGTACGCTCTGCGACACCTGTACGCTCTGGTGAACCTGTGCGAGAGAGGATACAAAGTCGACAGGTACGTCTGCTTCCTGCCTCACAAACTGATATTTCTATTTCTATTGTAGTTTCACTGTTCTGTTCATATAAGGGGAAACACACAGACTGTGGTTTTCTGTTTACAGTTTGTCTCGACTTCTATGTCTTTTCAGTAATAAAATTGTCAAACGTACATAATTTCAAATCGAGGCAATGAAGCATTCAATGGCTTGTCTTTGTTCTTCAACTGAACGGAGCCATGAACAAGTGTTTGCGTATTGAAAATGTCAGTGAGTCCCTGTGGTTCTGTATGATCTGTTCCTTTGCTTAACACAAAAAACTAGTCACATCTCTGTTCTGGGTGCCGTCGTTTATATGAAGTCATTTCCACAGTCACCCTACTGCTCAGAGACATTCACACCAGAATGAAGAAATTCACAGCTGCAAATAGTCCCCTGAGACATCTATGAGATACTTTATCTGAAAGTTGCACAGATGTTAAGTAACCTCTGCATCTCATTAAAAAGAATGAGTGCATGCAGCCAGAAACTTGCTGGATAGTTTGGAAGTTACTGAGAAACAACAACAATCACTTATTATTATTTTGATGGGATTTTTGACGATAAGAGCAACATAGAATTTTGTTATCCTTTTAACACAGGGGACATTATGGTCTCATGGTCATACTGTCTGTTATTTTTTACAACAAAATGAATATAAAAACTGTCTATACCATTAGATAATGAATGTCTTTTTCCATTTAAGCCACAATATTTTGTTTGACACCATCGCAATTGTTAGGATTTACAGTAGGCTAGACAACAGTTCAGAAGTGATTGGGTTTTTTTTTCTCACAGTTTTAATTTTATTTTGTCTTTTCCACCTGCAGCATCAAGGAGGCCATGGAATTCGCGTGTCCAATGATGCGCGAGTAAAACTGATACATGGGCGACACGAGGCCTTGCATGAAACTGCTCCCGAGAGGACGCAACTTCTCTTTGCACTGCTTAAGAATCAATCTGAGATGGTGGAGTTGACGTTATGTTTTTATCAACACACTAACACTTCTGTTTGTTTTATTTTGTTTTGTTTTCCTATATTACTGAGAATTTTTAAACTTTTTTTATGAGTTGCACTATTGCTGAAGATTTTGTGAATGATATTTTACTACTGTGATTGTTATTGTTCAGAAATGTAAAACAAAAGAAATGACGTGGAATTAGTGTAAATTTTGTTTCGCTCACAGCTTTATCAGCGCCATGGACAGTCCTGTACAAGTGAATGTTCGATTTACATATAATGGACTTAATTAAACATTGAATGTTGAACCTCAAGCGATTTAAAGGTCTTGAAATAAATCAGACAAACCAAAACTGTGAAAACATGACTCCTGCTTCCAGTATTTCTTTCTGCTACATGTTCGGATCATAATGAGACAACCTGGGGATAATATTTCACACCATAACATAATTTTCATGTTACTGTAAGCAGTCTGCAGAAGGAGATTTGTGTGTCCAAATAAATCTACCTAAACCGATTTTTCTGTCAGCATAAAGCTTTCATAAGTGTGCATTTGGATCCAAATACATCCTCTTATACCATGAACCACTGTCACATTACATCTGTGAGCTGGTTTTAACTCCTCAGACATTTTACAGCGCATTCATCTCTGTAGAAAATTATTTTTAAGCACTATTTAGTGCCTCATCCAAAGCCCAGCCAGGACATGTACATGTGAAGTATCTGGTCACAAACAGAAAATTCAGAAATGTTGACCTTTGGCCAGTAAAATAGGTCACATCCCCAGGTATTCTGATTTTCTCTCGCAGTCAAAAATCATACAAATTTAAAGTGTGTGTACCATGCAAATGGTCTGGAGACCTGATGAGAGTGTATTCCCTGCCTTCACCCTACGTGCAATGGAGATGGGCTCCAGCAGACCCCTGCAACAATTTTGGGTACAAAGGGGGTGGTTTAGCTTATCAATCGCTGTCCGTACAATCACCAGAGGATGAACTGCTTAATTGATTAATGACCATTCCTCAAGCGTCGTTTACAGAAGAAAATGTTCAGCGTATCAACATACAATCCATTTGTAAACCCAAACATTTGAACAGATCTGTGTGACACCTAGACAATTAATTCTTACGACTAATTCACTTCCTCTTTCTTAAAGTTGGGCTTTTGGGTGATTTATTTCTTCAGTTACTGGATCACCATGAAATATAATCCATATAATGTCAGTGTCCCTTCAGGGTTAAATGTAATTATGTTAATAGTACCATAGGTTTCCAATCTCTAACTATAATCAGTTGTAGGAGAAGTTACATTTAATCGTTTGTATACGTAATGAACAATAACTGAATGTACAACCAGTACACGGTTCCACTGTTGCACAGGATCACAATGAAATGGCGCCATCTAGTGATACTTTTTGGCCAATATCTCAATTTTACATAATTTAACGTGATATTTATCAAATATTTAACTTTTGTTTTTTCTTATCTTGCAGTTTTCAGTCAGATGTTAATATATGTTCATGTTTGAGTTTCAGTAACATTTATTTTATCTATTTGTATAATCAGTTCGATATTTTCTAATTGTATTTTATTACTATAGGTAGCATATTTTATTCTTTTTATATGTATAGTTTGTATTATGCATATAGCTTTGTCTGCTCTGTATTTACTTTGCTTATCTTAATGTATTGTTCATTTAGCTCAACAGCTAAAATGCTTCAACAGTTGTAATGGTTTAGAAGGCCCCTGGTCAGGGTGGACCCAGTACCGCCTGCTTTAAATTAACATGGCTCGCGGTGTCTTTTCAAATAGCCTGCGATCATTTTGTGCTTTTCTATTTCTTTTTTTATTTAATTTAATTCATCTAATCGTGTATGTATTACGAGTCGTGAAATTAAATTAATATGGAGATTATATTCAGGCGAATCACTCGGTCAACTATCTCCACGGAGACCCTCCCTGGTCCGCTGTAGTCCCTGCCCTCGTCCTCCTCCTCCTCCTCCTCCGCCTCCTCGTGAAACAGGGAAGTCACTCTGACCGAAACCCGGCTGGATATAATGATTACACCCTCAACCACGGTGTGACTACCTGACAGACGCTCCTCTACCGAGCTACACCACCGGGAAGTGGGTGTGAAGTGAAGCAGCGAGGATCGTGTCGGACCTGTGGTACCCGCTGGAGCTGTAGCTCTCCGGGTGTTAGCCTGTTTGTCAACCCCAATACAGCTCCGGGGGATCGGGCTTTTTTCCTGTTCTCACAGCTGGTTTGAGTTGCGCAAGAAAGTCTTCTCAACACTCTTGGACATTTCATCATGGGATCCAGAGCCTCTACGTTACTCCGGGAGGAGGAGATCGAAGAAATTAAGAAGGAGACTGGATGTAAGTAGAGCACAGGCTAATTCCTGAGATGAAGATAAATACTTGTCAAACTTTAGCCGCATGTTGTACTGAGATTTCCACCCTAAGTAACGTTTGTGTGCTGTAAAACCCACTCAACAGAACTTAAAGGGTATTGCAACAATAGCATTAGTGTATTACACAATGCCTCAGCTGTTGAAGTTGTTGAACCTCACATTTGAGGGATGGCAAGTAATGGTGTCAGTAATAAGGGCAGAAGTATGATTATAGATAATCACAGTATGATAATCTGTGCTGATCTGTCTCCAGTCTCCCACAGTCAGATCACCCGCCTGTACAGCCGCTTCACCAGCCTGGATAAAGGTGAAAATGGGACCCTCAGGTGAGCAGCAACATCTTATCCATCACCATGAAGAGTAAACACGAAATTACCATATGGCTCAAGATGAACAGACAACACAAACGGTGGTGACGTGTTGGTGACAGTTTTTCTGAGAGCTTGTTCCAGATATGCGGAGCATAGAAATGATTCATAAACACAGTTGCGGGTCGGAAGTGTGTTTTATTGACTGTTTTGTAAACCATATACTTCCTTTCACAGAAATAATGTCACCAGATACAATCAGTGAAAACAATAAAGACAGTCATAACAATTCACAAGACATAAACAAAACACAGTAGAAAATCAGGTGCTGGTGTTAGACAGTTTGAATAGATGGGTTTTCAGATGCATTTTAAAAGCTTGCATGGAGGCTGCAGACTAGTCTAAGGTTTAGTTTTTAGGTTACAGTGGTGGCTAGCTGTGGTCCAAAGACCTTAGAGACATGCTGGTGTTGTAGGGATGGAGAAGGTCATGAATGCAGCTGATCATCGATGGCTTTAAATGTGATAATGAGTGTCTTAAAATGAATGCTGAGCTGAATTGGAAGCCAGTGTGATGACTGTAGAATAGGTGTGATGTATGTCATCCTGCTTGTCATTGTCAGCTACTATGACAAGTCTATATTTTCTCATTTACTCAATGAGGTGTTATTTGACAAGGTTTCCATGTTTCAGTATAGCTGAGTTGTTTGTGTAGCAGAAACACAGCCCCTTGAACTGAGACATTTATTTTATAGATCAGAGTTAACTCTGTCCTACAGTAAGAGGCTTTAAATAGTAGAGTGACAGTGTAGTCATGAGGTCATAGTCGGGGGAGATAATGAAATCGTCTCTGTAGATCGTTATCAGATAATGCTCAGATTTGCGTATTCAGTTGAGACCACAGACATGTCAGTGGTTTGTGATTAACTTTGAGCTTTTTCCTCAGCCTGGGCCAGAACAAACAATAAGTGAAGGATAAAGTAATCATTAAGGCAGCTAAAACATTTATTCACATCTTAGTTTGGCACAGCCTTTTGGTCTGGCAGGGAGAGGGCAGCCTCTCAGGGGTAAGATAATAAAGACGTCGTGTTTACACATAACAGGCTCTTGGTTTAGCATGTTCCCGCGTTGGGTACACTCTCATTTCTCCCCCAAGGTGACTTTCTTATCATTCATATATTGCCACAACAATGAGATTTTACATACGTCTCTGCTGATCAACATCCGGCTTCAGATCACAGAATTTAAATGATAGTCTTGTTTTCGTCTCACAGTACTTTTGAGTTTGTCCACATTGCTTGTCACAGGTCTATGACAAATGTTTGCAAGGTTTCAAATCAATATCCTTATCTCTGTTTACATTCCTTATAATGCGTCGTATGTTTCTTTCTTTGTGCAGTCGGGAAGACTTCCAGAGGATCCCTGAGCTGGCCATCAATCCGCTGGGAGACAGAATCATCAATGCGTTCTTTCCTGAAGGGTGAGCCGGCCCTGTCATTTGTCCACTGTCTATAGAAATCTTGTTGTTGTCGTATGTTTTTGCAGGAGTCTGCATTATGGGTTTGAGTCAGAGCCACCGCAAAGTTGAGCGCGGCTGTCGGGCTTGTGACCGCTGCCCTCGCGAAGCTCGGCCTTTCCTGCCAGTTCAGTATAAATCAGCCCTCTGGGTTTTTGACCACCACTGGTTGTGTCTGTATACTGTGCAGCTGTTTGGCCGTTTTATCAGTCTTAAAGTCAAAAACCAGATGCTTGCAGAGGTATCATTAAAATCCAAAAATGTCAGATGTGTAGGCGTCTTAATTTTAGTCTGGGCTTTTAATGGTTTTCGCTCTTTAAGCTCTGCCCTGTCCTTGTCCGGCTTGAACTTGCGAGTAGAGTTTGAGAGCTTTTGAATTGGTGTTGCATTACCATTAGTGGTGTTTCTATTGTGCTCACATAGCGTCTCACTGAAAGGGTAATCTGAGCCTGATCTTTTGTGTGAAAATGAAGTAAATCCTTCAATTCTCTCCTCTTCTCTTCTGCCTCTGAAGAGAGGACCAGGTAAACTTCAGGGGCTTCATGCGTACCCTGGCTCACTTCAGACCCATCGAGGACAACGAGAAGAACAAGAACGCCGCAGCCAGCGAGCCTCTCAACAGCCGGACAAACAAGCTGCTCTGTGAGTGTGGAGCGTGGGGAGGCGGGGTGTGCTGTCCAGGTGGAGCTGGTCACCAGCGTCCTGGACAATCGACAGGATCGAGATTACAGTTCCTACAATGACTCACCTCTTTTCCTGTCACTGTTCCAGTCGCTTTCCGTCTGTACGACCTGGACAGAGATGACAAAATCTCCCGGGATGAGCTGCTGCAGGTGGGTGGACTCAATCTGGCCTGCCGGTAAAGCGCTGAGTCACTGGTTCACACACAGGCCACGCAGGGAATACTTCCGTTTCCTTTAAAGAGGCTTTCATCAAGGAAATCCATCATTACCACTTCTGGAAAGTTTTACCATTCAGTCGCGTGCAACACATGCTGTTGTGTAACACCTATGCACAGAGGGATTTCCATGCAGGTGGGGAGACTTTGTCCTTTACGCTGATAATGAGGCGATGGCTCATCTTAACTGCAGGTTCATTTCTGCCTATCCTGTATTTTGACTTCCCCTCCTGTTATTTGTTGTCCCTCGGTGAAGCCGTCTCGGTCGCAGTAATGCCGTGTGACCTGTAATTGCTGTGAGCTCGGGCGGACAAATCTCTTGTTTTGCACAAAACACGTGTGTGTGGCCGGCCTGCGTCGTGCCATTCAGGAGCATTTAACGCTTAGAACATGAAATGTTTGCCCTCAAATCCCACAGTCAAGCACTGCCGCCTTTCATCTGTATTAACTACAGCTTCCACAGCGTGTTAGTATGTTCAGCTCTGGCAGTAGTTCACAGTCCCATACGGCCTGGTCCTCATTTCCCCCTTTTTCCAGGAACTGGTTCCACCGGTGTCTGTCAGACATGAAGGGACGTTTTGTTCACTCTCCCCAGGTCCTGAGGATGATGGTGGGTGTAAACATTTCAGATGAGCAGCTCGGCAGCATCGCAGACAGGACCATACAGGAAGCCGACACAAATGGAGACAACTCCATTTCCTTCAACGAATTCATCAAGGCGAGTTCCTCTGTGTGTATTTCTAGGTAGTGCTGCTGCTGAATTGGCAACAGCATAACAAAATGTTTGACTGTGACATAAGGTAATACCAGTTGTTCCTTTAGAAAACACATTTAGATTTTAATTTGACTGTTGGAAATGCTCTTCAGAAACATACTGTACAAGCTATCAAAGATTACTTCATTTCAGTGATGGGTGTGTGTTTTTGTGCAACCTCTGATGAAATGTAGATGGTTTCTTAACAGTTTACTTGTAAAATGATTCTTTTTTTCTTTTGTACAGTATGACCTCATTATTGAGGCCTTACATGCCATAGATACGAAATGGAAGTTACAAAATTGATATATTCACTATAGCTTGAGTTGAGTTGAAGATAAAGCACAGCATGAGTTAATAGTATTACTAAAATGTTATTATCATTGAAAATGGTTGAGTCATTTATGACCACATGAGCAGAGCAGGACAACTCCTATTTACACAGCACCAAATCACTTTGCTTGCGTTTACTAGAATCTGCAAGGTCACAGTGAGAGCAACATACTTATTAGTAGTTTTTCATTGTCTTGAAAATATTTAGACGCAAGTCCCGAAACCACTCGCTGCTGCTTTATGTAAATAGTCAGTAAAGCTCAATGTCTTTGGCAAACAGCCAGAGCTGACTTCTGGTAAAAACCTGATACTGGACTCTCAATCAAACACTACGGGGCCACGGCGTAGACGTCAGCCACGGGCGTGGGTGTAAATCTGACCTGTTTTGATTGTCTCCTCAGGTGTTGGAGAAGGTGGACGTGGAGCAGAAAATGAGCATCCGGTTCCTGCACTAAATAAACAGCAACAACGAAGAGAAAAAGAAAGAAAGAAACACTGTCAGTCGATGTCAGAACACAAGCAGCTCGTCCAGCTTTCTCAGCTGGCTGCTGTGGCCCACACTACGAGAACACGCCGCCAGGCCCAGCATTGTGTAGATACCGTCATCCATCTTGAGTTTCTGCCTTTGCACTGCTCTGCAAACAAAGGGAAATGTCGCGTGCCTTGGGGTTGTTTTATGCAATGTCACTTCACTGTTTATCTTTTCTTCTCTCCCGGCAACGGAGCATTATTTATTAGGAAACCTTTCCGAGGGCCTCGGTAAACACCACTGTTCTTCCACTTTCACATGAAAAAAAATGACAGTTTCACAGACGGTACGGTTGAGCTTTCGCTGTCTCTGTCAGTGCATCTGGTTCTCTCGTGCTGTCCCATGGATGTCCCGCTTTAGTCTTTGTCCGATTACATATGCGATGTTCGGTGTGACACCTGAAACTTCCAAGACAGACAGTGTTTTTAATACTAATAGGATTTTATGACTTTTTTTTTTTTACATGAGTCAGAGAGAGTCAGAGCAGCCAGATGGGAAGCGTGTCCCTTGAAATGAATCGGGACCGGCGCCACACATTTTTGTGTTTTACTCACTGAAGTGCCATGACTTTGGTTTCCCCTTTGTAACTTATTATCTTAACAGTTAACAGGAACCCATGGCTATAAATGTTTTCTTCTTTCCTTCACATGGGTTAAACCTAGCTACTGCCAGTAGATTGTAATCACGTGTTTCACTCTTCAACCAAAGCAAAGTTTGACCCTCCATCGAGGCCCGTAACCACCCAGGGCCTGCTGGAGTTGGATATGTGAATAGTACAATATTTAGAATACTTAATATGCATTTAAAGTAAAAACAAATGTGGTCATAAGAATGTGGATTTCATAACAATGCTGCTATGTCTTTGATCTATAAGTGTGTCACTGCTTGTACCCATTCTGGCAGGTGGCCACAGAGCTTATGTTACGTGGTCTCATTAGGCTGTAGCTGCCCCTGTGGCCTGTTAACTAAGATTTTGTTTCCCCCCCCCCTGGATTGCGTCTTAATAAAGCCCTGGCTAGCAGTGTCAGGCCCTGCAGTGGAAGTAGGGCTGTGGACCAGTTGGTTTGTAGACTTAAAAAGCTATGCTTGTATTTATGTGATCAGTCTCTCAGTGGCTACAAACAAATGTGCTTGTTGATTTTTGTGCATCGCTCAACGTTTGTTTCCCCCAGATGCTCAAGAAAATCGGTTGCATTCAGACACATTTGCTGTACAGGCTTGTGTACATAAATTGTGCAAATGTCTTGCCCTTTAATCTTAAATGTGAGTTTGTCCAATCATTTACAAGGACAGCCTCTAGCAGCACAGTACAGGAAAATTAATTTGACGATTTTTATCAATCATTATGGAATTATCTGTCTGATACGATTCACGTCATGTGAAGTTGGTCTTATAAGGTATTATCAAAGTGATTCATGAATTAGATTTGAATAAAATAAGTGCCATGCTTGAAATGTGTCATTTAATGGAGCTTTTCTTTCTTTTTTCTGTGTACAGTCGAAAGACTTATAAACTCATCCATTTAGGCCTACTTGAGTTCACATAGGATGAAGGCAGGGAATACTCCCCAGACAAGGTCGTTAGTCCATTACAGGACAGACACTCACACCATTCACTCTCACTTTATTGAATGAACTAATAAAATAGTTTGTTTCAGTGTGAGCTGTACGCTGTAAGCCAGCCAGAGCACCTCAGTTAGCACATTGTTGGCCGAGGTCGTGTGTTATCAAATCAATATTATGATGAGGCACGTCTGAAAAATTGGTGCTTTAGAGGCTTGAGTTTAATCATCATCGTCAGCTGCTTGTTTCCAGATGTGCAGGAAGAATCTTGGTGAGAAACATCTGGACGAGTAGAGATGAAGCAGCAGCTCTACTTTGAGCCTCTCCTGTGTCCTGGACTTCCCCACCAATCTTTGACTGTCATGCAATCCATAAAGCCTGGGACCCCTATTAATTAAAAAAAATGTTAATAACTCAGACCAATACTTTAGTAGTAACGATAGTAGTTAAGATAGGAAATGGTGGTGGTAATATTATTATTATTAATAATAGAAAGTTGCAGAAGAAGAAGGAACTGTCAAGACTAACAAAGTGTCACTCTTAAATTGAATACACACCAACCTTGAAGAATGAATGTGCAGTTTCATATACAGTCTGTGCGTGCAGCTAGCGGCAGTGGACGCACCACAAAATTGATTGATAACTGTCAAGTAGGAGGGAGTGGACTTCCGGGGCGGGGCTCCAAGCATTGAGTGACAGGTCTGTGATCCAACCGCCCCCCTCTCCTGTTGGCTCATAGTAACGGAGCAAAGATGGCGTAGAGCGGAGAGAAGGGGGACGAGGGGACCTTCTCCTCTCCGGGGGAAGGAGGAGGAGAGGGCGTAAAGCAGACCAGGAGTGTTTTTGTTTTCGTCTTTTCTACTCATTCATCTTAAAACGAAACCTCGCTTCAGTGTGGCCTTAGTCTGCAGAACCCCCCCCGCCATGGTCGCAGTTTGTGGGAGCAGGAGGAGCAGTGGTCCCCCCTGGCTTTTGTTTACCGACCAGCGTCCACACACCAAGGTCAGTGTTTTTCAGTCCTGTCAGAGCTGTGCAGCAGCTTCATCTCCACCGCAGGGAGTGACATTTCGATCTAAAGCCAAAACCTACTCATAGACAACACTCATGTCCAGCTTTTCATCTGATTTGTAGACCTTTAATCAAGCATCTGCAAAACCAGACCACCCCGTCAAAGCTTAACATCACTCAACTGTATTGGATTTATTGGCTTGTAAACTATCAGTGTCGATATGTAACCTTTTTATTTCACTAGGTCTGTTATTTTTTGTCAACGGACAAATTTAAATTTACTTTTGATACCATAAACCTCATACTACTTCTTTGCTTCAGATATTTGTTATTTTGTGGTATTCCAGTTTTCTAACATTTTATACTCCTTCATATGCTACCTCAGTATTTTTTTGTCATCTGCTCAGATGTACAAGACGCTGGTACAAACTGACAAGTGTAAACTAAACTTCCTACTATGTGTGGTGTCTTTCTTTACAGGATTTGCCCTCCTGGAACTGCAGATGTGAGAGCAGCTGAAGTCCCGGCCTGAGGAGCGTCTGGCCACAGATCGCCTCCACATCCACCCAGATCTGCTGAGGAGACATGAGGATGACCTCTTTGGGGCTTTTGGGACGCAGGCGCCCTCCTTCCTGCTGTTGCTGGGACATGGGCCTTCACTCCTCCACAGCATCCCCCTCCGTCCTGGCTCGTTTGGGAAGTCAGGACGTCTGCTTACATCATGGGTCGGGGTGACCTCCATAACGCGCACTGACTGTGTCTACATGTTCTGATGGGTTGATTTTAGGTGACTCTTTGTTCCTTTTATCTTTTCTTTTAGTTGTCTTGTATTGTAATTTCCAAGCAAAACTTCTGGATCAGAAAATATTCCCAAAGTCCAGATTTCCAAACTGGCTTTTCAATCACTTTCTGAACGATGATCAATTATTTTTCTTCTAGTTTGGAGAGGCAGTTTATTGTGATGATTAGTATAGATTGTGGTAGTAACACACTATCTTAAAGAAGCACAACATTTAACCGTATTCCAAAGCAATTTATTAGAACTGCAGATCAAGTGCAAGTGTGCACATGGATATGCAGAGTAGTATTTTATAAGCTACCAATAGCTTGATTAGAGTAGTGCAAAGTCCAAGATCAAAGTATAGACCATCAAACACATGGATCAGTCAGTGTTATCTCTGGTGCAACACATAGGGATCTGTGCCAGTTCCATCTGAAAGGACGAAGTTTTATCATTTTTTTTGGACATTTTTCAGTCAGATTTGTGTTCAGGCTGCATGTAAACATAGTGACAGATGTTCCCTGTTAACAAAAACAAAACTCCCCTCGTGCTCTTTAATTAGATCAAAGCGCTTTGATAGATAATGAACAACCTGCTCCTGTTTCTGGGGTAGATACTAAAGACACGAGACACTGTAGCAAAGATCAAGGCCTGTGAATAATCTCTTTCTTTTTTTACACTACCTCATCTCCATAACAGGTCCAACAGGAGTGAAAGAGAGTGTGATTAGTACAAGTAACTGAATGGTTTCCAAGCACCACAGCAGTTTGCTCTTTATGTGCATCGTACCTTAAAGAATCCTGGTTTAGTGTAACAAATCGTTGACTGTGGTTCCCAATGCAGCTGTTCTAAAGGCAGATCACGCTGTAATTATTCCTAGCACTCCTTCCTCTTCTACTGCTGAACTTGTGCATTTTAGGTTTTAAAGGTAGCTCGATTCCCAAAGTTTGTCAAATTGCTCTTTTATTTTGATAGTCAAGTCAATTTTCTTCTCATCTTTGCTCCCACACCTTTGTCTTTCCCATGGGCACATTGTCATTTCCCTTCCTAATGTGCTCATACATCCTTAACATGCTGCATGTAGAGACATTATCAACCATTTGATTTCTTTTGTCCAAGACAAAATCAGAACAATTTGGCTCCTCCAGCACCCTTAAAATAACCCACCTTGAAACACTGTGTTTCACCCCTATCAGCTGACAGTTTCCAGTCAGCTGAGAGACAGAGGCTGAAATTGCAGTTTTCATTTCTGTGCTCCAAACTTCCCCTGAATTTGTCCTGACGTGAAGGAAACCCTGGTCTCATACATTCAGCTTTTTTTCTCCCCATGATTTCTATGAAAGAAATCACATTTACCGGGATTTGTGCAATATTTGATCTTAACTGTCATGTTGTTGACCAAACTGTATATTATATAAACAAGTGACAAGTTGTTTAAAAGCAACAAAATCACCAATGTCTTCCATTAAGATATGTATAGACTCATGTGCATTAGCTTATTTAACGGGACTGTGGTGCCAACATTATTGTAGCCGTGCATGATCAGTAGTGATGCTTGCTTCAATGAGAATAGTGAAATCGACTTCTAGACTAAGCTGGAACTCAAGAGACCATTTCAGAAAAGCGAAAAGGCGGCAGACCAATGTACGTACTGCGCCTTTAAACATAGCACACTTAGCTGCAGCTTTGCCCTAAAACCCTGAGGCTAAAACAAGATTTCCCTCTTTTTCTACATGTATAGAATAAGTTGCATGATTTAAATACAATGAAAGTGTGACACAATCAGGGTATGCAGTTAATAATATTGCTTTATACGGGCATCTACGCTCAATCAAAGTGAGGCTCTCTCTCTGACAAAAAACTGCTCTGCATTTTTAGGATTCTTACACGGGATGAAGAAACAAGACTTAATTTGTATTTTGGCACTCTTGTGCGTCAAAAAACTAGGTCATTATTATTATCATTATTATACAACAGCCCATTATTATAAAACTCCCAGAATTGATGGAAACACTAATAGAAATCTGTAGAGAAATAATATTCAGTTGTACTTTTGTCTTAGGTTTGGATAGTTTCTCGGGATCCGCCGTAGCGTTTTAGTCCTAGAATCTCACCATGACATTTGTATTGTACATAATACCTCATAGGTTTGGGATTCAGAGCGGTATATTTTAATCCATAAAATTGTATTCAATTAGACTTTTAGAAGCAATAATCTACAATAATGCATGAGTTTAGTGCCAGGGTGTCAGTGTAATAAGGCGTCTGTAATGTGGTGTGGAACAGGATTTCCCCTCCCGCTCCTTTCTGCCTGTTGTAGCTTTCTATTAGTCACTTTGGTTTCCGGGAGTCGTGTAATGTTTTGTTTTAGAATACAGTATCACTTGGTAAGATTTTAGATACTTCCTGCAGATCGAGGTATGCGTGAGGAGAGCTGTAGCATCAAGTATTGACACTAACAAAGAAACTCGGTCTATTATTTTTTTGTCGACTAATTCCCATGCCTTGTATTCCTTGAACACCAAGACGGTAATAAAAACCGATCGGTACATGAGAGATGCTTTAGATTTCAGTTCTTGTAGCATTTGTGCGCCGAGACCGACCCCTCATGTGGCAAATAAGACTTTAAAGTAACTCTGTGGCTGCAAAGGACTCGCTGAACAAACTTGACACTTGTTTGAAAAGCACTTTCTCTCAGTGTACTGACTTGCACCGTTTCCATCGCCATCCTGTCTAGAATGCTGTGTTCTAACAACCCTGTAATGCTCTCTGTGGGGATTTATAGTCGCAATTTATAAGCAAGTAGGCGTCTCGCGACACCACTCTGTGGGTTTAAAAAAAATAAGCATGACTTAGCAGTATTATGAATGATTTGTATTGCATGCAATAATCCAACTTTGTAATGTGAATGAGTGTAATTAGGCTAATGAAATTTGTTTATATCAGACGTTCTGTGACGACCGGGGTGAGGGAGGGAGGGAGGGAGGGTGGTTCGACACAACAGAAGCATGTTGAAGTAGCTTTGATCATCAGCCGCGGTCTCTACGGACCGAACCGCACCAAAAACACAAGAAACGGAGGGTGTCTTTAGAGTTTCCAGCGTTTTAGAGCAGCTGGAAACACCTCATAAAGAAGTAACAGCGAAAGCGTAGGTAGCATGATGAGTGACATCGCCACTCCGTTGAGCAACTTTTCCACTGAGGAGGTGGACTGTGTAGAAACTATGCACTCCAGAGGGAGGAAATGGGCATGCTTATTATGTGTGAGCCTCTTGTCTGGTTTTGTATTAACTAAATAATGGAGAAAAAAATCAGTATCAGAAATTCAGCAATAAAATGCAGCATGGTGCCAACTGTACGGCGTGTGTGGTGTTGTTTGTTTCTTTATCAATCCAGAGTAAACGGGACTCGCAGGCTTCCTGGGACAATGGTCACAAACTTCTGAAGAATGACTGAGCTCCTCCTCTGCTTCTCTCCAGCCCTATGCCTACATGGCTTATTTGGCTGAACCCTCCAGTTGATCTTCTAATATTTGTAACACTAAGGATGTTTAGCATGTAAAACACACATATCATAAAGGTTCTAGAAAAACATAATACATAAATATATTTTTTCATTGAGCTATGTTTTAAAATGGAAATCTGAGCAAACTATCGACATCAATTTCTTATTTACCCTTCAAATGGCATTTTTCTGTCACCATGTTTTTAGATTAAAAAACATTTACAAAATGACATTTTCATTTTTCTACCTCCAGAGTGATGTTTTGTGCTGAATTATTACCGCCTGGGATATGTCAATGACTCGCAGCAACACTGATTTTTAATGCATTTTTAATTCTTCATAGTCAAACCTCTGGAGATGGAACAACCTGGGTTGGAGCATACTGGAAGTAAAAAGGTGCAACTGTTGAAATAAAAATGTGTTGTACAATTAACTTTATTTGCTTATATACATTCAGAATGTCTTAAAGACTGTGGTCAGAAAGGAAGAGTATTTACAGTATCAATATGATTTAACCCAGGTGGAGGCTAAACGTCGATGTGGCCCATGGCGTGACATTGGGCCAGTTGGCCCTCGATGTGCAACATCTTCTCCATCTGTGCTTCAACCTGCTGCAGGATCTGCAGGGGAGAGACACAGAGTTGTGTTGTCAGTGAAAGGAATCCCCCCCCAACATTTTCTCTTCTCTCTGCAGGATTCTGCAGTTTACATCTATTGCTGCATTGCCTAGTTATGTGACTTTACAAGAGAATTGAAGATACCAGGCTTCTCCCTCACCTCCTGAATGGATTCTGCACAGGGCTCCATGTCAAACTGAAGTGAAGTGGCATTCACCATGGAGCTGCTCCTCAGGATGTAACTGCAGAGAAAAAAAGAGAAAAAAAAAGAAATGTGAAAAATAAACTTTTGAAGCATTAGAAGAGGGTCTTTTAATTTGCTCCAAAACTGGTGCCATGTTGAATGGCAGAATGTGTCTGACAAATATGCTGATGATTATGATAGGAGGGACATTTTGGGAGATGAGATACTGTAAGACAGTTAAGCATCTCGGGCACATAAATGATTTCGTCCTGGATGAGGATAGATATCTAACATGAATGCTGTGGATTACGTGTAGCAAAGCAATAACAAGGTACTGGTGCAAAACTGAAATACCCACTATCATTCAGTGGCTTCACAGTTTCACATAGCATCTTAGGATGAGGGAATAGATTTTTAGGACTAAATGATCAAAACTGATGCTTTATGACAGTAAGATATCTTGATTGTCTGATACATCACTGGATTTGTCTGCAACACTTTAATACTGGATATGAGTGACTGGGACTGGTGGGCCTAGTGTTTTGTTCAAGCTCTTGTTTCATTTACCTGTCATGTCTTCATTCTCGGGTTGATGACTGAATACATTATTTAATATGCTGATTTCTTTTTTTGTATATCACTATGAAGCTTAAATAAAACTGTGACAAAAAATGGTGCCACGTTGACTGTTCTACTCTGAGCTGAACTCTGGCAAACACAGACTACGCTGACGAAAGGCAACATTTATTTTCTCCTCTCCCAGCGACACAGCAGAGCTTACCAGGAGATGTTTGCTTTGTGGAGGAGGAAGAGGGACCGGAGCTCAGCCAGATGCAGCGGAGCCGAGTGAATCACCCTCCCCAGGGTCGCTCCACAGCTGCCACAATTCAGAGCGCTGAAGATGCTGGGAAGAGACGACAGACAGAAACAGAGGCAGGTCAACACACACCTTGCTGGTCTTGTATCAGGATTTAGATACAGTGAGTAATTCATCTTTAAAACCCAAACCTGACATTGCATTCTGGTGTTTCTCATATAATGAATTACTTTTCCTCTAACACGTACCAATCTGTCAATTCTCCCTGTCGCCTCCATGTCCTTTTGTCACTGACAAGCACATCATTGGTGACTTCTGTAGGGAGACAATAAGTATGTGTCGATTAGGCTCCAGTTTTGATAGATCATGGGTTTGGGTTGGGCGAGATGGTGAGGAAAGCTGGGTAACAGGGCAGTCGCTGGAGTCTGTCTCTTCAGATGGGCTCGCCGTGGGTCTGGGCTTTGCAATAATAGTCAACACCTGAAAGGCCAGCCAGCAAGTTCGTGTAAATTACACTAATTTACACTCAAATTTGCATTACTCATGTAAATTAGATAAATGGAAACTTTGTTTAGGAGGCAGTTCGCATGGGTTTCAATGGTGCGTTTCTTAAGCACAGCATACTGAGTGTAACAATTAACAGTTTGTTTACAGTGTGATTTTAGACTTAAATATAGGAGATGAGCTGGAAATTAGAGGATAAAATTTAAATACACAATCTAGTCAAAACGGATGCCGTTGGCACGAACAGCCAGCTGTCGAAAAACATACTCACAACATCCACAATAATTAATGCTATATCTTTAACTGTAATGTTACGTCTGAGGCGGTAAAGTAGTGTCTGTAACAGTGCTGTTACGACTCGAACAGTAAAGCCAGGTGATGGATGAGGTAGAACTCACTCAGACACAGGATGGAGTCCTTGTATTGGAACTCTCCGCAGATGCCATGGGAGTCTCCGAGCACAGTGTTGCACTGCAGGCAGTGGAGGGTCATGATGGGCATGAGACCTGCTTTAAAACCGGCCTCTATGTCCTCGATACAGCGGAGAAGGCGGCTCCCGTCGAACTCACACATCACAACAAAACGGCACGATCGTTTTGACCCTCCCGCCTCGACAGTTCAGAGCGAGATTGTCTTCATGTATTCTTCTTCTCGCGTTGGCCGTTAGTGTGCTTGACGCGATACTGCCCCCGCCTGGAAGAACGGAGCAATGCAGAGTTAGTCCGAGACCAATTGAAGACTGTTAAAGAGAGAGGTAGAGAGACAGAGAAAGAGAAATGACCACCAATTTACAAGGATGTTTTGATGGCCCTCTCCAAACTCAAAGGCCTTAAAAGCCCACTTAACCCACACAATTCACACCTTGACCCATGTGACTCCCATACCAAAACAAAACTGAAGAAGCCCTTTGATTCAGTTACCAAACAGAAGTCCATTTAGTTTTGCTTCTGTACCAACTGAGATACTGAGATAGATAGATAGATAGATAGATAGATAGATAGATAGATAGATAGATAGATAGATAGATAGATAGATAGATAGATAGATAGATAGATAGATAGATAGATAGATAGATAGATAGATAGATAGATAGATAGATAGATAGATAGATAGATAGATAGATAGATAGATAGATAGATAGATAGATACCACCAATTTACAATTACAATGCTGACTCCCCCCAAACAGCGCCAAACAGCGTCCCCCATCCTCATCGCCATTTCAAATTGTAATCAGCAACATATTTCCAACTCACTATACAATACAAAACAAAACATCAGTTGGTAAAGGAACAAATCCTAAAGAATACATTAAATGTGGCTTCAAGTGACACTGACTTAAGGCAAGAAATAATATATAAAATAATGTCAATAAATGAATATCATTACGTCCTGTTCAGCTTCGGGGCTAAAAAGCTGAAACTGTGTTATATTCATAATTCACCCATCATGAAGATCTTCAAATAATTTCACTTCGGAGATAAAGATAGATAAGATAAGAGATCGGAGATAAGATACCATATTTTAGCAATGGGCGGCACCGTTAAACTGCATTGTGGTGCTCCTATTGACTTCAGCGCCCCGATCGCCGTGTCCTATTGGCTGACCCTTCCAATGACGTCACTACATGAGCCAATCAGAGGGCTCCGTTGCTGTGTTTTGAATCGGTAAAATTTCAACGGACGAACTCAGACACAGCTCACATTGGGAGAGGAATACACCGTATCTGCTGGATTCTTAACACAAAAACGGAGCAAATCCCTCGAACAACATGGACCTGGACTCCATGAAGTACACAGAGCTGCGGAGCATCGCCAAGGAGCTCGGCCTGAAGGCGAACATGAAGGTAACGACAGTGAAAGATCTAGAAGTTTGTCGCTGGACGGTTTATTGTGGCGAAGGTGCGGTGCTAACAGGAGGAGTGGGCGAGGTTTCCTCTACTACAACACGTTTCGTTTGTGTTAAAACAGGCCGAGAAGCTGCTGAAGCTCATCAAACAACATTATCAGCTGGAAGATAAAGAGAACGGGCAGGTAACGACTCATTTCATTTATTTTTGCCCCGATAAAGATTTAACTCAGTTGGCATGCACAGTTCCAACTGTTTCCATTGTTTGTGTGCCATACAGTTACATTTTGGTTAATTTAGTAACTTTTAGCCTACCTTTTTAGTGCATGTTTCTAATGTCCTTAACAGATGCACTTCTGCTTTTGCTACTGCAATAACGCCAATTTCCCCGTTTTCATGGGACAAGAAAAAACGTTTATCTTATCAAATAGGTTCAGAGTAACAGTAGCAATGGCTAGTTGATTGGCTTGACTAGTTGCATTTAAATTTAGAGAATACTGATTTTAGCCTATTAAATCCTCATATTTTGTGAGTTCCTTCTTGTTTAATGACAAGAACAACCCAAATCATAATGGTGTCATTGTTGCTGCGTTTTCCAGACTGAGGTGCCGGATGTTGCTGCCATCGTAGAAGAAAATGCAAATGAAGTTCCAGAAAATAAAGACGCTCCTCAGGAGGAAGAAGTTTCCAAGCCCGGGTTTGTGAACACTCGTCGAGGCAGACGAAATGGACCCAAGAGAAAGATCTCTGACACCAAAGAGGAGACAGTTTGTGACACCCAGGAAACTCTTAACGCTGCAGAGGTATTCCACACCGCACAAATACATGACTCTAACAGCCTTGCAGCCAAATGGCATTTAATCCCCATGCCTGGCACATGCTTGTTGCTGCATCACTTTCTTGCATTGACCAAAGATCTTTCTCTTCCCTTAAGGGTGACACTGAGGTGGCTGGTGAGGTTAGCAGTACCAAGAGGAGGAGAGTGTCCTCTGCCAAGGACTCTCCCCAAAATGAACCCCAGACCAGCGCCAAGAAGGAGGATGCTCCCATGCAGGTTGAAACAGGTCAGTTCAGTGTTGTGATCAAGATGAATACACTTTCAACACAGCTTTATTTTAACATAGAAAAGTTGGGTTCTTCTTTAAAGATGCTGGAGATTTTCTTTTTATTGTTTACTAAGCTGTAGTCACAAACTGTTATCTTATTTGCCTGTCTTATGTGTTTTATGTCCAGAAAAAACAGCAAAGGTGACCAAGGCTGGTAAAATCCCACGGCTCAAAGGTCTGAAAGACAAGCCACAGTTAAAGGCCATCACTCCCAGTAAGCCCTTAGTTCCTCTTTTTGTTATTTTTGTTGTTCTCAATCTACGGTCTGGGTTTACTGCAGTGATTCATCCAATAATTCGCTCACATCTCTTTCAAAGACTTCAAAAAGCTCCATGAGGCGCATTTTAAGAAGATGGAGTCGATTGATTCTTACGTCCAGCGTAAGAACAAGCAGATGGAGGTCAGAAGTTCAGTTAAGGAGCCAAAGGTATGGACATTCAACATTTTTAAGAGTAGATCTTGAGTGAAGGTTTGGTTGTGTGCTCATTTATGTTTTATCTTGTAGACTCTTGCGGACAAAACAAAGCAGCACAAAGTTGGGGACAAACCTCCAGTGGTGAGCATGATCACCCTCTCTGATGGTCATTCACTGCCTGTTATTGCAGTGCAGGTGCTCACATGCGTGTGTATCTTCTGCAGAGTGGGGGTCGCGTCTCTTTGTTCAGCCCCATCCCAGTGAGTAAGAAAGCGGTGGAGGACAAGCGCAGTCACACGGGGCTCTCTGCCAGTAAAGCTGCTCCCAACAAAGCAGCAGGAAAGGAGGCGGCTCCGTTCAGACCGTCCGTCCTCTCCACCCGCAGGATCAATGTTCGGTGAGTCAGATTAGTCCACCAAACAGGACACCCCACACCACAGAGGCTGTGCAGTCTGTTGACCCTCTCATTGGAATAGATTTGACATTGTGTTTGATGCCGTTTTAAGTGTTAAGTTTTAAGCTAGGCTGCACTTTCTAGTTAGATGTAAGAGGCATGCCATACATTTGAATGTAATCCAATTCTTTGATCCAATCTGGTAAAATAATGAACACAGGTTCTCAGAGGCCACTCACGACAACGAGTACAAGAAATCCCTGGTGAAGACGCCAGCGCGCATGTCGCCCTGCGTGGCCTCCAGCACGCCGCTGAAACAGGCCGCAGATAAAGAGAAGGCCAAGAGCGCCAAGACCTCGTTCCTCTCTGCCACTAAAACCCCAGGTACTGCTGACGCTTCATCTCAACGAGCCCTCAAAGACCTTAATTAATTCCTACCCTTCCAATCTCCAAATCATGGCGGCATATCTATGTGTTGGCGTACGTCATATTGCAACCCCTGAAAAATGACTTGTAGAAACCAGTGGGGACCCTGGTAGAAGACATGAATCGCGGCAGTGATGTCTGAATCTGTTTCTATGTGCACAGAGTGAGTCTTTTTCTTTCCTTCTGAACGCCACAGTTACATTTGTCTTCACCGGGAACACAAGCGTGTCGACGACCCCCGGGACGCAGAAGAAGTCGAACTTTGACCTGAAGGCGAGTCTGGCTCGTCCGCTCACCTACAAGCCTCACACAGGTAAAAAAACAAAACCGTGAGAATGACTGCTCACCTGCTAGACGGAGGCTTCAGCAGACAGACAAATGTGCGTGTTCTTGCAGGCAAACTGAAGCCATTTGGAGAAACCAAACAGGCAGAAGAAAGAAAAGAAGCGGCGTCGGAGAAGAAGTCGCAGCCCGCCGTCCCCTCGCATCAGAAGAATTACAAGCAGCACCAAGTCAAGACGAGGTAGGTTTGCGGCCCAACGGGCATGGAAATGCCGAGCGACTCTCTGCCTGTGCATCACCCTCACGGACGATTGTGCGTGTGGCCTTAGGGAGGACAGGAGAGCAAAGCACGTGGAGAACCGGAAGCAGAAGAAGGAGAGCGTGCTGGGAGCGCGGCGAGGCCTGGTCATGGTGTAGAGAGCATCGACGCCTCCTGTCTGAAGGAGACATCTCGTTTCTGTGTAAATATTTTGCTGTCGCCACCTGACACTTCTCTTTTAGCCTACTGTTGGGAAAGTAGACAAACTCAGTCTCTACTTGTTTAACCCCCCCCCCCCCGCCCGCCCATTCTGTGTTTTTAGATTTGACTCATGCTTCACAATAAAAGATCTGTTAGCTCTGAATGAGGAACTCATTGTTATGTAGAAAATAGATGCTTTATTTTACAGTGTTACCTGTTGTTCTTAAAATGTTTTCTACTCTTCCTGTTTTTTTTGCTTCTTGCTTTTTTTACATCCAGAAGTGTTGAAAAGACATTTATGTGCAAGAACTTTTCTGTCTGCATCCAGCATTTTTAAATTAAAATTGCAGTTGCAGAATCAAGGGATTGGCATTTTGTTTGTTTGTGCTAGAAAGTATAAAAGGAATTATGAGGTGCCCAGGTAGTGTATGCGCACAGGATAAATTGTCAGTTGTACAGGCTCAAAATAAAGAGCATGAAATGAGATGACTAGATTATGAGGAAAGCCTAAATTGGATAATGAATAACTATTAATTTGAGAATATGACAGTCTGTCCTCAGAGCTGCCTCAGGAGACTAAACTGTCAACCACAAAAATAGCATAATACCCAATGGGACAGTCATAGAGGGTCCCACAGACATGAAAACCTTCAAAGCCTGCCAGACATTTTATATGGTACAAACAATGCTAATTTGCAGTATTTTTTCAATTCCACCACAAATGAATAGAAGATGTTTGTCAGGCACAGCTCTACCCAATTCAGTGCTCCAGGCGAGATTATTCCTGCCCATGAAGAAACATGAGTAGAAGTATTGGAGTTCTGATGTTTCATTGATTTAAGATGCAGCGCAGTTTGCTAACTCTTAATGATTTTTATTATTATTACAATTATTATTATATTATTGCACAGATGTAAAATGGATTCAACAAATCGGTCTGTATTGGTAAATGGCCGGAAAGTTCTGCAGTTCTACCGTACAGCTCACAGTCTGGCATCCAGATGAACTGTCTCTTAAAACGTGCTCTGTCAAAGCTGAATCAGTTTGCACAGTCAGCCATCAAACTTCAGGATTCCTCTTGTACATCTCGTAGGCGAACTCCTCTGTGTGAGCGTAATCTCTGCAGACGCCGATGTAGTCGATCTCCAGCTGGAAGGGGCCGTCGGCTTTGTCTCCCAGAGTGAATCCTATGGTGTTAATCTGTCAACACCAGGGGATGGAGGTGTAAAACTGAACAGCAGATAAGAACGACGCCACAGCCACAGGTTGACTTCATCGATTCACGACTTCTCTGCTTTACCTTGTCGAGCAGCAGGTTGTGCTGGCTGTCCTGGACCCTCCCGCGATGAGTCAGGAAGAACTTGGAGAAGGGGATCTGCAATGAGGCAACGACTGAGTGTTAGAACGCCTGCTGGCGTGTCGTCACAGCGGAGGAAGCCCCCACCCAGTCGTTCCTTGTGCTCACCTTGACGTCTTGCCAGTACGGCCCTCCCCGGGTGTACAGGAAGTAGCAGTAGACGTCGTCTTTCTGGTGGGAGAAGAACATTTCCGGTGCCATGGTGATCATCCACTGCCGGCCGTCGCCGCGCACGCGCAGATGCAGCGTGTTGAACGTTGTCAGGTCCAAGTGCTTTTTTCTGTCAAAGGACAACTGAGCGGGACACAAATTTAAGAGTTAAGAGCAGCTGAGACTTCAATGTCTGTAGACTGGACTAGAGCTGCAATGACTGCTGAATATGAGAAAATATTAGTCGATTTAAGCATTAAAAAATGTTTTAGAACATGTTTTTCCTCAACTCTGCTGGCTTTCCATATTTGAGTATTTTCTGGGCTATGAGATCAACCTGATTATCTTTAACATGTGGATAAAATGATATTTTGGTCTTTCCAGAAAAAATATTGTCTCTCTAAAACTGCAGTCTCTATGCATTTATTGGACTAGAAGTAGTAAAATCTTTCCGTATTCCACAGTCAAATCTGCCTTTAAAGACGTCTATGATTTGTTGTTAAAACCACCAATGAGCACCAGCTCACTGTCCTCAAAATGACCTGGAATCTGTATGAATGTGCAGATGTCTGTAAATATTCTCATTCGAAGAAGCCTACTGGATGAGAGGTGGCACACATTCAGGAATCTGCGGTGGTTTTGCCTTCCACAACTTGTTGTTCCACAACAATTCTTTGTATGAATCTTTGAATCTACAACCTTCAGGGAGAAAACAAGTAACCAGACACTGACCAGTTTTTGTTTTGAGCGCATGGTGCAGTAGCCGCTGTAGCGTGTCTCTCCGTCCCGTGGAGGAATCGAGTTCAGAGTCCCGTACAGAAAACAGGTGTCGTTATTTCTGCCAACCTTCAGGTAAACTTCGCTCTGGCCTCCGACCTCACGGTCCGAGGACAGCGTCCACTGCTCCAAGCTCTCTGGGCCTCTGAACTCCCACAGTACCAGGTTCTGCTCCAGCATGTGCTCAAGTATGGGTTTGCCTTCTGGACCAACAAAGCGCTCTTGAAACTCGTTTTTCAACAGCGTGAAATGCTTCTTTATGCCCTCCAAACCCTTCCGGAAGTCCAAGTTGATTTTCTCCCATGGGAACTTGTCTTTGGGCTTCCCAGGTCGCCTGTATTCACCCTGAATCATGGCTCGACTGGGCACGGTGAGAGGGGTGATGGAGGAGAGGAGCAGCTGCGGCCGGGGCTGGGCAGAACTCAGGATCCTGGCTACAGACACACGTGTGATGCTTGGCAGAGACATTTCTGTGGTGATGTGGACGGCTCACTGCTGAGGTACAGCACAAAGAAAAGTGTCATTACACTGGAGGAACGTAGATAAACTAAGTGACCAAAGGTCCTGAACTCACAAAGATGTTAAATGTTAAGATTCAAAACAGCAGCTGGGCTGGTCATACTAATATTAAAATCATTCCCATATTTCATATTTTAAACCACTTTCCCTACAGCTGATAAATGACATTATCTATATGTATATTTTCAGCAGGGTCGCAACAGGTCCTTCACAGTAAAATGTTAATGCGAAGTGACAAAAGGCAAAAGAAGCAGATGAGAGAAAGATAAGACAAAACAGACAAAAACAAGAAATACACGTTAAAAAACAAAAATGATTCCTGTTCTTATTTATTTTTTAACGTTATATATCAAAGAGTGCACAATATTGTGAGAAAGGTAGTTTATATTTATGCCCTTGTTTACACATGTATATATGCATATACTACGTATGTATACATAGTTACCCATCTGCAAACAACGAAATGTACAGTAAACACATTTTTAAAATGATGAGATAAATTAAACATTTTTCCAAACAAATCTTTACACAGAGGTAACATAATACTACTATTACTCCTAAAAACCAGCAGCTCACGTGGAGGTGAACACACAGTAAGCATCATTTGCTAATACTCACTCTGACCATGCTGTGCCAAAAGGTTATGGACGCAAATTCCACCGACTTTGATTCTTTTTTGCCTTGTCTGTGTCTTTAAACGCTGCAATGGACAGAAATTGTTTAGAAACACAGTTGAGCGGCTGACAGCTCGTCTCATTTACCGTTCCAAGGGTGACCGGATTCTCACGCAGGCGCACCCGGATGTAGCATTTGTGTTGCATTCACAGAACATTCGGGAAAAAAATCTGACGATTCAAACCATACTAATTTTGACTAATTGATCTAAATGCTGCTATTTTTGTTCGTGTACATTGTTCACCATTGCACACTGTAAATTTTCAAATATACCCTCACAACTGTTGCTGCCAATTCTACTAGTCTGGGTGTATTTTGTATCCGTTCCTCTCATTCTCTGATTGATACGGGTATGTTGCAAAAAAAACGTTATGATATTAATGTTTCTGCTAAAATTTTTATTTATCGAGGCCTATGTCAATAGATGTTATTTTTGTATGGATAATAGAACACATATATATTTTTTAAAAATGTATTATTTTTGAAGAGTTAAATTCCTGTTGACTTGAACGTAGCATGAGTGCTGCGGCGATCCTCTGCTCTCTGTTGCCTGGCAACGTCCACGCACCTTGGCTCAATACTTAAATATATTTTATTCTATTTTAATTTAGCAATATTCTATGTGATATGAAACGAGCGTAACCATGATTTTTAGCATCCCATAAGGATGTACAAAAGCTGGCTTCCGAAAAAAACGGAGGCGAAACAGCCGCGCATGCTCAGTGCTGCCTTTGTGTGGTTTCACTGCAGCTAGCTAAGCTAAGCTAGCAGCTGCTAACCTCTAAGACGACACAGAGGTAGCAGCTAGCAGGTTAGCTGCGCGGCTAATCATGGTGAATGTAAAGAAACGGAAAGGTCGGGTCGTTATCGACTCTGACTCGGAGGACAGCGCCAGCGACGACAATTTAGACCAGGTAGGTGTGAAGTTCTTTTGTGTTGTATTTCCGATCAAAGTTGTTCGAGGTGAAGCTAATGTGTGCTAACAGACTGCGCTGCTGTGTTTGGCCTCGTTTCGGAGCTGAGAGTGGGGCCCATGTTATTTACAACCACCGTCTTGTTTCCCAATAAACACTCGATTCTTGAATCTGAAAGCCCTTTGTGGGGTGTTACTGAAGACTGCGTCTGGCAGAGTTGCACGAAAAATGAGTGTCGTAGCTCGAGTTGTGAAAAGGTTAAGGGTGCAGTGTTGTGTTGCCATGAAATTTTCGCGCTTCAGGCCCTTTTACTGTGTTCGATTGTAAGCATTTTGGGCTCGGATCGTGTACAGTCAGTGGATCCGATTGTTAATTTTCAACCTTAACATGGAACGAGGGACGTGTTTTGCATAGAAGACGCGCCGTAGTAGGTTGTGATTTTAGCACGGAGAACCTTATCTCCCGGGTGACGTCATGGGCGCAGAGCTGAAGTTCTATTTCGGTGTTGTTGTCAAACAAGACTGGAGAGTCCTTAGTGTGGCATGTCAGCCTGGATTACTGCTGCTGCAGACACTTCGATCACCCTGGAAAACATCGTAGACATGACCTGACACTGCAGGATCAAAGGGCTGATGACCTGACTTGCCAGGCTCACACATAACCAATACTCTGACATAAACAGAGCAGGTGGAGTGAGAAGTGTGCTTAACCTTTATGGATTTCTACAGCTACAGGAGCTTAAATAACACCATAGTCATGACTTGTTACAGCAGGAACAAGGAACTGAAGCCCTGAGACACATACACATGCACACTGAATTAAGCAGTATAAAAGTGTGTATTAAAGAGTGAGAGGTGTTGTGCTCATTTTTGGCAAGTTTGATCTTCAACACATTTGGTAATTAGACTTGTTCTTCTAGCACACTCTTCTTGTTTTCTAGAGACAGGATTCACTCCCATTCATACTCTGGTGGCTGCTTAGATTTAATCATTCACACATCCGGAGATGATCATAGATAGTATCGGGAGCAGTTTGGGGTTTGGTGAATTGCTGCAGCAGGTTGGGATCAAAACAGCGACCATCCATCAACAGTTGCACAACCCCTCAACCACTATCATCCTCTTATTTATAGTGTATAGAAGATTTCTACAGTAGCTGTGTCTGGATGATCGGATGAGTTTGTGTGATTGCAACCCGATTCAACAACCAGCTTGATTGGTTTGTGCTGTGATTCTCTCTGTCTCTGCCAGCCTGTACACATGCAACAGTGTTGTATGCATATTTTGCATAAATACTACTAAGATAATCTGCTTCTTAGCTGCCATTAGACTAGTGAGGGACCGTATTGAATGTTGTGAATGTGCGTTAAGGCCACCTGTGCCTCCTTCAGTTTTTTTTACCATAATGTTTGATAAAATCTATTTTTATTTGACAAAAGACACAATAAACCGGCTTCTTAACAAAGATATTTGTGTACATTGTGCTTGAGTGCAATGTCAGGAAAAAGTGAAGATTTCCATTTGTTTTGTTTGTGGTTTTTACGTCATTTGACCAGGGCTGTGCTGGAAGGAGGTTTTTCACGTACGATATATAAATGTATATATATATATATATATATATATATATGTTCATATATACAAAGTGTACATATTATGTGTATAATTTGTGATGCTTTGTCTTCTCATATCAGGAGTTGTTGTCATTGGCCAAGAGGAAGAGGGTAGATTCAGGTGAGCAGGAAGAACCGGTCAACAAACCTGCAGCCTCCACAGACTCAGAGACATCTGACAGTGACGATGAGGTACGACCGCATTCTCTCAAATACAGACACAGCTTTGTCTGCATGTCAGAGGTTTAGTGCAGTTTTTTTGATTTTCAAGTCTAGCATAGGTATGTCTTTTACAACAACACAAAACCAGTGCTGTTTACCAGTGTGACATTTTCCTTCCTTTTTCAAGTGGACCGTGGGTGGCACCAAAGGAAAGAAGAAGGTTAAGCCGGGGAAAGGGTCTGAGAAAAAGAACACGACAAAGAAGAAGGTTAATAAAACGGCATCTGGCAGCTCGGATGGAGACAGCTCTGCAGAGAGCTCCGCTCCGGAGGAGGGTATGCTATCAGTGTCTGTCTGCAAACCTGTTTTCACTTTCATTTTAGAGGAAACACAATCCCTTCAGTAGCCACATAGGATTAAAGTCCAGGATTCAGTGCCTTTACACAAATCTCTACAGGTTTACAAGAGCAAGTTAGAGCTCTGTGACATTTTCCCAAGTGTGCATTACACATATCAGAGTGTCATGTCCATAGGCATTTCAGGTGGCTGAGATTAGGTGACTCACTCACTCATCTCTTTATCCTCTCTGGCTCCCAGTGTGATATCTACTCTGTTATTTATGTCACCTCGTGTCTCAAGATGTCTCAATAACAATATGTTAAATAAAAATCAGTCAACTAAATTAACAGTGGACCAGAATGTTTGGGTTCTCTTAAAGACGCCAACACTATCTCCTTGTGCACTGTGTTGACCTTTCTCTGGCTTTCGGGGCCTGTATTTGTTGTCAGTTACTTCATGGAACCAGCTGAGCAAAGCGTTCAGATGAACACTGAGCTTTTGTTTGCGTCACTTTGTCCTGAAGTAAATGTCTGCTTAATTTTCTCCAGACATGATAAATATAGGCTTGTGAGCAACAGAAAAGGTTTCTAAAAGTGTTAAAACGCATGGATATTACCTCTAGCTTGTGCTGTTATAATCATGTGTTAATAAAAAGCAGCTTTTGCTGCAAGGAGATTGAAAGGTTAGACTAATGGAGAATCTGGTTTGGCTATAGTAGAAACTGCATATATCATAAACAGTTGTGTTAATGAGCCCGTGATCTCTCCACGTCTGCAGGCGAGGTGTCCGATTCGGAGAGCAACAGCTCGTCTTCCAGCTCCGACTCGGACTCGTCAGAGGACGAGGTGTTCAGGGACGGCTACGACGACGACCTGATGGGAGACGCCGAGGACAGAGCTCGGCTGGAGCAGATGACGGAGAAGGAGAGGGAGCAGGAGCTGTTCAACCGAATCGAGAAGCGAGAGGTGCTAAAGAGACGGTGAGCACGTATGATTCGACAGAGGAGGACTGTGGACGCAGAAATGAAAAAAAAACACAAAACTGTACCAAGGACATGTTTTTAAAGCCTGTATTAAGCTTAAGCTTGTCAGTTAATGACACTGTTTGGTTTTGGCAGTTTTGAAATCAAGAAGAAGCTGAAGACGGCAAAGAAGAAGGAGAAAGAGGAGAAGAAGAAGAAGCAAGAGGAAGAGCAAGAAAAGAGGAAGTTATCTCAGGTTCCAGACACACAAGTGGTGAGTCCAGAGACGTTTCAACTATTGGTGTATTTAATCTTTCTAACTCAGTATCCTGGTTAACACCCTGGCTTGACACCTTTTCTCTACACTGCCTGAGACTGTGATGTTGCCACCTCCCTCCAGGTGATGTCTCACAACAAGGAGCGAAGATCCAAGCGCGACGAAAAACTTGACAAGAAATCCCAGGCCATGGAAGAACTGAAAGCCGAGCGAGAGAAGAAGAAAAACAAAACAGGTGTGTGTGTGTCTTTCTGTTTCTAAACTTCTGGCGTGGCGCGATCGGCGCGAGAGGACGGGAGCCTCACGTCTGGTGTGTTTGTCGAGCAGCGGAGCTCCTGGCCAAACGCCAGCCCCTGAAGACCAGCGAGGTTTACTCCGACGACGAGGAAGAGGAGGAGGAAGACGACGACAAGTCGTCGGTGAAAAGTGACCGGAGCTCGCGTTCCTCTTCTTACGACGACGACGAGTGAGTTCCTTCGAGCTCTGGCCCCTCAAGGCGGCGCGTTCTTCTCAGCCTCTCCATCCTCGTAGCCTCGTCTTCTTACTCGTTTTTATGCTCCGCCGACAGAAAGGAAGAAACTCCTCCGAAGTCGCAGCCGGTTTCGCTCCCGGACGAGCTCAACAGGGTGCGTCTGTCCAGACACAAGCTGGAGCGCTGGTGCCACATGCCCTTCTTCGCCAAGACGGTCACCGGCTGCTTCGTGAGGATAGGCATCGGAAACAGCATCAGCAAACCAGTGTACAGGGTGAGCGCAGCCCCTGGTGGCCTCTGCTCTGATGGGGATCCCAGACTCCGTCAAATAACAGCCCAAAAGACTGAGACTGACTGGATGTTTTGTCAATAGGTGGCTGAAATTGTAGATGTGGTGGAGACGGCAAAGGTTTACCAGCTGGGTTCAACGCGGACAAACAAGGGACTGCAGTTAAGGTGAGAGCGCGGTTGCAGTTTAAAGTGGTTTATCAAGAAGCAATCTTGTTTCTGTTCGCTGTAGTGATCCCAACCCCTGCCCCTCACTTACAGCTTCCACTCTGCTCCACAGACACATATGAATGGAGCTAAGCGACATTTCAGAAGGCTTTTTTTTTCATTGCATATTAATGCAATTATATAAGTTTGACCCTTGGATTTGGGAAAATCGCTTGAACTTTCATCCCGGGTCGTGTTAACGCCATGTTACACCAAGTATTATGCTCACACTCGCTTTGCAGCACCGTGGCATCTGCAGGCGGCTTCAATAAAAGTTTTATGACCAGAACTGCTCTTTGAAAAAGCTGCCACGGGCAGCAGTTTTGGTTTTGTAACTTTAGGGCCTTTAAAAACCGCATCCTACTTTTGTTGTGAAACTTCAAATCTACTGAGCCGTAGCTGCTGTGTTTCATCATAACACTGAAAGTATGAAAGACTGGATCCTGATAGTATTCTTACAAAGGGTCTGTCTTTGCCATGGATCCTGCCTCTATCAATGTGACCTTTCAATCCTCCGGTCTTCCAGGCATGGTGGTGACACGCGCGTATTCAGGCTCGAGTTTGTGTCCAATCAAGAGTTTACAGAAAGCGAGTTCATGAAGTGGAAGGAGGCGGTGAGTGGGTCTGAAAAAGCTACAGATACAGATCTGTTAATATATGTTTATAGCATATCTCTTGATGTCTTTACCTTCTCTCTCCTCTCCAGATGATCGTGGCTGGGATGCAAGTCCCAACTCTTGACGAAATCACCAAGAAGGAGCAAACCATCAAGGAAGCTATGAACTACAAGTTCAACGACAAAGACATAGAGGATGTGAGCCACTTTCATTTTGCGTTAATTGGTTTTATGGCTTGGTCCTGATACAGAGCAATAAGACGTCTTTTTCTTTCCCGTTTTACTCGCTGCAGATTGTTAAAGAGAAAGACAGATTCCGGAAAGCACCTCCGAACTACGCCATGAAGAAGACGCAGTTACTCAAAGACAAGGTGAAGGAATATCACAGCTCCGAACCATCGTTTGCAGCCTTTAAATACCAGATGCCTTCAGTAACACTCACCACGTGCGTCCTTTCTCCTTGTTGTGGCTCAAGGCCATGGCGGAAGAGAATGGAGACGGTGAAAAAGTGAAAGTGATCCAGGATGAGCTGAACGAGCTGGAGGAAAGAGCGGAGGCACTGGACAGACAGCGGACCAAGAACATCTCTGCTATCAGGTACGGGAGCTACAACCCTGAATGTTTGAGAACAGGATTTTCAGAATGTCCCTGCATCTTCTCCATAGAGCACAGGGCAGAAAACGCCAGAGAACTGATGGAGTCATGTGTTTACTGCTCAGCCTGGATGATGTAGTTTGTCTCTGTTGTGGAGCTGATTGTGTTTTCACTGTTATTGTGCACAGCTACATCAATCAGAGAAACAGAAGCTGGAACATCGTGGAGTCTGAGAAAGCCCTTGTGGTAAGTGGTGATAATTCTACATATTTCATATCCAGATTTTTTCATATTTTTGTATCACTTTGTGATTGATATATAAACTAGAACTGCAACAACAAATTTATTGATAATCTATTAATTAACTTATTAAAGAATTGACCACGATCATCTTGACTGATGATCATCGATGATAGTCGCTTAAACTGACTAGTTTAAGCGATTCAAGCCTTTTTGAGAAGATTTTAATTTTAATTGGGTCAAAATTCTCTGCTCTCCTAAAATGTAAATATTTTCTGGTTTCTTAGTCTTCTGGGACAGTATTTAGGCAATAGTTGAGGTGAAGACAAAATAAAGGCATTTAAAGTGCTTATCTTGGGCTTTGTGAAATAGGCATCAATAGGCCTTTTCACCTAATCAATCAATCATAGAATTAATCATAAGATTAACTGACAGACTGATGAAAATTGTCTGCTGCATCCATAACAAACTGTACGATGTTGAAGCTTCAGAGAGATGTGGGCGTGGAGATGATGGTAATTTCACCATTAAATCCACTCAATTCTCACGTGTGTGTTTTTGTTGGCAGGCTGAAGGACAAAACTCCAAAAACCAGCAAATGGACCCTTTCACACGGAGACAGTGCAAACCCACCATGGTGTCTAACGTGAGGCTCCTCTCTGTCCTATCGCTCTGAACGTTTGGCGTGCGACCTCAGAGGCCGACTGTTGACGCAGCCCTGGTTGTTGCTCTTACAGGCCAGGGACCCGTCGGTCCACGCAGCTATCCTCGCTCACCTGAACCAGAAGTACGGCTCCGGCTCGGCCGCAGAGCAGTCCAGCGCAGAGAAGAACAAACTGGTGAGTGGCTGTAACGCACAAAGTTTGCGTCACACGGTTACTGCTGGTTCCTGGTTTCTGCCTGTAGTGTTTTATGATGAAGCAATGATCCCAGCACTCAACAAACCGCAGGCTGGTTGCATCATTTCTGTGGGTAACGCTGCTCCGGATGTGACCACGGTTCATAGCTGTCAGCTCATCGAGTCTGCTTCGTACCTGCGAGATTCTCACGTTTTTCTCACGTTTGCGTTCGTCTTTCCCCTTTACAATCATCTCCTCGTCTGATTGAAATCGAGACGGGTCTTGGTCGCTCATCGCTCGAGGCTCATCATGACCCTGTTTGCGTTTGTAGGTAAACTGTCAATCATGGCTGTAGAAGCCCTGAAGCACGTGTGATGTTGGCATATTTTATGCAGATGTGAAAAAGATAAACGATTCAGAGCTCTGTCGGGAAGAGGACGGGATGTCCTCAGTGAGCCTAAACAAAGAGTAGCAGAGGCAAAAGTGATGAGAAACTGTAATGTCTGTTTAATACAGCATCACTCTAACCAGTCCAAACAAGTTCAGTATTAGCTTATATAATAAAGAAATTATGGAATTTTATTTATTTTTATTTTTATTATGACTCACTACACGTCAGTTTGTAGCTCTGATGTTCAGAAACCGGGCCTGGAAATGACTTGTGACAACAAAATCAGCGATGCCGTTTGTATGGTTTTTAAAGGTAGTGAAACGCAGAGAAATATAACCGTTTTGTTTCCCTCTGTTCGCAGGGAAACCCAGCAAACCCAAAAGACAAAGATGTCCCCAAACCAACCACTGACCTCTCCGAGGACTTGTTTAAAGTCCATGACTTTGACGTCAAGATCGACCTACAGGTTCCCAACGCAGGTGAGGCGATGGCTGCAGAGGGCTCAGAACATTCCAGAGGGTCTGACCATCACCCGGGTCACGCCTTGCTTGTCTGTAGAGAGTCAGGCAGTATTTCTTGCAGCTCTATGTTTTTGTGATGCTGCTATGTTAAGAGTTCATTCCAGCGTTGCAGAAGTCAGACGTGTTGGTGTTGCTCTCGTTCTCCTCCAGAGGCCAAGTCTCTGTCTGTGAGCTCCAACGCGCTGCCGGTGAAGGACGGCGCCCCCCGCAGGTCCCTCAACCTGGAAGACTACAAGAAGAGGAGGGGGCTGATCTGACAGAGCCAGTCCATCACACACAACCCACAATGCATGTGTAATTGACAGTGAGTGAGTGAGTGAATGAGTGTGCGACTGTATGAAAGTGTGTGTGTGTGTGTGAGTAAGCGGCTGAGAGAGTGTGTGAATATCTCCCAGAGGGCGTCTGTTTGAATGCAACAGACTGTTAATCCAAACACAGAGGAAATACTGATTGAGTAAAGACGGCATCTTTCTCAATGGATCTGTCTAGGAAGACACTTGTCCAGATGTTTGTTGGTGTTTTTGTTATTTTTGCATCATAATCACACACAAACTTGTGTACTGAGTTGTGTGTTGTTGTTTTTTTTTTTTTTTACGTATTTAACTTTCCTCCCCTCTATCAGATCTTCTGGAGTCCACTCCTTTTTTTTTTTTTTTCTTGTTTTTTTTTTTTTTATAAATCTTCCTGGATGGACGCTGCGCTTCTGGATTATTACCTTGAACATGGACACTATTTTAGAGGACTTAGATTTTTAAGACATCTTGATATTACCGGACTGGATGTGTAACGGAGCTGACCAGCTTGTCCTCAACAATGATGAATTACTGTCGTGAATCCATCCTGATTTTTAACAGCCTGTGAGTGTAGATCATCATCGCCACCACCTCGGAGTTGACCGCAATGCCAGAACTTTTATGACAAACGTGAAAAGTTCATTACGTGTCAACCGGACATTTTCAGCTTTTTAAGTCTTTGAGACAACTGAATTTAAGAGGAACCCATTTTCTATGGCTGGCCTAATAATAAAAGTGTTGCTTCGATTCTCTTATCTCTTGGTTGGTTGTTAATGGGATATCTCCCCACCTGTAACTCCCCAGAGCAGATTCTATGTGTTATCAATTGTGTCCATAGTCAGTTCCTGTATTGATGTGGCATGCCATGTAAATATGCATTTTGGAGTGAGTGCGGAAAAAAAAATAAAGAGGCACTGTTTCATAGCTTCTGTGTGACTCTGTTTCTTATTATGTAAATGTGACACCCCTTCAACACAAGCAGCCTGTCTATCATCCACATATTGGGGTTGTTGGTTAAAGCAAGGCATTGAACTCCTGAAATGAACCAAGGTAGCCCCCGATACCAGTGTATAACTGGGTCGAGTGTTCATTAAGACTGGGTAACTGCTATGTATATTAGAATTTTTTTTCCGATTGATTTAAATTAAATACTTCATTTAACTTCGAGGGCAGAAAGGAGGAAAAATAACTGGTTTGGTTTTGACTTTTTCAGTCAGAAGAATTTTTCCTGGAGATGCATGATGAACAGTTCTGGAAGACCTGGAACACTGGCTACAACTTTTCCACTCATGGAAAATGCACGAAAGAATAAGAGGTGAAAAATTTGAGTGGTCCTGAATGTTTATCTGTATGCTTGTATCCTAAGCTGTACAACTGTAACAGTTATGAGTCATTTGCATTGGTGACTGATAAAAAAGAAGACAGGAGGATGAATAGTACACATGGTAAGTTCACAAAATATACAAATAATACTATGAGAGAAACAGAATCACACTAGTTGGTGTATATTTTAAGAAAATGTATATTACATACTACTTTTCATTTCTGTCTTGACTAATGTGAAACACTCACTTACCCAAAAGTCTTTAATTTGTGGATTTTGTCGTTATAGGAGTCTGATCAGTAGGTAGGCGCACACACGCACGCACACACACACGCACGCGCTGCGCTCTGATTGGTTGTTTTCTGATCCGGCAGCGCTCCGGTCGCTCTGTTGTGGGTCCTGTTGGCAGCTCTTCCTGGTCCACGTATTGGGAACAGATAGCTCTTCTCCACTGTGACAGATAATGACATTTGATCGAGTTCATCCAAAGCAAACTTCTCCTCCACCGTCTCTAGTGAACCCGAGGCGGTAGCCAGGCGGCCTGAGACATCCTGACATCCGGACGCAGTTTCACACGGTACGTAAGAGGCTGCTCTTTACCTGACTGCTAGCCTGTTAGCACTTAGCACTGAGGGAGTTTACACTGTGTTTACATTGGTAGTGTGATCACGTCAGCCTAGCAGCTAGTCACTCCGAAAATATGTTTTACGTCTATGTGTCTGCACCAGAAACAATGCAGGGTTATTGTAAGATCAGATGAAGGGTTGACATGGTAGAACTGATGGAAACTGAGCATACATGGAGAAGTGAGGATAAATTCTACGCTCTAAGTTAAGAATCTAAAGCAGATACCTAACAGAGTTTGCAACAAATATCCACCAGGGATAGCGAACTATGACTGCAAAAATGCAAAAGTGGTAGGTGATCTATGTGCAAACGTTGGAGCAATTGTACATATACAGTATGGTAAGGATTTACACAAGATGCATGTATATATGTAGCAGTATGAGTACACTAAATCCTGAGACCTGCCGTTTGGTTATTAAGTTATCATAACTTTAAACATCCGTCACTTGTTTCTCTCATCCTGTTTGTCTAATTGAGCTCCACTCCCAGTGCTGGAAGATATCTGGCTCTAGCACTGAGCACTTTCACTTATTGTATTTTTGAGTGTTCACACTCTCTGGACTTCTGTCAAAGAGGATGCATATCTGGTGTGAGGGCCGTATTCAATGATGAAAAATTACTCAAGGGCCATCTGCGTCTCTCTCTCTTTAACTATAAATGAATGTCAAATTAATAAATAAAGACTGAATAAATCTGAGGAACGCACAATGGAGCAGTGGTCATGTCTCCACATGCCTCACACATACACCCCTTGACAATTTAAAGTAACCAGAAACCAAAGCATTTTTGAGAGCACCTCATAGATGGTATTGTCCTATTCTATGTCTTCCATTAGGAAACAAAATGTCCTGGTTTGCTGACTTGGCCGGCAAGGCTGAAGACTTTCTGAACAAAGTGGACCAAGGTGCTGCCACTGCCTTGACCAAAAGCCAGACACGAACATCTTCTTTTTCATCCCCCTATGGAGGAGAATCAGCTGAGTTCAACACTGCAGGGTACCAGACCAGTGCAGCTGTGACACATCACGCCTCGAACGATGCCCCCAGCTTCATCTCTGCTGCGGCTGGCAACATCAAAAGATCCAACGCAACCCTGCTGGCAGGCACTGCTAATGTGGCCGGCGTCCAGTCAGGTTCCGGCAGTACTGCCCCCAACTCTGCCAAGACCTCATCAGGCTTTGTCAGGCCCAAAAAGAGCGAGCAGCATGTGGATGATGACTTGCTCTTTGACTTTCTGAACAGCTCAGACCCTCCAGTCAGCAACCGGAGGGATTCCAGGAGGGAACTTGCAAGAGAAGTGGCAAGTTCTGTTACAGAGTCTCTAAACCCAACACCCCCCCCTTCCACCACTCCCCACACCATCCCCTCAGCCCCATCGACTCCTCCCTCAACTCGGGGTGTATCCAGGGCCTCCAGCCTGAGCTCACTGTCTGCCCACAGCGTCAAAACATCAGAAGAGAGCTCTGCAAAAGAACAAAGCCAAGGTATAATGACGGATGACCGATGATTACATTTTGCCAATATATATAGGAGTTATTACTGTGGTATAAAGATATTTGCGTTTGCTCTCTTCACCACAGACACACCTGAGAGTTCAGACTCGGGCTTGACTGTTCCTCAGGAGGCCAGCAAGCAGGAGCCTCCTCCTCCCCAGGAATCACAGAACCAGGTCCTGTCCGGTCTGCGTCTGGAGAACCAACTGCTGCGCAGCGAAGTGACCTCCCTCAACCAGGAGATGGCCTCGGTCATCCAGCGAGCAAAGGACTTACAAGATGGTAAAAGAAGAGATGAGACAGCACTAACAACAGTCTGCATCTCTTCACCCCTGTGTTCAATATGTGGTTTTCTTTTCCACATAGAATTGAACAAGACACGTCTGCGGGCTGACAAATGGAACTCGGAGCAGTCTCAGACTGATCGGATGATACGGGAACTTCGCTCTCAGGTTGATGACCTCACAGAAGCCCTATCTGCCAAAGACGGTCAACTTGCAGTCCTGAAAATCCGTCTCGATGAAGCTGATCAGCTTCTGAAGTCTCGCAGTGCTGCGTTAGATGAGGCTCAGAAGGAAAAGTCAAGGTACAGTCCTGTCGGCACTGTGAGTTCCAGCCGTTTCTGAATCAGTTGAGATACAATCTTCTGTTTATTTATACGTGTATTTTTTTCTATTTAGAATCCTGCAAGACCTCACAGATGGGAGCAGCATGCAGTCCCAGGCTCTGGAGACGATACAGGAGCGACTACGAGAGGCTGAAATGGCTCTCAGGAGGGAACAGGACAACTACAGGCAGATGCAGGTGCACAGAATGCTGTTCTGATCTGATCTATGTTTGTGCAGGTTGACTCGAGGCTGAATACTTGGAAGTTACCTTACTGCTCTTGCCCTGTGTAGAGTGAGTATGCCGGCCGCCTGTCCAAGGTGGAAGCTGAGAGGCAGACTCTCGCAGAGACGGTGAATGCATCCGAGCGGCGAAGTGGAGAGGAGAGGATCAGGGTCGACGAGCTCCAACAGCAACTGAAAAGTGCCAAAGCTGCAGCTGAGACGTCCAAACAGGAGCTGCAAGACTACAAGCACAAAGCTTCACGTATCCTTCAAGTAGGTCTTTGTTTCCATTTTAGACCATTTTGGAACTTTTGATCAGTTTGGCTTGTTTCTCATCATGTTTTGAATGTTCCTTTAGTCCAAAGAGAAGCTGATCAGCAGTCTGAAGGAAGGATCTGGGCTGGATACTCTGGACGGTAGCGGGGCCATGGCTGTGGAGCTGGAGGAAGTGCGTCATGAGAAGGAACTGCAGAGGGAGGAGATCCAAAAATTACAGGCGCAGATTCACACTCTTCGTATTGAGCTGCAGGTGAGAATGGGCAGAGGGGATGTACATTCAGTCTGTTTGAGGACTTTTTTGGAAATTGATGTTTTGCAGGCGGTTGTTTTCGTACCCAGTTTGGTCTGAGTTAACTGTATGTTAAGCCTGCAGAGGCCTAACATGCTGCTGCTTACACCATGTGTTTCCTTCTCCCAGGATATGGAGAATCAGGCGTTGACAGAGGCAGATTCGTGGCGGGAGCAGCAGCTGCACCTGGAGGAACAGCAGGCCTTACAGAACAGAGTGAAGCTGGAGTTGGAGGCCGAGGTTGAGCGCTATAAACAAGTAAGAGGACGGCCATATCTGTAGTAGTTACAGAAAATCGGAAATCAGCACCAATTACCTTAAACGGTATGTGTGGGCTAATTTATGTGGGATGTTTTTTCTTCTAAGGAACTGCAGTACATAGAAGAGGAGCAACATCGATCCAAAGCTACTTTGCAGTCCAGAATCAAGGACCGAGAAGATGAAATCCAAAAACTCAGGAACCAGGTCAGTCATGTTATACAGATCTTGTCAGTGAAGAGTGTCTTTCTGGTTTGCTATGTGACAAAAAGAAAATTTCTCTTTTTTTTGTCACACTTTTCCAGTTGACCAACAAAACCATTAGCAACAGCCAAACAGAGCTGGAGAATCGTCTCCACCAGCTGACAGAGACGCTGATCCAGAAGCAGACGATGCTGGAGGCTCTGGGCACAGAGAAAACCTCCCTGGTCTTCCAGCTGGAGCGGCTGGAGCAGCAGCTGAAGAGCGCTCAGGGAGGAGAGAGTGGAGGCCAGGCCATCAACATGAGCGGCCTGGAGGGAGCAGGTAGGATGAAGATGAAACAATGAGACCATAGTAAGCCATGGTCTCAGTCTGTTATTAACTTACTTATTTCTCACATTTTTTTTGTTTTCATCTTTTCAGGGCCACGACAACGAAACCCACCAATCCTGTTCAGTGAGCATGACAGTCCGGGAGTGTACGGCCAAGTCCGCAAAGCAGCCAGCACCATCGATCGCTTCAGGTAGCCCTCTTATTTTCTAGTCTCAACATTTGTGCACTATATTTCAACCTTTTCCTGTGTGATATAATGCTCAGTGATTACTGGAAACTTCTGTCATTTCAGTATCAGACTGGGGATCTTCCTGAGGCGCTACCCCATGGCCAGAGTTTTCGTTATCCTGTACATGGTGAGTGTGTGAAAATGTGGCTTTCCAGTCTTGGTTGGCACTGTTAACAGAGAGACAAACAAAATTTTACCTTTTTTCCCAGGCGATTCTGCACCTGTGGGTCATGATTGTTCTCCTGACCTACACACCTGAAATGCACCATGGCCATCCTGATGGAAGATAAAAGATATGAGGGTGGTATAAGCTGCTAGACGATGGGCTTGGGTGCCTGAATCTTCCCGATTTGCACAGAAATGCTATGATTCTTTATTTTTTCCACCTGAAGACTGAAAACTGAAAAAAAAAGAGTTTTAAAATAATATGGAGTGATCTATCATAGTGGTGGTCTGCTAATGGATGTTGAATCAAACAAGATCTCACCCCTGCTTGTCTCATTCTTTGCTTTCAGACCTCTGTTATCTGAGAGATTGTATTTAACACATTGTAAAAAAGAAGATCTTTTAATAAATGAGTTAGACGAAATGACACAGAATGCACTTGGGTTATTTGTGAGAATGACCAATATAGATATTTGATGTTGCACACAATAAGTCACTTAACAGTTTTATGTGTTAGTGTGATGTGGTAGGGTTTAGATAGTGATGGTTCACATCGGCAGAACTTAAAATCACACTGAAAGCTATGACTTCAGATAAATCCTTTCACATAATACTAAACCCAAAGAGGAGTGGCCAGGCTGTGTGAAGTATGCAGTGAGACCATTAAATAATAATAGTAATGCTATTTGCTAACATATTGTTATCATATAAATGGTGCTATATATTTGACTATTTATCCAAAAACTTGTATCTATCATTCATCCACCCATTTTAAGTATTTCCTCACATGTCCACACAGCAAGATATGCATGGAAAGATAATAGAAATACTTTATCTCTGAAGAAAAAGAGTCTTCACATACTCTTCATAGTAAATAATAAATAGTAGATTCACTTGCTGATCTGTGAAAAACATGCACAACCACCCAGGTCAAGGATTCAATTATCTTAGAGACACCACATGCTGTACCTCCCACTGCAATCTGACACCTACTGTAAATATGAACATAAACTGTAACATTTTACTTGTCCATGCTTTGACATGATGACTTTCATACAGACACGATAGTATCGGTAAACAATAAACACGGTAGTCTGAAATATTAGCAAAATATAACAAATGGAAATAATTGAGTATGAATAAAATAATATTGAGCAGTAATGATAGCTGACAAGAAAATGGTTAAAACAAAACAAAAGAGAGAGAGAAGATAAAAATTAAAAGAAAGAAGATTATCAAAAATTCCTATATTCAATTTGACCAAACATTGCTTCAGAATTTTAAAAGAATATTTTTGTCGGATTATTTTACTTCGTCTCTTTGTTGTTAGTGGGCCTTGCCATGGTTTACAATGCCTGACCCCGGCTTGTCCGTCGGTCCGTGAACGCACCGCGGATTGTTGGTCCTCCAGTATCCCATCATGCACCGCTGCGGCTCTATGTGTCCACGTCAAAGCTGACAGCAGCCATCGCCTCAGAGCCGTGATAATGGTCGAGGTGGCAGCACTTTGTGGCCTCTGAGGGGGTCAGAACCGGCTCCGAACCGGCTCCAGACTGCTGGGAAACTGCAGCGACGCTGACCGCGGATCTCTCACACTCACCCGCAGACCGTGAACTGACCCGGAAGCTCGTTATCCCGGGTTTAGCCTCTATTAGCTCGACTGTGTGGACACATTCCTCCAGGCGGACGGTCAGCTGGTTTTATCCCGGAGTCCCCGTCTCTGTCACCGCGGAGAGAGGCACTGTTTCAGTTGGATTTAGTGGATTTTGAGTGAGAAATCTCTCTGGATTCTGCGGTTTACGGTTTAGCTCGATGACCAGGTGTCACCTCTGGAGTTAGTGGTAGTCTAGTTTGCCCCCCAGCCCCCTCCCTCAACTCCTCGGCCCTGCTGCTTTGTTTTGTTTTGGTGGGGTTCGGAGCTCATCATGTCTTCGTGGCTGGGAGGACTGGGCTCCGGCCTTGGACAGTCTCTGGGACAGGTGGGAGGCAGCCTGTCCTCCTTCACCGGGCAGATCTCAAACTTTACCAAAGACATGCTCCTGGAAGGGGTGGAGGAGGTCGGAGGTGAGTGTGTGTCTTTCTCTTTGTGTGTGTCTGAGTGTCTCCCTCTGTGTGTGTTATTCCCACTATCAGACCAGTGTTTGAGCTGAGTCAAAGAGAGCAAACTTTGATGATATCAACGTGTGTGTGTGTTTCTGCAACAGCTGGCTGACTTTCCTGTCCACCACCTGTAATAAAACACAACTTCAACAATTTTTGGAAAATGTGGGGATGAACTCATAAACTTTGAGACTTGGAGTGATCTATTTCTCTCTGGAATTTGAAAAATAACCTTATATTTACATTATTCTTTATTGAGAACTGTCTGTCTTGGAAACAGTTTGCCATATGTTGTTCTGATCTTGTTCTTTTATTTAATTATTCACTGTATTAATGAATGCACTCTTGTACATTATGTACATTTCCCCATGGTGTGATAAATAAGATAGATAAAGATTAGATTAATAGGTATTTTGATGATCAATTGGGGCTGTTGGCATGCTTCTAAAAACACCTTTTAAGAGTATAGTATTGGCATCGCTGTGCATGAATGTGTGTGTATAGTTGAAGCAGATGGACTGTGTGTGTAGCTTCTGCCACCAGTGTATGAATGAGTTACTGTGGAAAAAGTACTTTGAGTGGTTACTAAGACTAAAAAGAGCTACATACAGTAATAACAGGTCCATGTGAGACACACACTCAAACCCTTTGTGCCAGTGTCTGCAGATGCATACAAACTTAGGAGAGAGGGCCGCTGACAGTGAAGATGGCACTACCTTAAAGCCATCTTAAATGTAGGTTGTTGATTGGGACACGGGTCACAGATGTTTCTCAGTTTTAGACTAATTCTATTGCTAAAATATGCGGTTGAAAGGCGCATGACTTGCTGTGCACGTGTCCAAGGATAAGAAAAATGTGACATCAGTAAACAACTGATTCGACCGAAGGATAAAACTTGTATTTGGCTAGAAAGCGATGCACCGAGTTGATTAATGTCGGTGTTTTGTAGGTCTGTTTGGTTTGGAGATATTCTGGTCCCTGTATGGATTAACTGAAGGTTTTCAACATTATTGAAGTTTAGAAATGTTTGCTTTTCTCCCCTCTCTGCGCCGAACAAGAGTGCAAAAACCTGCACAACAGGAATGTATTAAACAGACATCTCTGAGTGACTTTTTAGCTATTAAAGAAGACCTCAGACCACCAGGTTGACTTGCAGTATACAGTCTGATTCACATTGACTTGCTCTACTTCTGTGGCAGCGGAACAAGCGGGATTATCCTTAATTCTTGGATAAACACAGGGAAGAGTTGCGCTTCGTCCCACACCTCTTTTTTTCCCTAGTCAGATTGCTGTCTAACTTTTTCCTAGCTGCTCTCTTTAGAGGAGTGAGAAAAGAGAGAGGATCTCACTGGTATCTTACTGTTGCAGGGCTTTATGAAGTGAAACAAGCAAACTGACTGGTTCGACTTGCAGTGATCTTTTTGTTCCTGCTCCGTGTTTCTCTGTTTCCCTGTTGTCTCACAGCATGGTGCCTGCAGCAGAGGTACATTATGTGTTCATTTCTTTTTTGCTTTTTTCAATATGACCCACACACATTGGTTGAGGATCGTGTCTAAAATTAGCCATCAGAAATCTTTGTTTATGGGACTTTAACACAGTGGTACCATAGCATTCTTAATCCCAAACTGGGGTCAAAGTTGTTTTATATGGTGGTAACTTTATTCAATGTTTTGAATCAGAGTTTTTCTAATGCTGAGTTTAGTGTGCCTTCTTACTCATTTTTGTCTTAGTTTAACTCTAACTGTAATTATCTTTTACTGCGTGGTTGCTACAAAAGTTGAATTGCTCCTCTGTGGTCAAAAAGGTCATAGATATGATCTATTTTATGTATGAAATATGATACATAGATAGATATGCCTGTTTTTAAAGCCCAGAAGCATCAAGCACCATGGAGCAAACAGACTGTTTGATAAAGCATTGACGCACAGGGAACTTTGGCCACAGATCTCCAACTCACGGCTCTAGTTAAAAAAAAAAAAAAGAAAACAAAAGTATGAAATCTTATCACCAAGCACGGAGGGCCTGGGCCAGCTGTGAAGCTGGCAGCGTGCCGCTCCTCACGCCTGTCTGTCTGTCCTGTGTTCCTCTTCCATGGGGAGAGGAGTTTAGCAGGATGCAGGCTCGGTTTCAGGCCCTGGTTTAGTCTGCATGGAGGTGAATGTTGTTGTGCTGGCAGAGCCCGGTGCAGCTGTTAAGATCCCGTCTCTAGAAATGTCGGCCTGCTCGCCCATGCATGTTTGTTTGTCATGTGAGCCGAGTTAAACGGGCCCGCACGGGGCTCCTGTGCAGAGCGGGGACAGAGTTAGTATCTCTTCAGTGTGTCCTGAACCAAGAGAGGTTAACTTGAAGAGCTGGTCACATTTGGAGGCTTCATATGAGTCTATGAAACCCTTTTCACAAGTGCTTGAAATTGATGAATCATCCAGGTTAGAAAGCAAGCAGTCTACTTTTGTCACATAGAGATAAAGATAAAACTTGTTCTCTTTTCTATCTCTTACAGCTCTGAAGTTTGGTTTATTATCCCCTCTGCTTTTACCATAAAGATCCTTGAATGTTTATAGCATATAATAATCCATTTCTTTTAGCTCTTTTATCGTTTTGAGTATGTATTTGTCTGATTCTAACTGAAGTTTTTTAAGTACTAGAAGAAGAGCTCGAATTTGACCTTGAAAAAAAGCTACATGAACCCTTGATTTAGTAGCCAGACTTCCTGAAAACAACTAATCCTGTAAATGTCTCTTCCTTTGTACATGCAGGTGCCGTTGTGTTCATTTAGCCACCTTGCATTCCTGACTGATTTGTGATTAAGCGGCACGTGAACGTCTCCTGATCTGTTCCATCTCATGTGTTCCACATTGCCGCAGATGCTGCCACCGAGCTGCAGGTGTCCAATTCCAGGTTGGCTGAAGTCGAGGCCGCGTTCACCACTCAGAAATCTGAGGTGAGAATCAGTCCTCTTCTTTGAGCCGAGCCGAGCCAAGGGGGGGGGGGGGGGGGGGGGGGCTCTCACATTATAGCCTCCTCTGCTCGTCTTAGCAGAAGCAGCTCCAGTGCAACTGACAGCACGACAATGCATCTATGACACTGAGCCTCTATAAGTCCCTGACGCTGACATGAATGCACTGCAGCTATTCTCAGTGTTTACACGCAGTCAGGGCAGGTTTGGCGACATGGTAAACCCCAGTGTGAAATCAGTCCCGTGACCTCTGACCTCCTTACAGTGCCAGAGGGACGCGCAATAGCTCATCTTCACCATTTTCCCCGCCGTCTCCTGACTTTGTTTCCCCACGCTCTTCGTTGCAGTACGAGCGGTTGCGAAAGCTCCAGGCCGAGCTGGAGGAGAAGCTGGAGGCTGCAGAGATCCAGATGAAGGGGCAGTCGGCGGAGTACAGGACCGTGCTGCAGCAGAAAGATGTTCGTACAGCTGTGCTCCTTATTAGAGCGAATAGAGGATGCTCATTCATGTGAAGACCATAAAGAGACATGTCTTTAAACAGGGTGTCCGCAGGGTCTTAAAAAGTATTACAAGTTCATGAATCAGTTTTAGGAAAATGAAGGTTCATTAAAAAGTATTAAAAAGTCTCGATTGTGATTTCATGATTCATGACTGTGAACTACAATTGTTGACAAGTTAAAGTTATGTTAGGGTCTTGAAGTTTGTTTTGGAAGGCTTGAAGGTATTGGAATTCACGACTAAGGATTCCTGTAGATGTCCTGATAAAATCATCCCTCTAACCTCTGGTATCTTCAGGTGACGAGGCCCTGCAGTAACATAGGCCATTGGAGCATTTTTAGTCTTTTTCTTTTTAATCCATGAATGTTCTGGATGAATGGAGGGAGGTCTGGAGAATCTCTGGTAGAAAACCATGTGGAGTTCATGTTGTGCTTGCTATGAAATGCTCCTGATAATGATTCCCATCCTCCCAGGTGGAGATCAGTCACCTGAAGGCTCGGCAGAGCGGCCTCCAGGACGAGGTGCAGCGGCTGCAGCAGTCGGCCCAGTCTGCCTCCTCTGGCCCGGCCATGCTGCCCATCACCACCGCCTCCTCCTCCTCCACCTCCTACTCTGCTTCCTCGTATCTGTCCCGGCCCGCCGGCTCCCACCAGGGCTTCCACGGCGACGACGTGGACCTCAGCGACGTCATCTGGTCGCAGCAGGAGATCAACCGGCTGTCCACAGAGATGACCAGGCTGGAGGCCGAGGTGGCGCACTGGAGGCGGATGTCTCAGGTAAGGACTGTGGTGTTTGGGTAGATGGTCAGTATGAGGCAGCGTTTTGGAGATAACACACATCCTTACGTATGCTGCTTTAACATCACAAGCCAGAGTCTTACCACAACCACCTCTAAAGCTCTGGGAACAATGCACTGTACCTGAAGCTTCTCCATAGAAGCAGACATAAAACGATGTCTGGTCTGACAGGAGGTCAAGCTGTATGCAGTATTATTCACTGGAAGTGAAGCATCCATCAGCCTTGTGAAAATAACTTTTTGGCATTTAAAGTTGTTTTTTTTGGTGGGAGTGATTAACAAGATATGATGTTTGATGTAATCAGTTCTCTCTGAAGGTCTGGAGAGGGTGAATTTCACTCGGTCACTCATTACTATTTTACTACCTTTTTTAATGCTGAGATAAACTGTCTCCTGGTTCTATTGATTTGCATCTCTTTGATCTTTTCGTGCCTCAACAAGAAAACATAGTCGATGTTTTCTGTGATGTTTTCCTGTAAGAACAATGCTGCTTTTATGCACTAAAAGAAACTCATTTAATTTTGTTTCAGGCATCGACAGCAGCAGGAGCTGGCAACGGCGACCAGAGTGAGATCCTCAAACTTCAAAAAACCATCAAGGTGAATGATGGAGCAATAATTGCTCTTACACGGGAAAATCTTTTTAAAAAGTTATCGTCTTCACTCAAGAAGTGGACAAAAGTATCACACAACACCAAAGTTATGGGAGAGAGGCTTCCACAATAACTGGCTCCACAAGGTTTGGTTCACACAGCCCGATAAGGTCCTTGAAGCACACAATTTATCAGGGTTCCCACGTGTCCTGGAAAACCTGGAAAGTGGTTGACCAATTTTCCAGCCATGGAAAACATATGGAAAATGAGAAAAATGGTCTTAAGTGATCCTGGAAAATTATTTATCCTGCCCAAGTTTGGCCACAGGCTGAAAATGTCCTGGAAAAGTCCTTGAAAATCATTTCTGGTTAGGAGTGGGAACCCTGTTTATCACAAACTATAAAAAACAAAGAATATGAAAAGAAACCAATCAGTAGTAATGAGTAAGTAAATGATCATACTGTAACCATGAATTCCTGCAAAGTCATACAGGTCACAGTGTTATTCTGATCACTGTTGATATCACTGTTTCTTTCCTGTTGTTGTTTATGAGATTGTAATCATAGATTAGACATTTTAGAGCAGCCACAATAGTTGTAATGAGTTGTTGTCACTGTGGAGCATTGAGCAACTGCAGAACCAGCTGAGGCCGATGCTCTAACCTCAGCGTTTTTGTCCTTTTGGACCAGGACCTGCGGGAGGAGATGAGTCGGGAGGTGGACGAGCACCAGCACGAGCTGACGGCGCTGCAGGACGCCCAGCGCCAGAAGCTGGCCGACATCACCCGCAGACACCGGGACGAGCTGGCCGAGTACGAGGAGAGGATAGAGGAGCTGGAGGAGCAGATCCAGAGCGGTGAGGCCGCCTGCGCAAATCCAATCAAACCTGGCCGCAGCCGTAACCTGAACTGAGAGGCGCGAGAGTAACACTGCTTTAACTCCTCTTTTCCAGGAGGCAGTCAACCCACGACTCCGTCCGACTCCTCCAAGCTGCCTGAGCTCCAGAGGAGCGTGGGCTCCCTGCAGGAGGCGGCAGAGGAGCGGGAGAAGCGGCTGACGGAGCTGACGGCCCAGCTGGAGGAGGCGCAGAGGAGGCAGGCCGAGCTGCAGCTGGAGAGAGACGACGCCCAGGAGGAGAACGCGGGGCTGCTGCAGAACTACACCCGGCTGCAGGCGTCGGTCAGCGAGCTGCAGGCCAGGGTGCAGGAGCAGGAGGGGAAGGCCCTGCAGAAAGCCCAGCTGGAGCACGAGATCCAAGAGCTGAGGACGAGCCTCACAGGTACGCTATACTGTCACATGCTTACTGTTTGATACTGTGCTTATTAAATGTTAGAACCTCAGAGCAACATTGAACAGATTTAAACTAAAATCTTTATTTTCCAGCTTCTGAAAAAGAAGTGGAGAGATTGAACAGCCTGCTCGAGGTAAGCTGAATCACCGTGCACCATGTGCAAGACTTAACTTTACTGGTCATTGATGACACATCTAACTTTGTATTTCTAGGCAGAACCAAAGGAAGAAGTTGAGCATGCAGACATCTTAGAGCTGAACACTATTATTGGGACGCTGAGACAAGAGAAGGAAGTGCTACAGCAAGAAAAGGTTTGTTTTGCTTTCAGAGCTCAGGTAGATGGACAAACAACAAATATACCTGTTGGTTTCCTAAGTAATGTTTGTTAATGGGCTACAAAAGGGTTAGGGTTAGAGTCTAGAATACTGGAGTCGATTTGATTACCTAAAAATATCTGAAGTGCTTTTCTTGACTTTCATGATTTCATTTTCACAGCTTAATTTACAAGAAAAGCTAAAAGTAGCAGAGGAACAAACAGTTGGCAATGATGAAGCTGAATCCGGTGAATCGGAGTCCCTGGAGGATCTGAGAGCCGAGCTGGAGAGGAGAGAGAAGGCCCTGAGGATCACTCAGGAGGAACGGGACACGCTGCTGTCTGAGCTGGATGAACTGGACCGGCAGAACCAGGAGGCAACCCAGGTCTGGAGATGAACCACTGCATGCATTCTCCTGATGCCAAATCAAAGAGGAGATTTCAAAATGCAAACATTCAAACAATTTCAACTTTTTCTCCCCTCTCTGTCTCTGTCAGCACATGATCTCGGTGAAGGAGCAGCTCTCTGGACAGCTGAAGGAGGCCGAGACAAAGCTGACCAGCCTGACTGCAGAGCTGAACACGACCAAAGACCACAAGCAGGCACTGGAGCGAGAGCTGGAGGCCCAGAAGGAGAAAATGAGCCAGAGCGCGTTCACCCTGAACGACCTGCACATGAGTAAACAGCAGCTGGAAGTGTCGGCCAAGGAGCTGAAGGACAAACTGGGAAACGCGCTGGAGCAGAGCAGGGAGTCACGCAGGGAAGTGACAGAGCTGAAGAGGACTTTACAGGAGAGAGAAGAGCAGCTGACCTCCGCCAAAGCGGAGCTGGATCGGGCGGGAGACCGAAGCGTCGAGACGCAGGGGAGCGAAGCGAAGCTGGCAGAGAAGGAGAGGCAGCTGGAGGAGCTCAGGAGGGAGCTGGAGGAGGCGAGGAGCTCCCAGGAGAAGGTGATGTCCGAGGACTACGAGCTGAGGATGGAGAACAGGAGGCTGAAGGTGGAGAGCGAGCGGGCTCTGGGTAAAGGCGAGGAGCTAAGCGTGCAGATGAAGGAAAACCACGCCGCCCTGAACAGGACGGTTCGAGAGAAGGACACCCGCATCGAGGCCCTGAGGCTGGAGAAGACTCAGCTGGAGGACGAGCTGAGGCAGGTGGAGAACAAACTGTCGGAGCAGGCCAGGCAGTACCAGCAGACCATCGACGAGCTGAGCCGAGCCCGCTCCATGGACGCCTCCGCCCTGCAGATGGAGCACGAGCGAGCCGTCAAGCTCAACCAGGAGAAGGACATGGAGATAGCTCAGCTGAAGAGAGAGGTGGAGCAGCTGGCGTCCGACCACCGAGACACCAACGAGATGCTGTCCATCACCGTGGCCGGCCAGAAGCAGCTGACCGACCTGCTGCAGGAGAAGGACGTCTTCATGGAGACGCTGAAGCAGAACGCCTCCGACCTGCAGGCCGAGATGGAGAAGAGCGGCGCAGCCATGACCAAGGAGGCGGACGCTCTCAGGCAGGCGCTGGACGAGAAGGACCGGCAGCTGGGAGGCATGAAGGAGGAGAACAGCCACCTGAAGGAGGAGATCGACCGGCTCAGGGACCAGCAGAGCAGGCCTCAGTCTCTGGCCGAGCCCAGGACGCTGGACATCATCACCGAGCTGGAGACGGAGATCACCCAGCTCAAGTCCTGCCGGAGCGGCCTGGAGGAGGAGGCGCAGAGCCTGAGGAGGACGGTGGAGGAGCAGCAGGTGTCTCTCCAGGCTCAGCAGAGCGAGCTGGAGCAGGCGCAGGCCCGGCACCAGCAGAGCACACTCAACTACGAGCGGCTCATCCAGGCCAGGGACGAGGAGGTGTCGCGGCTGCAGCAGACGCTGGAGCGGCTCAACGAGAGCCGAGGCCGGGCCGACTCGCCCTCCGTCCAGGGGGAGGTGATCCTGCAGGAGGAGAAGACCCAGACGCTGAACCAGCAGAGCCAGGAGAACGGCAACGAGAAGCACGACCTGTCCAAGGTGGAGATCGAGAAGCTGGTGCGGGGCATCAAGGAGAAGGAGACGGAGATCAGCCAGCTGAACGAGAAGAACCTGTCGCTGGCCAGGCAGCTGGACCAGCTGGTGGTGTCCCGGGACGAGGTGGGGAAGCTGTCCCAGGTGATCCTGCAGAAGGACCTGGAGATCCAGGCGCTCCACGCCAGAGTGTCCATGGGCGGCGGCGGCCACAGCCAGGACGTGATGTTCCTGCAGCAGCAGCTCCAGGCCTACGCCGTGGAGAGGGAGCAGGTGCTGGCCGTGCTCAACGAGAAGACCCGGGAGAACAGCCAGCTGCGCTCCGACTACCACCGCCTCGTGGACATCATGGCGGGCAAGGAGGCGGCGCTGCTCAAGCTCCAGCAGGAGAACCAGCGGCTCTCCAACATGAGCGACCCGTCGGGCAGCCAGGAGATGTTCAAGGAGACCATCCAGAACCTGTCGCGCATCATCCGCGAGAAGGACATCGAGATCGACGCGCTGACGCAGAAGTGCCAGACGCTGGTGACCGTGCTGCAGACGGCGGGCGGCGAGGCCGGGCCCGGCTCGGGCGGCGTCAGCAGCAACCAGTTCGAGGAGCTGCTGCAGGAGCGCGACACCCTGAAGCAGCAGGTGAAGAAGATGGAGGAGTGGAAGCAGCAGGTGATCACCACGGTGAAGAACATGCAGCACGAGTCGGCGCAGCTGCAGGAGGAGCTGGTCAGGCTGCAGGGCCAGGTGTCGGCCGACAGCGACTGCAGCTCCCAGCTGACCGTCGACTACACCCGGCTCATCCAGAGCTACGAGCAGAAGGAGCGGAGGCTGGGCAGCCTGAGCCAGGAGCTGGCCCAGGTGCAGCAGACCATCACGCAGCTCAGCAGCACCAAGGAGGTGCTGCTGGGGAAGCTGGACAGCGTGGCTCAGACTCCTGAAGGAGCTCAGGCCTCCAGCGCAGCTCCTCAGCAGAGCTCCGGCCCGCAGTCCGGGAGCGGCGAGGACCTGCGGGAGGAGCTGGGGCGCCTGCGGGCTCAGCTGGCCGAGAAGGAGGACCTGATCCGGACCATCCAGGAGAACAACCACAGGCTCTCCAACTCGGCGTCGCTGTCGGAGAGCGAGCAGAGGAGCCAGGCCGAGGAGGTGCGGCAGCTGAGGGAGAGGCTGGACTCCCTGCAGAGGTCGCTGAGGGAGAAGGACCTGCTCATCAAGACCAAGGGAGACCAGCTGGGCCAGGTGAGCGAGGCGCTGCGCAACCGCGAGAGCGACAACGAGGTGCTGAAGCAGGCCGTGACCAACCTGAAGGAGCGCGCGCTCATCCTGGAGATGGACGGCAGGAAGCTGAAGGAGGAGAACGAGCAGGTGGCGGCGCGCTCCCGGGAGAAGGAGTCGGAGTTCCGGGCGCTGCAGGAGACCAACATGCAGGTGTCGCTCCTGCTCAGGGAGAAGGAGTTCGAGCTGGGCGCCGTGAGCGAGAAGGCGGCGACGGTGGAGAAGATGCTCAAGGACAAAGATCAGGTCAGCAGAGAGCTAAAGCTGTTTGTTCTACTAGACTTACTTCTGTTGTTACTACAGGGAAGTACAGAGCCCCTGGAGTCCCATCAGGTGGTATCAAAGAGTTCTTCACAGGCAAATGTAAAAAGTAAAATACAACATATGAAACAGACACATTCACAAATACAAACAGAGACGGAGATATAATACAAACAGTCATAAAAAAAGACTAATCTAACTAAAGGCCTGTTCAAACAACAGCTGCTTTTTGAGATTTTTAGAGAGCAAATACAGATATTTTTATTATCTTGTACAAGAACTAGTGGGATTCCCCTCTAGAATAGAGGCAGGGAAATTCCAAGATCTCTTTCTATGATACCTGGGGCTAAAATAAGTCTCTTTCTCAAAATAAGAAAAAATCGACTGTTACTGTCTCATTTTGTGCGATCATCCACTTTATGTCTGCATGGTTTAATGTGAGGATCGTACCATACCACACCCCTGATTAAAAGCTTATATCCAGCTGTCATGTCAGACACCAAATGCTGGATTTCTTTTTGATTTCTGTTCTTAGTGCTCCTATAGTTCCATTTGTGATCTCCCATGTAAATATTCTCGTGCTGCAGGGTAAAACCGGCGAGCTGAACCAGCTCCTGAGCGAGCTGAAGTCCATGCAGGAGAAAGCCGTGCTGTTCCAGCAGGAGAGGGATCAGGTGATGATGGCGCTCAAGCAGAAGCAGATGGAGACCACAGCGGTGCAGACTGAGGTAGGAGGACCGGTGCTTTCACTGTCGCTGTGTAGCTTCCACATGTCGAGGGACGCGTCTGCAGATCTAAAGAGTGAACGACCAATAACTTTATAAGACGGCTCAAGCCTCTTGTTCTCTTCTCTTCTCTCCTACACAGCTGCAGCACATGCGGGATAAAGAGCAGCGCCTCACTCTGGAGCTGGACAGGCTGCGTAACCACCTGCTGGAGGTGGAGGACTCGCACACCAGGGAAGCCCTGGCAGCTGAGGACAGGGAGACCGAGCTGCGGCGCAGGGTGGCCATGCTGGAGGACCGGCTGGCCACGTCCTCCAGCGCCGTGGAGAACGCCAGGTGGGTAGACGCACAGAAACCAGGTATCTGTGAAAACAAAGCACAGCCCAGCTGTGTCGGGCTGTTTTTATATGATATCAGGGTTTTAATGGCATCCTAGCAGTCTTAGTTCGGTTACAGAGCTTGGGTTTTATTTGGGGGTGCTTAAATGGTGCTTAACTGCCAGTTATATTGGCTCCCAGTTTCATTTGGGTTGTTGTTGTTGCTGTAGACAACAGCACCAGTGAACCTAGAGAGAGAGAGAGACTAGAGAGAGAGAGGGTATTTAATTTGTCTCCTGATTTGTCATCAAATAAATAAAGAGACGTGTCTCATTCAAGCCACAGTCACACAATATCAAGCGTGTGGGAACTCCATCCTGTTCCATCCCTAATGTTATGTTCTGCCTTTACATCTTGGGAGACAGGAGAGGTAGATGGGCCCTGATCTTTCGTCTCTCCATCTCTCTCTTGTGGCCACAGCCAGCAGGCCAGCATGCAGGTGGAGTCGCTGCAGGAGCAGCTGAGCGGGGTGGTGAAGCAGCGGGACGAGGCGCTGATCCGGCTGAGGACGTCCCAGGAGCAGGTCAACCAGTACGCAGTGTCGCTGTCCAACCTGCAGATGGTGCTAGAGCAGTTCCAACAAGGCGAGTCCTGCATTTTGTCCCACACCACCGGTGAAGAGCATCTGCGGTTGAAGTCGGGCTCTGTGTGTAAACTTGTAAATTGTTTCTCCTCCACTATCAGAGGAAAAAGCCATGTACTCGGCAGAGCTCGAGAAGCACAAAAAGGAGAAGGAGGAGTGGAGAAGAAAGGCCCTCAAGTCAGAGGAGCAAGCATCCGCTCTCCAGGTAACTAACCAGCAACCTGCGCGGAAACGTGCAAGCCATTATTAACTTCTGCGGAGGGGTTGCGCAATCACGTACGCCGTTCTGCTTTCTGTTAGATCAACCTCGACGAGGCCAACGCCGCTCTGGACTCGGCGTCTCGCCTCACGGATCAGCTCGATCTGAAGGAGGAGAAAATCGAGGAGCTGCAGAAAGACGGTGAGCTGCCTGTCGGTGGAGGGGGGGGGGGCTAACCTGCCAGCTTCCACATGTGCAGATCAGATAACGGTGCCCATAAACCTAACCGCTTTCCATCTTTACAGCAGCATCGAGGTATCTTCACGAGGCTGCAGCGAAATGTACAGCTTTTAAGACGCTCTCTTTGTTGCAAGGCTTTAATGTAGTGGGAGCGCTCTGCCAGGCTCAGCTGGACTCTGAGGCCTTTGAATGTTATTTTCTTTCCTTTTTCTTTGTCTTCTTTCCCCTCTCATTTTTCATTCGACCTTCTTATCATAGTCTGAGGCCCAAGCAAAATAAGAGCATCTCAGATCCCTCTCCCGGGTTTATTATTTTTGTGTCACACGCAGCACATTTCGCTCTTATCGGCCTCAGATACAGTGCGACCATTACATCAGAGCAGACCCCCAGACGGGGTCTTTATCCCAGCCACCTCCCCTCCTCCTCTTTCTCTCTCTCTCTCTCTCTCTCTCTCTCTCTCTCTCTCTCTCTCTCTCTCTCTCTCTCTGGGCCCCTCAGACGTTTTGTTTGCTCAGACGCTATGTGAGGTTACATATTTGCTTTACGATTCAGCCACCGATGTAAAAATTTACATTGCATCTATAAATAGTCTGCTAGCTGTGAGAATCCACCCGTGGGAGGTTGCCAGGTCTGTGTTTTAAGGAAAGGCAGGAACGTTCCACCGTAAGACAGCGAGGCTTGATGTTTTACAACACTTCTAAGTCGCAGCGTTTTCTTCTTTTTCTTTGCAAGAGACCTGTGGTTTCAGTTTAAGTTCAGAAGATCGGATCACATAAAAAACAAACCTGGAAGACAGGAACTTTAATATAATCCCAAAACATAAAATAATGCCTCTTCCATCTGTGTGTGTGTGTTTCAGTGGACGTGAGGAAGGAGATGCTGGAGGAGGCGCAGAGGAAGCTGATGAACCTCCTGAACAGCACCGAGGGGAAGATAGACAAGTACGTCCAGTGGAGTCGGGGTCAACTCTCTCTCTCTCTTCTTTCGTTCGTCTAAATGGGATCGTGATTAAGAAACCATGTGTTTCTCGTTGGACCGTCAGAAATTATTCAGCGCGGTCTCCCACGGTTTCAAAGGGCCCGTAGAAAGTCACACACGTTAAGACAAATAACCGTGTTACGACACCGAGAAAACCACCAGAGATCCCTTCCAAAGAAAACCACGCGCCTCCAAATCCGCCGACTTTTGAGTTTTTCTGATAAAATGGAGGATCGAGTGTTTTGTTCCTGCAACTGTGGGATTAAAAAAAATGATCAAACAACACCTTCACAGGCCGGATTTTTTTTCCACAGGACAGCAGCGATCAGGAGACAGAGACCGTCTCTGTTCGCCCGTAACGAGCTCAGATGTTCGGATACCTGCGTTCTCCCGGAGAAACAAGCAGACAAATATGTTAATTGTTGCGTTGTGAGGTTATTTCATAACTGCCGCAGCTGTGTTAAAATGGGACGGAGGCCCTGAATGACTTCATGCCGTGTTCTTCTGCCTCCAGAGTCCTGATGCGTAACCTGTTCTTGGGATACTTCCACTCGCCAAAAGCCAAGCGTGCCGATGTGCTGAGGCTCATGGGCAGCGTTCTGGGACTGAGCCGAGAGGACGTAGATAAGGTGAGAGGCGTTTGGCTTCCTGGGGCCGCCACGACATCCCGGTCCGGGGAGCAGGTGCCGTAGGGATGAACGTGGATGTGGACGTGAGCTAGGTTCAGAGGTAGCAGAGCTTTTATGATGTCCAAATCCATCCATCCATCCACCACCTTAGCCTCTTTGTACACAGTGATGTCATGGATACAGGAATACACCCTGGGCAGGTCTCTAGTCTGTCACAGGACACACACACACACACACACACTTTCCACTGGATGCATATTCACTCATAGTCAGTTTCCACTGACTCTGCGTCAGTAGCAGTAGGCTTGCTGGATACGTACTGTAAGGCTTCTATTTTTGCTGGATTTTGGAGCAGAAACGTCTGAGTTGAGACAAACGCGGTATGAGCAGCACAGGAAGTCTTGCGCCGATGCAAAAATAAATGCGACTGGATATTTTCAGAATAAAAGCACTCGTGTTGACACGATTTTTTGCCTCGGTACCGGGGCCGGAACGAAAGAAAAAAACGAAACCCAGGAGCTCCAGCTGTGCGGTTTGACCGTGAGCTGGAAGCTGCAGCTGGATGTGTGGCAGCTCCAGCGCGAGTTTGTATGCAGCAGTTTCAGGACACGGCCGTTTCAGACTGAAGACGTATCCAGTGGAAATTCGGGGTCACACTCTCACCTAGCGGAAATTGGCCTAAACCTGCATGTTTTTTGGACTGTGGGTGAAAGCCCAGCTAGACGAGGAAAACATGATGCAGGCTGATGCAGTCTGACCGGGCTACGAACCCGTGACCTTCTAGTTGTTAGGTGACGGCACTCACCTCTCAAATACCATGTGACAATTAGCAATTTGCATTCCAGCTATTTGCTCACGTCAACTTCAATGTACCCTTTAGGACGGCACAAGACATTTATTATGATGCATTGTTTTGCATGTAAACGCACTGATTGTTAAAGATGACCAAAGGTCTGCAGCCATGGCAGCTGCTGTGCTCTCAGTCAAAAGTCTAAAGTTCTGCTTGGGTTTCCACCAGCTGGGAAGAAGTGTGTAAGTAATGCACCTGGAGACAACAGGTTCGGGTGTGCTAGTGAAAAGTTTCTCCGTCTTAACTCGGCCTGGAGTTGGTTAAACAGTCGACCCTGAAAACCCAGCGTTTGAGCTGTGACGTTTGACTTCAGCAGCCCCTCAAAAATCCTCTCAGAGCTCAGCCCTGAAAAAGAAAGCATTTCCTTATCCGGATCTTCTGGCAGGAACCCGGAGGGACCCCGTCCAACGGTTCCAAAGCATATTACCCAACGCTCTTAAAGGAAAACAGATACAGGACGAGGGGCAAATGCGATTACAACTCCTGAGCAGACCAGTTTTTATTGTATTGGAGGTTGCTCCACTTTTCTCTCTCTCTCTCTTTTTGTTTTTTTTCGAGGTCTCTCCCTCCTCTCCTGTTAGTGCCATTTAGATTTTCCACTCAACTCCTGTTTGCGGCGGCCAAGTGTCCCACAAAACCAGCTGACTTTTCACAGTCGGCCTCGGCGGCCCCCCCCCCCCCCCCCCCCCCCCCCACCTCCCCTCCATACGGTCCATACGCTCCGTACCGTATGTGGTGCGTCGGAGCAGGCGAGCGAGCGAGCGCTCCCGGAGACGTGAGGCCGGTGATGGGCAGCGTGAGTGACAGCCGGCCATGGCAGCCGCAGGTTTCTTCCTGGCTGTCGCCCCGCCGTCTCGGTTTTCCAGACAGGAAACGCGGGGCAATTAAAACCGAAATAATCCCACCACCTCTTTTGAAAACGGGAGACAATCGACTCTTTAAAAGCTTCTTGTGAAGGAGACCTAGGATGGAAACTTTTTACCTTGGCTTTGCTCAGTGACCTGGCCAAAGATGTGCGGCAAGTCGAAAAACATTAAGTGCATTCGTGCATAGCTTTGGGCTCTGAAATGCATAAAATACAATGAATGAGGTTACATCCTACCAGTCTGGCACTCAAGTAATATGACTAAGCATATGACTGTGAGTTTGCAGCGATTTGGTGAAGATTCTGATGAAAAGCCAGTGTCTCTGCTCCTGGTTCTTCCTCAGTCTCCGTCTCTGGCTCCTACATATGTGGCTGGATGTGGACCTGCTCCATAGCTGCATCCAGAGCTCCAGTTACCACTTAGTTCAGGAGAAAGTTGGTTAGTTCAGTCGATCAGACTACACAAAATGATTTGTAGTACACAAGCACTACAAGGTGTTTTACACTATAAAAGCACGTGGAACAGACCATAAGCAAAACCCACACACAGACACTCTCTCTCACATATAACATTCATATATGCACTGGAAGGAAGGAAACTGTAGTTGGAAGGTAAAATCACTTCTTGCGAGTGGTAAAACCTACATTCAGCTGGCGTATAAGCTTGAGTTGTTCTTAATATTCCTATTCCCCAAATAGGACTGGAAAAAATAGCATCTGAGACATTTATGATGAATCCCATAGCTAATGTTAACACCAGAAATCAACGATAAATACTCCATCCAACTATTCTAAGTCATCACTGCTCTCTTGAGTGAATAGGGGTTAAAAACCTGTCTTGTTTTTTTTTGTCCCTGCTCCTGTGCTCTCCGTTGTAAAATATGATGTGTTTGTGATGATCTGGAGACTTTGTCCTTCCTAAGAATCCAGTAGCTAAGTCTCCACTTCCTCACCTCCCGTCTGCAGATGCTGGAGGAGGACAGACGACAGGGAGTCACGGGGTGGGTGTCGAGCTGGCTGGGAGGCCGAGGAGCTCAGAGCGTTCCCAACACGCCTCAGAGGCCAGGCAGCGCTCCGGACTTCAACTCGGTAAGAGACACCGCATCTGCACAGACGCGTTGGCTTTATTGTTTTTACAGAGCGCTATAAAATGTAAAAATATCTTCGGACTTAATGAAAGTAATTTGGGTTCCACCTGAGCTCCAATAACACCGTGAATGTGAATGAAGTGAGGAAAACGAGTCGCTTTCCAAGCAAAAGTCCAACAAAGACGGGAAGTGAATTTATTGGTTGTCGGGCGGATTTAAAAAACGTGTTTTGATTCTCGGTCAAAACGCTGAGGAAACGCATCAAGGCAGCACATCACAATACCTCTGGGAAAATTGGGAAATAGATCATACGTGTGCCACCATGTGCCCTTCAACATAACACAGAAAAGAGAGCATTGGCTCAGCAATGCAGCTGCAGCTGGAAAACATGAAATAAAAATATTCTTCGTTATTGTTGTACTGCTCTGAAGCTTTCAACTAGTTTTGGACTGTAGTTGGTTTTCTGTGTTTTTCCATTTCTCTATATTAAACCTACATAGACAAAACAAAATGGTAGTAGAAACGGCTACATTTCGCAAAACTTTCAAAAAAGTTTTCCTTTCACTTAGATATGGATAGATAAATATAGATGTTTATCGCGAAAGTGTAATGGAAAACACTTTTTTTGTATTTATATGTCATCAGCTATAACGTAGATCACATGATCAGCTCATTTTAAACAAGATGGTGTAAAATCTTAACAAAAATCACGGGATGTTGCAATTGCTGTTTTTCCACTTAATGTTACACCACACATATATTTGTCATTCCCAATCTGATCGCTGATCGCTGCGATGTTGTCAAATCGACAAAAGCCTCATCGTCTCTCTGTATTGCATCCCGTTTCAGTCGTTCTCAGAGATGTTTGTGAAGTTCCTGGAGGTGGAGTCGACGCCATCGCTGCCCGCACCAAAGCTGCTGGTCCATGACATCAAGACCCTGAGTGCACCACCGCAGAGGAAAGCCAGCGGTGCTGCAGGTAGACCTCCTCACCACGCCTTCGTTTTACACATCTTCAGCCACATCAGACCTCCTCTTAAGCTGGGGACACTCTATAAGGCTTTCACAGTTGTGTAGTGTCCTTCTACGAGGAGGACAGTCAAAGGGTGAAGGGTGTTTTTTGTAGCGGAGTGAAGTTAAATTTATGTTATTTTAGACTTTCACTTTTTACTTGCGGTCCCTGTTCTATGCAGCCGATTCTCCCTTTACTCATGGAGTCAGAGTGTCCAGCCTCATCGTTTCACGTTTATGCACAAGCAGACAAAGATTGGTCGGAGACGACTGGCGGTTGTTGCAGTCTAGCATTTTTATTTGTTTATTCATCGCACCAAGTGACCTGTGTGACATTTAGGAACTAAGGTTCTAGGAATTTAAGGTTCCTAGAACTAGAAAAGGTTCTAGGAACTAGAAAGGGTTCTAGGAACTAAAAAAGGTTCCTAGAACTAGAAAAGGTTCTAGGAACTAAAGGTTCTAGGAACTAAAGGTTCTAGGAACTAAAAAAGGTTCTAGGAACTAAAAAAGGTTCCTAGAACTAGAAAAGGTTCTAGGAACTAGAAAAGGTTCTAGGAACTAAAGGTTTTAGGAACTAAAAAAGGTTCTAGGAACTAAAAAAGGTTCCTAGAACTAGAAAAGGTTCTAGGACCTAAAAAAGGTTCCTAGAACTAGAAAAGGTTCTAGGAACTAAAAAAGGTTCTAGGAACTAAAAAAGGTTCTAGGAACTAAAAAAGGTTCCTAGAACTAAAAAAGGTTCCTAGAACTAGAAAAGGTTCTAGGAACTAAAGGTTCTAGGAACTAAAGGTTCTAGGAACTAGAAAAGGTTCTAGGAACTAGAAAAGGTTCTAGGAACTAAAAAAGGTTCTAGGAACTTTAAGGTTCTAGGAATTAAAAAAGGTTCCTAGAACTAGAAAAGGTTCTAGGAACTAAGAAAGGTTCTAGGAACTAAAAAAGGTTCTAGGAACTAAAAAAGGTTCCTAGAACTAGAAAAGGTTCTAGGAACTAGAAAAGGTTCTAGGAACTAAAAAAGGTTCTAGGAACTAGAAAAGGTTCTAGGAACTAAAAAAGGTTCCTAGAACTAGAAAAGGTTCCTAGAACTAGAAAAGGTTCTAGGAACTAAAAAAGGTTCCTAGAACTAGAAAAGGTTCTAGGAACTAGAAAAGGTTCTAGGAACTAAATGGTCTAGGAACTAAAAAAGGTTCCTAGAACTAGAAAAGGTTCTAGGGTCTAGGAACTAAAGTTTCCTAGAACTAATGGTTCTAGGAACTAGAACTAAAAACAAAGATGGCTGCTGTTTTGCACCTCTTGGCTCTATCGTCAGAGAGCATGTCTGCCTAACTCTTTTTTTGGTCAAATTGAGATTTTGGCCCCACTCTACTCACCTGCACACTGCTGCATCATCCTGCATTATTGCCTATGCCCTCAGCCAATCAGAATGCATCTAACATTCCAAAGCATTGCAGCAAAGTAACATTATAACATTGTAGCTGTAAGTCTTGTCAGTTCTGCCTAAGTCAAGTCTGTAAGAATTGCACAAGTTCCCTTTATTTGCAACAGACATCATGGGTAAAATCAGGCAAAAATCATATAGTTTCCAGAGTTTGGACAGATATGGGAAAATACGCTTTTAGTTTAGCTGCGTTGTGGAACTCGCTCCAATCTGATCTGAAATCGTCCAGCCTCATGTCACTTGACGCTTTCTGCTCTCTCTTAAAAAACAGACGAGCAGATTCCACTGAACAGTGTCTGTCTTCTTAATTGTTACCGTGACCTGATTTTACCTACTGCACTTTAACACACCAAACTACTTGCACTATTTAACTGTTGTTCATTGTTCATTCATTCTTTTATACTCTGTCTTCATTAAGTGTGCTTCTAGGGTTAGGGTAAACCCTAACTAACTTTAACCTTTGGGTTAGGGTTAATTCTATCTAACCCTATCTAAGTCTAACCCTAGGGTTAACCCTAGCTGCTGACATCTTGGCGAGATTAGAACCTTAGGCTTAGGGTAGCTGCTGATATTTTGACTAGGTTGTAACCTTAGGGTTAGGGCTAACCCTAGCGAACTCTAACCTTAGGGTTAGGGTTTACCCCAGCTAACTCCATCCTTAGGGTTAACCCTAGCTAACCCTCGCTAACCCTGACCCTAGGGTTAACCCTAGCTGCTGATATCTTAGCCAGGTTTTAGCCTTAGGGTTAGGATTAACCTCATCTAACAAACTAGCAAACTCTCACCTTAGAGTTAGGCTAAATCCTAGCTAATTCTAACCCTAAGGTTAATCCTAACTCTGGGGTTAACCCTAGTTATTAACCCTTGCTACCCCTAACCCTATGGTCAACCCTAGCTGCTGATAGCTTGGCTAGGTTGTAAATGAGCTTTAGATCTCAATGGTTCTCATCTTAAATAACAACCCATAGTTGTGTGTGTGGTCCAGACTTGACGGTCCTCCTCCTCCCTCCTTGCAGGAGCTGCGGCTAAACGTCCCAGCGAGTCTAACCCCTTCCTGGCCCCTCGCTCCGCCGCCGTGCCGCTGCTGGCCGGGTCGGGCCCTGGCGGCTCCGGGGGCCACCTGCTGATGAAGCCGATCTCGGATGCGCTGCCCACCTTCACCCCGGTGCCAGTCTCGTCCGAGGCCAGTGCCGGCGCCGTGCTCAAAGATCTGCTAAAGCAGTGACGAGTCACCGCTACCTAACGAGTGCCACATACAAGTGTAAAAAGGCTGAGTTGTTCCTTTTTTTTTTAAGAACATTTCCTATCAGAGAATTCACAAAAAGCTTGATATTCCCTTTTTTTGTAGGGGAGTGAAGTTAAATTTATCTTATTTTAGACTTTCACTTTTTACTTGCGGTCCCTGTTCTATGCAGCAGATTCTCCCTTTACTCATGGAGTCAAAGCGTCCAGCCTCATCGTTTCACGTTTACGCACAAGCAGACAAAGATGGCGGTTGTTGCGTCTAGCATTTTAATGTTTATTCATCGCACCAGTGCTGAACTCAAGTGACCTTGTAAACTCACTGTGTGACATTTACCGTGCGTGGGTCGAGTTAAAAGTTGCCTCTGTTCCCCTCTCTTGCCCCCCCCCCCCCCCACACACACACACTCTTTGTCATTTTGACTAGCGTTGAGCAACTCTTCTTTGGGTCTTTGTTGTATTTTTTTTTTCTCGACTCACCCTAAAAGCTCTCCGGCCGCAGTCGCCAGCGCAGAGACTTCTGCGGTTCGGTCCATCTGTTAAAACCATAAAGACATTTTTTGCTCAATCTTGTCTTTTCCAGACGGCCAGACTGTGATATGCAACGAGCGTTGTAATTATGGCTCGAACTGTGGCGGATCAGACGCTCGAGCTCCCATGTCAAACTCCAGTACTATTATATAGTTATATATATGTAAATGGGTGGCTTTTTTTTTTTTCCTATTTATGGGCACGGAGGAAGTTTTTGGATGCTAAGTGCCTGCATTTTTTGCTAATTAGTTCATTGATAGTTGTATAATCAGGACTGTAAATGGTTAATATAAATATATAAATATATATTTACAAAATGTACAAATAAATCCCTGCACATTTAAAGGCTTCGACCTGACTGGAGCTGGCCGGCACACAACCAAGCTGCTCCGCATTTTTGTATAGACATCAATCAGCCACTGCAGGAGGAATGTTTCAGGGCTTCTCCAGGGGTATTGATCAACCACGTGAGGTGTAAATCCTCACTGTAACCCAACTGTTTTTCTAGCTGTATCTTGACGTGTGAACGGAGTCGGGTGTGACCTTGAACCTGGATGATCTGGAAGTGGATTTAATTGGCTTTTCAAATAAAAAAAATAAAAGATACTGCTGACCCTTCGCTGCTGTGCATTTTTGGTCTCTTCTTTTTTAAACACACTCGCATTCATGCAAACCAGATGTGTCTACTACGGCGTGGATAGCTGCGCCAGATGTGCACCGTCATCGGCTGCTCCAGGACGACGACGACGACGACGACCAAGAGGAGGAGGAGAAGGAGGAAGGAGGGCTGTTTGGATCCGCGGAAAATAGACACTCACTGTGTATCTGTGTGTGTGAGAGAGAGAGACAGTGTGTGTGTCTGTGTGTGCATGTGTGTGCAGTTTTGTGTCGCCGTGCCCCCCAAAACAGTCCAGGAGGAGCAGGACTGTGGAGCTGCGCGCACTGTGCGCTCCGTGCGCAGAGGGGGCTGTCTCTCCGTGATTGAATCCAGCTGTGGGAGCTGAGCGCGCCTAGCGGAGGGGGCCCGTCAATTTGCATTGCTAAATAATCTTCAGAGGCGACGGAGTGGGGGCTGAAAGGGAGCGGCATTCCTGCCACAGTCGCTCGCTCCGTGCGCCGGAGCCGCAGACCCGAACTTGGAGGAGCTCGGAGGAAGAGCGGGTGTCGGCTTACGCGTAAAAAGCGCACAAAGGTTGGAGGTGTGTGTGAGTGTGTGTGGGGGGGGCGGTGAGAGCCCTGCTGGGGAGTGGAGAGGGGGATCTGGGGAGTGTTTACGGGTCCTCTAAATCCTTCCTTTGAGAGGAAAACCATAAAGCGTGATGTTTGGGACTCGTGGCTTCAGGTCAGTAATCTTTCCTGCTCTCTTGAGTTTTTCACTCAAGTGGCTTTTTCCTGTATTTGCTGCAGCGGCAGCAGCGTTTGAATGAAAGCTTAAAAAAGTCCTACTCCCCTGCAGGATGTTGGCAGCTCTGGTGTTTGTCCTGCTTTGTGTGCAGCCTGGACACGGACAGGTAACAGCTCGTTTCCTTCAGAGACTTTCATTCATTTGGGCCAAGGTCACGGCCAGACGTTTTGCGGCCAGAAGCAGAGTATTGGGCAACAGTTAAAACCTGGATTATATCCATTATTCGCAACTCTAAGAGAAAATGAAACTGCCTGAACATTTTAATCATGTGAGTCATCTCTCCTCAGACCTGCACAGAGGGCTTTGCATACGACCGCAGGTCAAGACAGTGTATAGGTGAGTAATATGAAGAAAAGGCACATTTGGCACAGGATTTTGAATTTAGTCCATTAGAGTCCATAGTTTCCCCCCCCCTTTATATATGATTTTAGGATTCATGCCAGGATGACGCCTACTAATAAAATCAAGCCGTCTCCCAACACAAACTCATGTTTTAAGTAAGACATGGTTAAATACTTGATAATTCATGTAACTCGTACCTATTTTTATGACCTTATTTTGGGCAAAAAGAAAGACAAAGTCCCACTACAAAAAGATTTTGAAGTGTTAGAAAATGTATTTTGTTTCGAGAATTGATTTTATGTTAAGTGTTCAACTTTACACTGTATCTTAATCAAGAAATCTTGTATACTGATATTATCTTGCTGAATGGACAGATGTCCCTGTTACTTGTTTTGAAAACTCTTCTTCAGATTCAGTGTTTTTATCTTGTTTTTAGACATCCCTTTTTTGCAGCTAGAACTCAATGATCTCATTGCTGTTTTTACAGCCTTGAGATCAAGTAATATATAAATTCCCAGGTTGATCTCAACAAGTAAATGCATCACAAGGTGCAGATGTTCTGGATGCAGGGATGGATGCTCCTCTGCTGTGTTTCCAGATGTGGACGAGTGTCGCATCCTGCCCGACGCCTGCAGAGGAGACATGCGCTGTGTGAACCAGAACGGCGGCTACCTTTGCATCCCGAGGAGCCTGTACAATCAGCCGTACCGGCCCGAGCCCCCGCCCCCGGCCGTGCCCGAGCCTGTGTACCCGGAGCCGGGAGGGGGGTTCTCCGACCCCTACGTCCCGTCCCTGCCCAGATCTGTGGAGCCCAGCTACCCCAGGGTGGCCACCACTGCACAGTGCATCCTGGGATACGCCCCTGCAGAGGATGGCACCTGTCAAGGTGAGTCAGTGGCTGCAGAAGATGGGTTAAAGTAGTCTATTCCCGGGCAGAGATGTACGACAGGTTAAAGAAAATATCATCTCATCCTCATATATAGACTTGGTTGTTGTGACAAAATGGACAAATCTGAATATAGACACGGATATGGTGTAAAATTCAAATGGTGACATAAACCAACTCCAAAAGTTATAGTTTGCTCACATCCATTCAGATACACCAGTAAATTAAGATTAGCAACTTTGAGGCAGTAGTTTGGTGAAGTTTCTGGTAAAATGTCAGTGTCTCTGCGTCTGGCTCTTCCTCTGATTCTGGCTCCAACATACAAGACTGGATGTGCAGGCATCGTCCCATAGCTGCATTCAGATTCATTTAACACTTGGTTCAGGAACAAGTTGCTGAGCTCAGTTGTTTAGCAAGTCGTGTGCGAGAGGCAGGCGAGGAGACTGATCATCCTTAAGTTTAGGTGTGCTTGCCAGGCATGCATGAAAAGACAGCAGATGTATGCAGAAAAAAACAGACTGTAATATGGGAATACTACAGCATAGCTTCTATGTTAACACCAGAGAACAGTGATAAATACTCCAGTGAACAATTCTAGGTGCCCTATAAATTCACTTGCAGTATCATGTGTCCAGAGTGTAAGAAAAACAGCTCCTGTGACTCATCTCATTATATTAACCACTTTATTGAGGTGTGTAAATGTCTGAGATGTGTTTTACTGTTGTAGCTGTTCAGATGGAGCTGCTTTCATCTATTTTATATCGCTTCTCCCGAGGCCAGTCAGGGGATGGTTAATGAGGCAGATTTTGCCGGTCTCATTTATCCAAAGCCTCCAGCCTTTTAAGGACTTCTGCCCATTGTTCTCAGTCGTTTGTTTGCACTGTTTGACTCTCATGGCAGGGTCAGTGTGTGCTCAGGGCCCACATTGTAACCTCTGAAACTAACACTAAGAATTTTTTTGCTCTGTTTTTTCCTCGTCTCTCTCTTCTCCTCCCCAGCCCTGCTTTGATAAACACTTGAATGGCATGGTTTCCTGTCTGTATTTCATAGAAATTAGGTCCACATTGTTTGATTTCCACTGCAAGTTCCCGACTCAACCAGACCGACCTGTATTGTTTTGTTAATTTCCCGTTCCATTCCTTCACTGTCCTCTGCCACTTCGTATGGATTTACATGTATGAGCTTGGCAGTGTGTCTGTCCATTGTCCTGTCGTGTGGATCGGTTTATTTTGTTTTCCATATTGCGGAAACAAAAAAGCAAAAATTAGGTTATGAGCAGGGTCAGGTCTGCGCACAAAGTGCTGCGTCACAGGTTGCACAAGTCACCAGTTCCAAAGCTCCCTCTCACTGTTTTGTTTAATGTTGTTGTTTTTTTTTTCTTCCTGTTTTAGTGGCCTGGAGGTGTAAAAATTCATGGAAAGTGGAATAAAACAAACAGAAAAATTGCTCCCATTCCTACCATTTCGTAGCTCCCCAAGATTGTGATGCAATCAGCTCGCTGGAGCCAGATTCTTAGAAGAACGTTTCTGCTCCTTGGAATCTTTCTTTCGTTTCTTTTCTTTTTATTTACTTTCAGCGTACCCCCATCTTAATATCTCTGACAGCGCCTTTACCTGAACGAGAAGCCGCGAGAGAAGTGCAGATGGTATCTTTGCTCCACTGCAGCTGTTTGCAGTTTCTCGCCCCCTTTTTGCTGTAGAAAGAGAGAGAGAGAGAGAGAGAGAGCAGCAGTGTTGACATCTGCTCTCTGCTGCTGTAGATCAGATGTTCGAGTGAAACTAGAGCGATGAGGTGACACATGGGAAAGGCGATGGAGGCCAGAGATTCGGAGTGAATGATAAGACTTTTGTGTGGTTCAATGCCCGGTGCATGTGTGGTTCGATGCCCGGTGCAGAAAGTCAGCTGCAGCTCTGTCTCTGCAACTCTGCTGATCAATTCTGTCCGAATTTCACAATCACAAGAGTTCCCAGCTGTCAGAAAACACGCTGGATGTTTAACATTCCCCCCTCCCAGCTGTCTTAAATACGTCTTCTACACAATCACAGCAGTGTGTCCAGCCGGGACAAGCTGTTGAAAATCCCCCGTCTTTAAGTCCATTTGGAGCGTCTCTTCTGTCGGTTTTGTATAAATCAGTCGTGACACTGTAATGAGTGGAAAATGTACATACATATAGGCCCGTTCTCTCCCTTTCCAACGTCAGCTTTTTGGACTCGGACTCGCACAGAGACGTGGGCTCCTTCTCCATGTGGGGGAGCCTCGCCTGTCAGGGAGTCGACTCACAACCTTGTTTGGGTAAACGACACCATCACTGCGCCAAACATGAGCTCATTTGTTACCAAATCTGTGGCCGAGCCGAGTCTGGAGAACAGGCAAGCCTCTGTGGAGGCTGATCGTAATGACTGCTCACCCGCCTGGAGGCTGTAGTGTGTGTGTGTGTGTGTGTTAGTGTGTGAGAGAGAGTGTGTGTGTGTGTGTGAGGTGATGTAATGGGTTGTTGATTGATGCTGCCACAGGGGCTGAAATCACACAGACTGTGACTTCCTGTCTGAACGTGCAACAAACAAGGCTTTGTCCTTAAGTTAATATCGCTAATGGCAGCAGTCTGGGGGGCAGAAATGGAGCAGATCTGCCCTCAGACCTGGGGTCATGCCTGCATGTGTGTGTGTGTTAGTTTCTCTCCACCACTGCTGCAGCATCTTACAAACAATACTGTGATGTGCTGCAGCATCATGGCTGTGGGACTAACACATTACTTAATTATGTTCTGACAAATGTTTTTACAGTCTTTTCTAATTACAACACATTTTACATGTAGTCCTTAAGCAGATGCTTTTACCCTAAGCGAAAAAAAGCTGCATGGCAACAGACACATTAGTGCAGCATTAAATGCCGCTTTACATTCCTCAGATGACCAAAGGATGATAGCACAGCTCAGGAGTGTGAGTACTTGTTAAAAGTGCAGAGTTTAAGAACTTGTTAAGAGGGGATAGAAGAGGAAGGTGAGGAGAAGGAAGAATAAGAGCCGTGCAGAAACAAGGTAAGAGAGGAGATTACAACACACAGAACAAGGCATGTCAGCGTTTAGACACTTAAATGAAGAAGTTACTTAAATGAGAAACAGTGCTCCTCATCATGGCGTATAGGAAGGATGGAAGGCATAATAATCATGCGTTTTGTAATCTTATCAAACTATGATCAAAACAGAAATAATAACAGCAGGACATCAGGCTACAGCAAAGACATTCCCTAGACGAGCCTTAAATCCTCTGTCATATTCACCCTTTACTCCAAACACACTATTATTTACCTGCACCAGGTGGTATCCAGCTCTGGAGAGCAGTAATCTGAGCTGCTGGATGTTGCCGGTGGTGTGCGTATTGATCCCAGGTGTTGGACCGGGTCGAGGTCATGGTGCTGAACAGACCTCTGAGGAACGTTCTCAAGAATTAATTGTTTTGCTGGAACTGGATTTTGCACTTGGAAGAATGTGATGTTGAAAGACTCTCTCTCCTCCCTGAGCTTGCTCACTCAAAGTTGCAAACAGATTTACAGTCCCTTTGTAATGCGCTGATTTGCCTTCTTGCAGAGCATTAGATGAGAAGATTGATCACGTTGCGTCTGTATGCAAACGGCAAACTGGCCTCTGTCCAAAGAGTCATAATTCACACACCATCTCTTACTCTTTAAAGGGGGCCTAGAATGTATAAACACTATATAGTTGTTATTTTATTTTTAATGATAAACCAGTCTGGCCAAAGATGAACAGCAGCTCAATAAACTTCCACAGTATGTCATTCACTTGTTTATAAAAATCAGACAGAAACAGCAGGTAAGAAATGGGAGAATCTGAACAGAGATACAAACCTCCATGATAATTGACATAACGGACATATGTCAGTTATTAAAAGCAGACAAATGTGAGGCAGCAATTTGGTGACATGTCTGTAAATACATTAACATGCACAGTGAAGTTAAGCTGTGCTCATTACTCGACTTGGACTTCTCATCCTAATTCTGTCCTTTCCCTAGTTTTGATGCAATGGAGGAAAATCAAATAGTTAACAGGAACCTGTCACCTCCTCAACACTAGGTGGCGATATGCATTGTTTCAGCAGCTTAATATGGACCCTTCTGCAGTTCCTCCAGTGTGTGTATTTTAAGTAACTTTTAACTTCCTCAGCTGAGATAGCACAGTCTCATCATCTTGTTGTGTTCCATAGCATCTATGTTGGCACCAGAGAACAAGGTGAAATGTTCCACTCGACCATTCCAGCTCCCCTTTAATCTAAGCAAAAAGCAGAGGATGAACACAAACAAGATGAATAGAAGCTGAGAACTTTGAGGACTATCTAGAACTTTGAGGACTATCTATTTGTACTCCATTACACACCATACACTAGATGCAAAACTAGTTGCTTGTCTGACAAATCATGGTAAAAGAAGAGTGAATGTGTTGTTGTAGTTTGGGTGAAATTGCTCTTTTAATGCAGGAGCGCTAACAATACGTGAACCCGCACTGCTGCAGCTGTTCTAGCTCTATCTCTCAAGTCTGTGGATTTGAGGGATCACAGGCTGCTCCTCGACTCATACGTGCCCGATCACACTCTGTGATTTTTATCCACGTGTTTTTTGGGAGCAGTCGTCGAGCAACAGCTGGGCCCTGGCACCGCTGGCTGCTCCGGCCGGCTGCAGAGGGATCATTCCTGAAACCAGCCTGTGTAAAACAATTGTGTAAAAAAAAATCCTTCGTCTGCCTCCGGCTTTCTTTCGTTTTTTTTCCCCCCTCCGACGTCCAGCCGCTTCCAGCCGTCCTGTTCTCCCTGAGGCTGATCTGGACTGTCAGCAGCAGTGCATGAAACAGGCTATATAAGGAGCTGAACTGAAGTGCTCCTGCAGCCTATGTGTGTGTGTGTGTGTGTGTGTGTGTGTATGTGTGTGTGTGTGTGTTGCAGTGCTACAGTAAGGCCTACACATGGCGTGCAGATGAAGACCATTCACAGAGGCTTGGACTGGTAACTGCAAGCAGGTGCCGGGGCCGTGTAGCTGTTGGCGGGTGTCCCGGGCCCTCCGGGGCCACCGCCTCCTCCTCCCCCTCCTCTTCCACCCACTCCTCCTCCTCCTCCTCCCCCCCTTGAAGAACCACTGCTCCAAGTTGGCACAAAGGGCAGCAGTCTCACCGACAGACGTTATCGCTTATCACGGCTGCCTGTGCAAACACAGAGCCAGTCCTCCACCTTTTTTCACTGCAGATCGGTGACTTCATGGTCTGAGAACCATAAACAGAGGCTGGAATTTCTGATTTGTCATATCCTCATAAGGAAATGTGGCTATTATGATGTAGTGTGCGAGCCGCTCCAGGGGCGTCAGAGGAATCCAGATTGTAATCGGAGAAATCTGTAATCCTGCACAGAAACAATAGTAAATCGATGCCTGGCTGAAACATTAACTGTTGTGTTAGCAGAGTTTTTCCCCCAAACACAGGGGTGGTGAAAGCCTGAGCGCTGGAGAAACAGACTTTTGACTTTGCCTGGTTCAATTGTCTGAGCCAGCAGGAAAATCCGGCTCTGGTTTTCACACTGTAAAAGCTGGAGGAGAGTGGAGATCTGGAGATTTTCGGACTTGCAAAAGGCATCGAAACAAGACAGCTCGACCAAATAAAGTGTCAAACTAAGACATGAACACAACTCGGAGAGAAAACACCTGGAAATCAATTGCACTGGAATGAAACGGTTCACTGTTTACTTTCGAAATGCTTTCATCTGCAACGCATCTGTGTATCATCTCTTTATTAAACACATGAAATACTTATTGCATAATCTACAAATACTTAACCTGAGAGACTCAGAGTTTTCCCTTGATAATCTTCTGATTACAGCATGTTGATAGAGGCTGAACTAAATATTTGAACCCTTAATATAAACTGTGAGCCGATCCTGGAAACCCGGTCCTCTGGGTCTCAATGTTGTGAAACCCTCAGATGGAAAATCCGTCAAATATGATCACGCTGAGAGTGAGAGCACTTTTGTAAAAACAGTAAGAAATGTTTGGGCTGCGTGTTTATTTTGTTTTCATTGAAAATGAAACAATAATTCAGACATGAAGAAAATATGGTCACACTCTACAAATGTGTATAATGGTCCTCGTTGAGTCCCTGTTCACCACTTTCTCCATCCAGGAACCAACGTTATTAAACTTGTCTTTTTCTGTATAAGCACTGAAAACACAACAATAACCTGCAGTCTCTGTGTTCTGCTCCTTCTCTTATTCCAGATGTTGATGAATGTGAGACAAACTCTCATCACTGTAACCCCACCCAGGTCTGCATCAACACGGCGGGCGGCTACACCTGCTCCTGCACCGAGGGGTTCTGGCTGATCGGTGGACAGTGCCAGGGTGAGTGTTGGGTGACTGGTAAGAGTATTAGGTATGGAGCCCATATGTAAGAGGTGATAAGCACAATGTGGTCTCAGTCATGTGCTTTGCTGATGTAAATCTATAGTGATGCCCACCTTCTGGCATTTTCAAGTTCTCTGGAGATTATTTATGATTAAAAAGAAAAATTCTTCCTCATCTTTGATGAGTGATGCCATACTCCTGGCTTACATCACGAAAAACTGCAAAGAATTACTACTACTACCACTACCCCCTCTTCTACTTCTGCATCAGCTGTGTGGAACTTCTAATCAAGGTCGCCATGGCGATAGAACCTCAAATCAAGGTCGCCATGGCGATACAACAATCTAAAGTTTGCTGTAGATATCTAACAATTTGTCATTTTTCTTCCCCTTGTACCATTCATTTCTTTTGGGTAATTTTTTGCAATCTTTATTGAATTACATCATAAGTTATGTTTTCTTTCTATGTTATATGTTTTCTGCATAGATATGAATTAGCACACCAGGTTTGATAAAGTTGTATGTTTTGGTGAAGAATCTGCCTGGGTGCTCTCGACGATTGTGTTATTAGTGGTCAAAAGTAGTCTGGAAGAGGAATAAGTATAAGAAGAAGAAGATGTGCAGTTCAATAACAAGGAGTGAGCAGTGCTCTGCACTGCATCACTAATAAACCATTTCAGACACTTTCACACAGCACAGCATGCCTGTGCTGCATTTTTCAGAGTTCAAAATACCTGAACCCCAGAAAGTTCAAGTTTTGTCTACTCTGTTCAGAGAAACATGCAAAAACTTCTCTCTGACCAAGGTGTCATGATGTTAAAAAGTTCATCAGAATACCTCATGTTTTCCAGACAGAAGCAGGCTTTTCCCTAGGAATAGTTGTTTAGTTGTTAATAGTTGTTTAGGCCTCACAATGACCTGCTATGCCAGCTTGTGACATGTAATGAAATATCCTAAAAGTAACCCTGACTTCACCTTCATTCCACTGCGCAGGAGGGATTTTACATCAAGCAGATAATGGACTTCACATAGTATTAAATCTACAGACTTTCACTATCAATCTTACCTTTTTGTGAAGCAGTGTTGTTGCACACCTCTTAGTTTCTATTTGTGTTCAAAGGAACTGTGGCATTTTGAAAAGCCAAACATCTGGAAGACAAATGATAATCATACGTGTGTGAATTCACATAATTCAGCCAAGTATCTCTGTGACCTCCATTTACTGTCAGACCAGGTTCTCCCCTCTCAGAGTGATTTCTCTAATCCTGTAACAAATCTTTAGGCAGAGCTGGAGGCGCAGAAATTGATCTGGCGTTTAAGCAAACTGCACACACTTTGTGTTTAATGATCCAAATCACTTAATTGGGCCATTACGACTAAACCGACGACTCCAACAAATACTGCAGCAATTTGCAGAAATTAAGACCATGTTACTTGTCAGCACTGCTGGGTCCAGGGGTGAAGTCTTTAGCCTGGTTTGTCCCCTGGAAGTGGATTCTCCTCTATTAAAACAGCGACCCCCTCAGGTGACATGCAGTACTGCTGAAACTAACTCCAACTATACTAAACGCTGAAATGAAGCTAATAATAATGCTCAATAAAAACTATTTTCGATACAGCTCTGTTTTTATATCTTATGTTATATCCACCGTACATCTCAATGTTATATGTTGTGGTTCGTAACTACTTTTGTCTCTTTCTTTTCTGACCAGACATTGATGAATGTCGCTATGGTTACTGCCAACAGCTGTGCGCCAACGTCCCCGGCTCCTACTCCTGTTCCTGCAACCCTGGCTTCGTCCTCAACCCAGACAGCCGCACCTGTCAAGGTACACACACACATACACACACACACACACACACACACACACACACACACACACACACACACACACACACACACACACACACAAAGATGGAGACAGCCTTAGTGTACCATACATGTAAATCCATAAGCAAACACAGGCAAGTACACTGCTTTTTTCTTTGCTGTGACACACCCCTACACCCTGATGTTCTGCACTCGCGTCTTAGTAAAGTAAAGTCCCTTCTCGTGGTGTTTCCTGCAGACGTGGACGAGTGTGGGGATGAGCCCTGCACACACGGCTGCTTCAACACCTACGGCTCCTTCATGTGCAACTGCGACGAGGGGTTCGAGCTCGCAGCAGACGGCACTTCATGCATCGGTGAGATGGTTCAGGGCTGAGACAAAGGGTCACCTGTTTATTTTATACAGTCTGACATTCGATGTTTTCAGATTTTTCTTCATAAACACTAAAGAAATCCGAAAATATTCACATCGAAGAAGCTTAATGTCTTGAAATCATTCTAAAAGAAAAAGTTGGAATGCAAAATGTTACGAGTCAATTAATACTCGATGAATCAATGAGTTGTCGCAGCTCTATTTGTGGATTTTTTTGGTTTTACTAACCTTGATAGTCACACAGTGGAACTACATCAGCCTGGGGCAACTTATATACTATCTTGTCCAAATATAACATCTCTTCTTTGTTTTCTGTGGTAATATTACACACTGAGATCAGTTTTTAACCATCTCCAATGCACATAGGTTGAAGGCGTTAAACACACACACATTTGAAATACACACACGCCAATTCACTCCATTTACAGTTTTCAGTTGACCTAAACATGCATCTTTTTGGCCTGTGGGAGGAAACCAGAGGAAACCCACACACTTATGAAACCAATGGGGAGAACATGCAAACTGCCCCAGATTATATGTATGTTAATTGGTTCCAACATGGTCAAGGAGGGTGCAAGTGTAGCAGACAGGACAGTGGCCTATGAGTGAATGATTTTTGCTGCTCTGTCACCTCCTGCAGACCTGGATGAGTGCAGCTTCTCTGAGTTTCTGTGTCAGTACAGATGTATAAACAACCCCGGCTCATTCTCCTGCATCTGTCCGCCCGGCTACTACGTTTACGAGGATGGCAGGAGCTGCGAAGGTAAAGATCATGGGTGCAAACAGAGACTTAAAGAATAGAAATGTGTGTTTTTAATGGCAATATCAGTGTCTGTGTCTCTCAAAACAAAAACTCAAGCAGCTATGAATAGAAATACTACTCAGAAACTACTCTTTTTTGACACAATGTAATCGTTCAGAAATTTTGCATTGTTCTATATAATTTTCAGACAATTTAGACAAGTTGGCCAAATGTTAACTATGTTTTACATTATCTATAGTGTCACTTTATTTGACATTAACCTGTGCTCTCTTTGTTTGCTTCACAATGAAATCTCTCAGTGCTGTTTCTCTGATGCTGTTATTGTTGTTGTTGTTGTTGTTGTTGATGATGATGATGATGATGTTTTAACTGACTCTGGTTGTTGTGTGTTTGATTTTGAAGATATCAATGAATGTGACACTGGTAACAACACCTGTACAACAGCACAAGTATGTTTCAATTTCCAGGGAGGCTACACATGCCTGGATCCTTTACAGTGTCGCTCTCCTTACATCGAAGTTAGTGACAAGTGAGTTTGTGATCCGCACAGACGCCGTCCCCCGATGTTCATTGGTTAGTTCGCTCCATGATGTGACTCTGTGTGTGTGTGTGTGTTCCTCTGCAGTCAGTGCATGTGTTCAGCTGAGAACCCTGCCTGCAGGGACAAACCCTTCACTATTCTCTACCGACACATGGACTTGTCGTCGGGGCGCGCTGTGCCTGCAGACATCTTCCAGATGCAGGCCACCACGCGCTACCCCGGCGCCTTCTACATCTTCCAGATAAAGTCGGGGAACGACGGACGAGAGTTTTACATGAGAGTGAGTAACACCGACCTGCAGATGTGACAGGGGAAGCCAGGAGAGGAGATGCAGTGATGTCAATCAATCGGCTGCAATATCAGAATCAGATCTGAGGGATGAAGTATATGACCAGTATGTGACCAACTAAAGCAAATCTGGGCATCTGTAGAGTGGAGGAGAACAGCGCCACCCACAGGGACTCACTGCAGCACTGAGGAGGCAGCTGTGATAACACTGGGATTATTCTGCATTATTCATGGTGTTACATTTGAGATCCGTTGAGAGAGTAGCAATTATTCTCTCAATCTGCAAAATTAGACACGGAGGATGAACCGCCGATGACCTCTGATGGTCCAGTCTTAAAAATGCCGTCCTGCTGAAGCTAGCAATAACTGGGTTTGGGGGGCACAGTGGAAAAAAACAAAACTGATCTGTTATAGTAGAAGTGCTCCAGGGTTTCTGCTGTGTAGCACTATCGCCCCATCTAGCAGTAATAAATGAAATGTTTTCATTTCTGGAAGAGCTCAGTCCTCTTCCAAATGTTTTGATCTCACTCTTAATTAAGGGTTTCAATGAAAACAAACAAGAAAAAGGGGAGGGGGGGGGGTCTGATTTTATGTCATTTATTCAATATAACTATCTCTCATGGAAGAAATCCATGAAGCTTCAAGGTTTCAGCCAAGTGACTTTTGTCATGAGTTATTATTGGGACTCTAAGGAGGATGCAGAGTATAAACCAGATTCCCAAATTTTTCTGATGACATTTGTTAACCAGCACATGACAGGTGGAAAAGTACAGGCTTGAATAACAGATGAACTGAAACGTGAACATAGTGGTGCTGAGGATAAGACATGAGGCACCTGCTGCCTGCTGCCTGCTGAGTGCAGAGTGCAGCCAGTAGATGGTGCAATAGGTGTTCTTGTGTGTGTGTGTGTGTGTGTGTGTGTGTGTGTGTGTGTGTGTGTGTGTGTGTGTGTGTGTGTGTGTGTGTGTGTGTGTGTGTGCGTGTGTGTGTGATGTGCTGAGCAGAGTGAATTCTGGGTGATTTCTGAACATATTTGATGAGGACTCCAGGATACAGAACCCCTGGAAGAGAGACATTAGACCAAATCATTATCAGGTCTTTCTTCAGACCTTAGGCTTCTAGATAATCTTGTATGATTGTGTTTCCGGCCTACAAATTACACAACAATAGTGTTGGATCTCCTCCCTGACCCTCCTCCTCTCTCTCTTTCTCTCGTCCAGCAAACCAGTAACGTGAGCGCCACCCTGGTCCTGTCTCGGCCCATTAAGGGGCCTAAGGAGGTGGTGCTGGACCTGGAGATGGTCACCGTCAACAACGTCATCAACTTCAGAGGCAGCTCCATCATTCGCCTGACGATATTTGTGTCAGAGCACCCGTTCTGAGCGTCCCGGGCAGAACGAAACACACCCCCGTCCCCTTAAAAAGAGTCGAGCTGCACCCTCCCTGGCCTGCAACTGAAGTCAGAGTTGGTCCGAGACGACTCACCTTTTTGTTTTTCTAATCATTATGCCATCCTCAATAAAGACACGTCTGGTCGAGACTCGGCAAAGATCGGCGGATGGGAAAGCATCCGTCTGCTCGAATCCACACCCCGGTTTAAAGGACAATCAGCTCTTTATGGCTGCGATACGGACTGTCGACACGGAGGGATATTTATGGTGTACAATTTCTGACAACCTCTATTTAGAAAATAAGCTGAAAGTATGGAAATCACCCTCCCCCGAGTGCCAGAGTATACACTTAAAGCGTTTCCCCGCCCAGTTGTCTGTGAATTTCCGCCCCCTCAGATAAGCTGTGAACATGATGACTTTAATGTGCCTGAATTGAAGAGCTGTACTGATGCGATGGGTGCCATCGGAGCCGCGTTGTGCTGTGTTTTTATGAGACGTTATCAGGAGTGCTTCGTCACAAGTGTAATTGCTGTGGCGCTATTTGATCGATGTAAAAAAAAAAAAAGAAAAAGAAAAAAAATGAAATCAAGTCATAAACTGAAGTATTGATCACAGTGTCCTTTAGACCAATAAATGTCTTCACCACATGTCTGTTCCTGATATGAGCACCCTCCTCCAAACCTGACATGAACTTAAACATCAATTATTATATTGTCACCTTTTTACAATGATATCTGTCAGTGGATCCAGCAACTCATCCATTCATGCACACACCACTCACTCTCATACTCACATCAAGGGACCTCAAGGGACATCTTAGAGTCTCCAATTTACCTAAACATTCATGTTTTTGGACTGTGGGACGAAATATGAGGACTTGGAGAAAACACACACAGACATATGTCCTCAGTGCACGCTGGGAGTCAAACCCCAGTGCTAGTGCTAGCAACAAACTTAAACATTAAAATCATAATCTAATATCTTGGGTTACATGGATTCTGGGGGTTAATGGATTCTTGGGGCAGTATAATACAATTGTGTATGCATTCATTTAATATTAATAAATCTTAGCTGGCCCATAATAGCAAACTAAATTTTGGGCTAAATATATCAACTCTTGAGAACCAGAACAGAGTAACAGTCACTCTTTCTAACTGCTGTGAATTCATGAAGATGGAGCAAATTTGTCAGATTTGGGGTCGAACAAACGCGATCTACAAATAGTGACATATTATGAACGTTTTTTGGGAAACCTTACCAGAACTGGTAATTTCAGGGCATTTTTCTAAACAATATTTATTACAACACCAAGATTTTAGCACCACAAAGAAGCACTTTACCTGAATTTTGGATGAGTCCAGTGCAAACTAAATATTAATGTACTATCATGAAGAGAGGTTTATCATTTATCCCAAGGTAAATCATGCAAAGCAGCACACTAAATTTAGTGCATTTTAGAATGATAGAAGCTAATTTCTGCAAGTAATTTGGGGAATTTTTTGAAGTGCTTCACCTGCTTGGAACCATGACAATAACAGGTGTCAAACTGTTGGCAATATGAGTAGTTTGTAAATAAAGACAGAGAGAACAAGTTTCTACCTGGAAGATGTTGGACAACGTGGAGGAGGAAGTAAAGCCATAGCATCGTTCATGGATGTTCGGGGAAGGAAGCACAAACATGCACTCACACACACACAGAGTCAGTCCGGGAATCACACAGCCAGGGAGGGAGGGAGGGAGGGAAGGAGGGTAAGAGAAAGGGAGGAGGGAGAGAGAGAGAGACCTGAGACTGAGGTGCACAATAAACCTGAGCTCAGTGGTGCTCGGCCTGTGAGAGTGAACTGGATGCTCAAAGTGAATCCCCTGCAGGTGAAGACATCGTACGGGTGAGTTCACCTCTGTTCTGCTTTTACTTTCCTTGTTGAATTAGCAGCTGTAGCAGTGGCGGTAGTAGCTGATTAACATCTCTCAGGGCGTGAAGCGCAGTGAGGTGACGCGAATTCCTTCAAAAAGGACGAGGCACAGAGCTGTGTTTGTTCTCTGCGGTTTGCTCTGGCTTTCAGGAGAGAATAGAGAAGAATGGGAAATGTTTTGATTGAAGATGAGTGTCAATCCAGCTCCACAAACACACACACACACACAAAAAAAATCTGCTCTTATGTTCAGCTTTGTCATCTAACTAGTTATTATAGACTGTGTGCTGAGCCTGAACAGTGAAAGCAGGGATTGAAGGCAGCAGCAAATGATGTGATTTTATAATATGATATCAGTGTGTGATTTGATTATTTAAAGGAAACTTGATTATGATATTAAATCACTGTTAAATTTGGGGCACAGACATTATGTTTGAACCGATATTTCAGTGGGAGTTAAAACACTGAGGTTTTTCAACTAAATTTTGAACCACAAATGTGGTTCAAAAGTGGAACTTTTTGGATTTATTCGAGATTTTCCAACAAATTTGGGAACATAAATCTGTCAAATGAAGAGAATCATTTGAAACCTAAACCAAAACCATGAAAACATTTCAGTTGTCACCAAAAACACTTTTATAGGTTTAGGGAGCTGCATGAAGGAGAAGAAGGATGGATATTTAAATAAGTACCAAAAGCTGTGAGCACCGAGTATAGAACTAGTATAAGATAGACAGAGTTGTGCAAGTGGACACCATGCAATTATGAGTTACTTGGGTAGGTCTCCCAGGTAATTGTCCAGTTATGCTGTTGTGCTAGAGGGCATAGTGTGGGTGAGGGGTATCAGTGTATGTGGGGGTGTTTGGTCTTCTTTATGAGCACACATTGGATGTAGACAGGGAATATGCTCTGGTTAGGTCATCAGTGGACCTAAATTTGAGATAGTAGCAATGCTTATTTGGGGTTAACTGTGCCACTTTGTGCCAGTATAACGAATTATGTAACAGGATGCCAAATTTGGTAATTTGTTCCCGCCGTACTCAGTGTATTGATTATTTACAGTCTTATCAGCTCCTGATTAGGTTCCCAGAGAGCCTGGTTCTCACCAAGTATCTCATATGTCTGTTTCACACTGTGAACTGCAGCCTGAATCTACTTTTCTAACACTGATGTTTTTCCAGTTTCAGTCATGGAGTGCCTCAAAGATTGCTGCAAGATGTTCGCCAAGCAAAAAGAGACAGAGACTCAAGGTAAAGCGACTTCTTTAACCTCTCTGCATCATATTTAACAGCAAATTTATTTACTATGTTCTATACTATATGATTTACTATGTTCCCAAGTCATCACACTGAAGATGCCTCCAAACATGGTTGAGCCCTCGAGCCCAAGGCTGGATGATGGCAGACGCATGGTAACAGAAGATTACCTCCTGTCCAAGATGCCCCAGGACGGTAAAGAGGTTCCCTTCGTCCTCCCGACCTTCAAGGCCTCCTACATCCAACCCAAAGGCTCCCGCTTCCCCAACCTGCAGTCCGGGCCACAGAGTATGTGCAACACATGCTGCTGACTTCAGATGACATGATGTCCCTGTTACATAATAACTTTATTTATCTAATTTATAGAAACTGATCTCAGATATTCATGTTGACTTAAAGGCTGGGTTGGTAAACACTCCGAGCCTCATGGAGTCTCTAATCACACAAAACAGACAACGCGGAATAATTTTGTTCTCCAAGAGATAATATTGAAATTTGTTAAGTGGCTCGCAAACCAGAGCTGCACCCAGCGAGTGTACACATCTCCCAAGGTGCTACAGAACCACAAAATAAATTTGCTGGAGCCGCCCCGTGATTCGGATTTTGTCTCAGCTGCACCAGTGCACCTGGTCAACACTGGGTGGATTAATCATGGCAAACTGCGTCATAAGGATTCACGCAATGTTTGGTCAAAGTTATACAAGGCATTAAGGCTCAACTCTTTGATTTAATAGAACCGAAAGTGGACTGATTTACCTGTGAATGTCTGCAGATGTGGACAGAGTACAGGGTGACACCAGGTGTGTTTCCAGTAACTGTAGAAATGTGTAACATCCAAATATCGCAATAAAAAATGGGAATATAAACAAAAAAATATGCAATTACATTCATATGCACTCATGGGGTGTTTCTTCAGACATTTCGAGTTTGTCTCAGAAGTGTAGTAAAAAGACTTTCTTTACATGGACACAGTTCACTTCAAACAAGATGATGTGTTACGGAGAAGGACCGAACTTTTAACTTTTAACTAATAAATCCATGGACATGGCGGATGTTTTGGTTGTCCATCTTCCTTTAAGTGGAGTCTTGTGAGACTCCACTCTGCATCCTGAGGCACAAAACACAGTCTCATCAAAGAAAAACATGTAATCCTTCATAAACAAAAAGGGCTATGGTGTGGTAAAAGTTAACAAGACTGGCAGGTTCCTCCACATCTGAGTTTCATTAAAATCAGCTCAGAGTTCACTGAGGTGTGACATGTGATTACATGGGACACCAGAACCAGGATGTCCTGTTTCTGACTGAAAAGCTGTCTTGTTTGTACGGTGTAGGTTCGGCTCGGAGCACGTATGCAGAAAGGAAGGCCGAGCTGCTGAGCTCCAGCCAGTTCACCTACAGCCCGGAGTCCAGCTTCCACCCCCAGAGCCAGATGACAGAGTTCATCTCCCCTGGCTCGAACCGCCGCATACTGAAGAACAGGAACTCTGGTCCTCAGAGTCAAGGTAGCAGAACTCAAGATTATCTAGTTGAATTAGAAACCTGTAAATAGTACTAGTCTGCCAACTGCCTCACTAATAATAATACTAAACACTACCAGCAACAGCCAAGCATTGTCCATGTTAATCCCTGTTGCAGGAAAACATAAACATTTGGATAAGAAATGCTGTTTATCTGCTGTTTAGCCCCAGTTTTTCACATTTCTTTATCAGCAACAAGCTGCATGGAGACATTACAATATGTGATGTCAATACATTTGTATAGTGGTGTGACCGACTGCTTTGAATTGCAATGAATTTAGTTCCTCTTCCCGTCATTCCAAGTCACATTCCAGTTCATCTTTCTGTGGGTGAAGCCACTTAAATGCAAATCCCAACTCAAGAATTGAATAGAAACCAGTATTGAAATTATAAGATTCTGCACAGCCCTGCTGTACATACATACCCCTGGTTCTAGAGCTAGTTCCACGCCAGTTTCATTTGCACTTGAGAACCACTTGCTTTTCCACTGCTAAAGTTTCAGTGAAGAAGTGGTCCTACTCTGGAAATACAGTAGGGTTTTGAGGTGTGTGCCAGTTCCTTCTCTATGGAAACAGAAGTATCAGTTCTTAAGTAAGCGCTAGCCCAGAACAAGCACTGGAACTGCATCAAGGAATAGACAGACAGGACATTCTGGAACCCTGAGTGTCAGGACTTGTGTGAAAACCACCTGACCACTGGTCGTTTACCGACAGGTTTGACTCTGAAGCCGGGCGTTGAGCAGCGACTCAGCAGCTCCATGTTTGATCTGTCCAGCCCCCACAACCACATGCAGGTGAGGCTGTTCTTTATCTAATCTGTTTTCACACAGCGTTTCTCACCCTGGGTCAACCAAGGCTAAATATAGTTTGATAGTTTCCACTGTCCTCAGTAGTCTACAGTGGAACACTGCAAACTTGTGGAGTGAAAACATACCCTCCAGATTTTTTTCTGTACTGTAATAACTCTGATCCATCAGCCCAACTCAGTAGCAAGATAGTTAGTGAGATAGCTAGCTACATAGAAATCTATCTATCTATCTATCTATCTATCTATCTATCTATCTATCTATCTATCTATCTATCTATCTATCTATCTATCTATCTATCTATCTATCTATCTATCTATCTATCTATCTATCTATCTATCTATCTATCTATCTATCTATCTATCTATCTATCTATCTATCTATCTATCTATCTATCTATCTATCTATCTATCTATGCGCCTGCTATCAGCATTTAAAGTGTTTCAGATGGACAGTTAGCAGCTAGCTTGCCTTAGCTTAACTCAGCTCAAAGGCAGTATACATGGACTGTCAAGCTCTGTTTGAAGGTTACAGATCTATGTTCATATTATCTCAGATAAACACATTGCTAACAGTCAGACATGTCATATCTCATTAAAACTGTTATCATTTGTTAGACAGTGGAGACCATAACTTCCTGGACTCATATACTACCTCATAAAGCCACAATGTTTACTTTTACACTCTTTTGTGTGAATTATCGTTCATGCCATGTTTATTATTGAGGCTCAGAGCTGTTGATGACAGGATTTTACCTTTGGACCAATCCAGGTTTGCTCTTTACCTCCGTGTAATCACTTCCCAAAAAATCTGATTATATCCTTTCCTCTGAAATCCATTCCCTGTACCTGCACCTGATCTTTGTTCTTCTGTTTGCTGTCGATTGTCTCAGACGAGGTGATTAATCAGAAACGCTAAAAAGAAAACAACACTCGTATTTCTTTGTTCCTTAAAGGATGTGGTGTTATTTGTCTGATTTGTAGTTCCTTATTCTTCCACGTGAGTGACTGAATTAGCATTACGCATCTAACATCTCACCCAGAACCTTGATAAACTCCCACTCAAAGTGTGATAAACGATATTTGCAAGTTGTTGTGAACTAATGCGGACTCTTTTCTATTAACTTCTCGCTTATTATCTCACGTGCAGTGGGTGTTTGGTCAGCCCAGACGTTGTAGAGATTAAAATCATAAAAGGTTCAGCACCTTGGTGATGGAGCTAACGGCAAACAATCAGAGCCGGGTGTATGAGATGAGACAAAAAGTGCAGGGCAGGAGGAAATGGGAGAAGATTATTGATTTTGATCGATTTACTCCAAACACACTGCAAGTGTCACTCCATGGCTGTAGCGATGACATTGTAGTGATATTTTATAAACACGCTCCTGGTCTCCAGGGGATGCCTCCTGATGTGTTTTGGTGATTCGCTAACTCACTGTTCTTTAAGTGGCAACACATTTGTGGTTTTGGGTGAAATATTTCCAGAGCTTCTGGGTCAATTGGTGTAAAATTTGGTGCAGATGTTCGTGATTCTCAGTGGATGGAGTATAATGATTCCACTCCCCTGATTTAACACTGTTACCTGCCAGCATGCTAGACATCCTCATCCTCAACATTTGTACTGGGTGTAAAGGAACAAATACGGCACTTGTTGAATGTAACCTCAGCCTCACGGAGCGGATAGCGAGACTGAAACCTCTCAGTTTTGTAAGAAGATGAAAGGAAAACGTCGTAAACTCTCCTGCCGTGCTGACAGTCTGTGTTTGGATTCTCCCGCAGCGCTTCGACTCAGTCTCCAGCGTCCCCAGCAGCACATCCTCCATGATGGGCTCCATTGAAAGCAGCCTGGGTAAACCAAGTTTGACTTTTAACTTCCCAGGGAAACACTTCAGTTCCCAGACCTTTTTTTTTTTTGTATGGATGAAGCTCTGTCTCCCACCGTCATGTTTTTTTGGAGAGGAACATAAAAGAAGAAGGAGAAGTTAAGACCCGAGGGGTCGTGGCTCAGTTCTGATTAAGATCACCCTGCATTGTGTAATCATGAATGGGCAGCTTCGGTAATCAGCTGCAAATGTTTTCACGGCCGTGCACTGTTGAGCCTCACAGATAAGCCTCCACACATGAGAACGGTATTATTCTCTGATGAGAAGCAGCTTTTACTTAAGGAGAGATGAATCATTTGTGTGAGGATGAATTTCTTTTTCTTTCTGGTTGTATTTTTCTCACAAATGGAGCACGAGCAGCAAAATTTCATTACATCCTGCAGAGCCACCTTCATAACTTTAAATCCCTTGAATTTCTTGCTCTGTATATCATGTATAACAATAATGCAGCTCTGAAGTCCAGCTTTAGATAGTGTATTGAGCTTCAAGGAAAGCAGTGGTGAAACTAGTGAAAAGATTCCAATGAGCACAATATATCACTGTATACATATCACGGCACAAAAGAGCTTGTATTTCCATCTGACAATTGAATCTAGTTACACACTGATGTTAATATGAGAACATTACGTCCAATAATGTCCAATAAAATCCTCTTGTGCTGCTGTCGTCTGCATCCCAGACTCCATTAACCTGTCTGGGGACGAGCGTGAGATGGGGCGAGTGAGCGTTCGGCTGAGCTACCAGGAGGCTGTGGAGCAGGTGTGGATCACTCTGGTCCAGGTAAGGTTACCCGCCTGAGGACAGGGCAGCAGCTGGACACAAGGAGCCCCTTTGTGTCCGGCTGCAGCGCTTCTCAATGGTCGCTCTGTGAGACCAGAACACAGGTCTCTGTTCGTCCTGCTCGCTGCTCTATTAACTTTGGCTCGCACACTCGGGACGAAAAGGTTGTTCTTCAAGAAACAGAATTGTGTCCATTGAGGATGAAGCACAGCGATCCGTGTACCTGAGGAAGTGTGTTTTCATGCAAAACTCAGCGCTTACAGTGTCTGTTTGTGTGTGTGTGAGTTTTAGTCTTTAAGCAGAAAAAGTGCATTAATTCTTCAAAGATCAGGGGCAAAAACAACCCCAAACTTCTAAAATGTTTTGTTTTTTTGCAAAGATATCAACAATGTGGCACTTGAAGAATAATTCAGGCACTGGAGTTGTGTAAATGATATTCGTGCATGACATTAGCTCAAACAAATCCTCATTTCCTGCAGAGTAAATGGAGCATATCCTGCTCAAATAAATGTGTCATAAAAGAAACACATCAAGTTCCAATAATATTCACTTGAATATGTATTTGAATGATAAATGAGAGACTTTATAATCTGTCATTGCTAGTATTTACCTTTTTCCAAGCAGTCTAACCGGTTACTTTAAGCCTACGAATAGATTCGACCCACCTTGACTCATTTTCCTTTGTTTGTTTCCAGTGTTCAGACCTCAACCTTCTTCTGGACGGAGCGGAGCAACAGAGGATCGGATTCAAAGGCATCATCACCATCCCCAAACCCATACAGTTCAAGAGCACAGTCAAGGAGTGCAGTCAGGTACGGACACGGACGCATCTGTGCATGGATGATGACATTCTTCATATGTGGTCATTTCCTTTCCCAAGAGTTCGACAAAGCTAGGGTTATGTTTGGCAAGTGTCTGCGTAGGGTTGCTGTGGAATTGTGGAAAAACCGGCTGATCTTTTTTTTTTCCCTGTGCCTGTTCTCCAGGATGTGTCCTTCATGGAGACCTTTGTGTTTGCGCTGCGTCTCCAGCAGTTGCGTGGCAGCGCTTTGGTGTTACGGCTGCAAACACACAGCCCCAGGAAGCGCACGGTGGCCGAGTGCGTCCTATCCCTGCGACAGCTCGGCACGGAGGAGACGGAGCACTGGCTCGAGCTCAACCCTCCATCCAAATCCTCCGTGAGTGCGCTGCCAGTCGGCCTGCTGTGCTGGAGGGTCTGGAGTTCGCTGTTTGTTTCCATTACATGTCCATGTCTTGTTATTGGTGCTTCAAATAGCAACCCAGTAATCTTTGTTCTCAGAGATTACCAGGAATTATACCTCAAACAGAGGTTTATCTCGCCACACCTCGAGGTTCATTATCAGACCGAATTTCCAATTTGTTTTACTTCCATTATTCAGCTTGGCGCGCTACAGGGCTTGGCAATATGCTCAAAATAGTACTATGCACGTGCAGCCCGACAAATACTAGATACTTAGGTTTTGCCGATATATTTGTTAGAGTTGAACAAAAGCCAACTGGCATGAAAAGTTAATCTGTTAATTTTTCACGGGTATTTTTATCAACCAAAGCCTGAGAGAGAGTGAAGTCCTTAAAAGCCAAAGACTCAGATCATCAAGGTATTACAATTCATCTTAAGAGGGGACAGTGATGTCCGTAGTCTTCTGAATCTCATGCCAATCAATCCAGTAGTTGTGAAAGCAAAAGTCAGAGGATTACCAAACTGGAATGAATACAACAAAATATTTTTCAAGATTCAATTGTAAATGTAGACATTAACAGTTCTAGTCCAGGTCTTGATCTCCGATCTTGGACCACCTGACCAACAGACCAGAGGTCTTAGACAAGAAACAATGCTCAACCAGTTTAGATAATCACTGCTTTGGCGTCTGACATTTGTAACAGCTGGTCAAAAGCGCAGGTAGGTTATGAGTTGTAGGAACTTTCTGATGTTGTCTGACCTGATGTCCAACTGTTGTGGCCAAGAGGAGAAACTCTGTGGGGAAATGTCCCAGAGTTTTACAACTTATTCTCCACCATTTCCTTTGCTGGCTGCTGTCTTTTATCACCCCTTTGTATGTGCAGAGTCAATAAGAACAAAGCACTGTGTGTGCCTCATAAAACTGTCCCCATGATGCATTGTAGCCCACTGGCTTGTACCGTTCTCTTGGCCCTAGCAGGGTAATATTGACGTTGAGTCAGAGTCTGTTGCATAATCAGAGGACAAAGAGAAAGGGGATTCATTATCGAGGGGAATTGGGAGATATGCTTTTATTTGGAGAGAAAGGACCCCGAGTGCAGATTTTGCAAACGTAAGACATGGAAAGTAGGTCAAACCTCAAGCCATTTCTACGGAGAGAGTGGTTTTGCTGATAAATAGACGCATGTCTAGCCAGGGACTGTAAAATATAAACTGTTTCTGCACTTAGAGGATCAGACAGTGAATCATTATCAGGTTGTCAGAGGGACAATTTGATGTAGTCCGTGAATTTACCCATCTGGGGCACACAAAAAGGCACAAAGTGTCCAAATCCTACATCACTCAGTGGAGGCTCTTAAAGATGAACACAGATGGACTCAAAAGTGCAAAAAATATCAGCAGTGTCTTGTAAAAAAACAGTCTGAGATGAAACACACTGGACTGAACCTGCAGTGGTGCAGTAGCATGTTGACGCACTCTCATTGACAGTACTGACAGGCTGGCAGTCACAATTAGGTTTTGATGCAAGCTTTATGTATTATGTAACACTGAACACATTACACATCCAAAGTTAATGGGATCCGTATTATTATTATTATTATCACCCGAGTCATTACATTTCATTCTGAGGTGGAAATTAAGCCAAAGTGGGAGTATCAATGCCTGCAGTTCCATATGTGGCCACCAGGACCACTTCCAAAAGTAGAGTCAATCTCAATGTATCCTTGCCAGTATCTCCTTGCCACTCCACACCTCTCCTCGCCACCCTTGGTTTTCTGGTACATTGCATGTGGTACCACCAACTCCGCAGTTTGGGGACCCAATGGGAGGCAACTGACTGGTCAGAGAGGCTTGTTACTAGTTAGACTTGTTGTGGGTCACCATCTCACCATCACTCACCATCACCCAGTATTTTAGCAGCTCACAAGAGAGTTTGATTGGAGAGAGAAGGAGACAGCAAGGATTAAATGTCATGAATGTAACACAAATACACACACATGTTGAGTAATGGCAGTTTTGTAGAGTCTTGAGGGGTCAGTGTTGTGCCAGACCAAGTAGAAAAGTGAAGCACAGCTGAGACAAGACAATGCAATCCTATCCATCAGGTGCTTCACTTTCCTACCACCAAACGAGCATGATAGTTTGAAGGTCTGAGGGCTCTAATTTGACCCAAGATGGGAGTGATTTGTGTAAAACCTCCAGTCTCATTGAATGTCCTCTCTCTCAGGTGAGCCACTCTGAGCTGCACCTCACCACCTGCTTTCAGCCCGTCAACGGACGGATCCAACTCCAAGTCCTCGCCGCCCAGAACCTCCCAGCGTCCTCGTCACCCCTGACACAGGGTAGGTACACAGTAAAAGGTGCTAAAGCCCAACGTGAGCTCCAGGATGGTAACCACAACTGCTCTATCTATCTCTCTCTCCCTCTCTGAAGTGTTCTTTGTCAAAGTGGAGATGCACCAGCTGGGCCGGGTGGTGATGAAGAAGAAGACACACGCGTTGAAGGCCTTGGGCGGGCAGTGCCAGTGGAAGGAGACGTTTCACTTCCTGCTGGCGGCGTTGGACGAGGCCTGCTCGCTCTCGGTCCGACTCTACAGGCAGAGCTCGGTCAGGAGGAAGCAGTGTCTCGGACAGGTGAGCTGCTTGGACTTCAGATTGTTTGTACAGAGATGTAGTCCAAAAAAACACAACAAAGAAGCTTCTTCATTGAGGTCCGCTATGTGGCAAGGATTTCAATTACTTTATAACACATGTGTTGCACAGCTGGATGGCAAAGTTATTCAGCTAGTTGTAGTTTTCCAGCTCAATTCTCAATAAATCTCAACCATCTACACCCTCAAATCTGTATTTCTTAGTAGTCTAAAAAATAACTACACACATGCAAAACCAGTGTGAACATCTGTGACTGTGTTTTGATCTTTCACTCACTTTTTTTGCGAATAAATTCTTTCTGTCCCAGTTTTCATTACCCGAACAATGAGAATAATCTGTTATCATAAACTCAATCTGTTTTAAAGGAGAAGAAGAAACTAATTTTGCAACTTGAAACTCACCATGGATCTGTGACCCCACCATCAATCAGGACATTGATGACTACATCAATACATATTAGCTGCCTTAAAGATACTATGATGTAACATTTGCTGAACAGAGCCCAGGTGGTAATTATAAGCTTCTGGCAGCCTGGTTTTTCACTTTGTGCCAAACAAAAGGAAAAAAAGACAGTTGACAGATTTATCCGACACATGCTTGAACATTGTTCTCACAAGCACAAGCGAAAAAGAACATTTAAGCTGGGTAAAGACCAGAGTGTACCGAGGACTGAGGAAATTCTTTGAGAGCCTTGTGTGTTTTCTATAATCAAAAATTTCAACGTCTAGACTTTCTAATCTCATTTCAAAATGAGCCTCTCTCTCTCTGCTGTCTGTGGCAGGTTCAGCTGGGCTTCGACAGCCCGGTCCCAGAAGCTGTGGAGCAGTGGAAGGACGCGATGGCCCATCCGGAGAAAGTGGTGGCCGTGTGGCACAGACTGAGCGCTGCTTAAACATAACCCTCCTCTCCTTCCTCTCAACTCTTGACGAATGTGACGCTGCTCTGCTGCAGGTGCAGAGTTTGTCTCTTCACCCGCCCCCAGCCGCAGACCTGTAGGCGACTCCAGGGGGTGTGGGAGCTGGTCTGTGCACTACTGAGCACGGTCTGAAGACCCAGGAGAGCAGATTTCCACAGAGACCGATGTTAGGTTCTTTGTTGTAAATAGGGGTTTCGAACAAAGTGTAGGTACTGGAAAAAAAAACAAAAAAAAAGAAGATTTTTGGGGAGGATTTTTGTGTAAACAAAATAAAACCTACTCCTTGAAAGAGGACCAGTAGAAGATTGAAGGTTTGACATTTAATCGTTTAAGAGTGTATTTGGTAGTCACACACATAGGCACTACTCGGTAGTGTAGAATGTTTTCTATCAGACAAACAGACTGTATTAAACATGTTATTATTATGTCAGAACTGAGACCAAGTAAGGTCAACAAACCCTTAAAAACGAGATCTGTTCAGATATTACATTGACATTTTTCAATCTGTGTTTCTTGAGCTTAGAATTACTGTAAGATGTAGACCTTTATAAAACAGACAGGCACTTTAGTTTGACGTAGATGTGTAATAACTTGTTGTGACTGTGGTAAATGGAAACAACATTGACATAGCATCTTTTTTTGGGTGAAACGACTTTGTAGCAAATAGCTGTAAATGTGAAAGGCACTCCTTCCTAGTGCCCATTGACTTTTTATCAGTTTAACAGTCTACTATGTTTACCAGTGAGTCACTTATTGTGACTATAGAGCTTTATTAAAACAGATACAATTGAAGGGATATGCAGGTTTTTTCCTACATTTTCATAGGGTAATGAAGGAATACTTTGAACCTATGTATTTCAGACAACACTGAATTGAGCTTTATGACACAGAGCCACCAGACGCTTAATATACACACTTGTTATTCCAGTAGATTCTATTTAATGTCTCATTTGTTGTTTCTTCTTCTTTAATTCCCTGTAAAGTGAGTTTAAAGGAATTCTCTTACACCAATTTCACTTTAGGATATCGTGTTACTGTACAGAGTATCAAACCTGGGGTGTTTATTTTTGATAGTGAAACACTTCAATTTTTTTTATGTATTGAATGTATAGTAAACTGAAAGTTTAGTGATTAAACGTAAGTGTCATTTGGATTTTACTGCAAGTTTGTGGGGATTTCTTTTTTAGTTTTATTCTGGTAAAATCTGAAATAAAAGACGGGTCACTGCGTGTGAGGAACAGAAGAAAGAGGACGAGGTCTTCATCATATACAGTGCATCACACATGTGTCACGCTGTCTCCAGCAGCTGTAAAATAGGTCAACATTCATAAACCAGTGCGTCACCATGTCACTTTTTATTGAAGAGGCCACTGATTGAGAAATCTCAAGGCAAACAGCGGGATAATCCGCCACAGTGTTTCACCTCCTGACCCTGCAACATCCTGTTTTTCCAATTTCACTTTTCATCATAAAGGCAATTGACCTTCTGGGCCGTATACGGGCAATTCCAGCCTCATCCTCGACATTTGAGAAGTGATTGTGGAGAGAAAAAGAAAACGCCTTAAAAAACAATATTTTTCAGTTACAGCACCAAGAGAAGTGGAGAAATTTTCACTTTGGCTTTGAAAAATTGCAAGGCCCCCCATCAAAAAAAAAATCATTGTGACTGGAACAATGTTGGGTAATTACATTTTTAGGCATTTTTAAGTTGGAAATTTGGAGAATTAAACACTTAAGTTTGTCTTCCCAGAGGAAATCCTGTCTGTATCTCAGTCCAATAAAGCAATAGATTGACCAGCGACGTGCTCTGTGTGACCAGCTGTGGATGTGGACATGCAAACACACACACACCCAGCGAACAATAAGTCTGTGGACCAAGAAAACAGGAGTCCGGCGAGTGTTTGCACTTGAAGTGTGTGTGACCAGGACAACCGGCCTCTCCACGTGAGCTGACCTGCGTCAGAGGCCCCGCATATCCTGGCGTGCCAAAACACCATCATCTTCTCTTTGCGTAATTAATGTTTGATTTATGGTTAATGTTACACAGAGGGCATTCTAGACACGCCTCAATCCGTGACTTGGCCCAAGCCTCAGCTCACACAAACAAGTCTGACTCTTTCAAGAAAGGTGCGAGGGTGTTGGGAGAAGTATTCCGGCTTGTAGTTGTGCTCCCCACAGAGTCTTTTCTTGTCTTGCACGGTTGGCCAGTCGCCAGGATGAGCCCGCCGCACATTCCGGATAGCTCATAACTTTCGTGTTTGCGTGTGCAGGCCGCTTCACCTGGGAGACACGCGACAGTTTACGGGAATCCTGCAGCAGGAAGTTGCAAAATGCACTCCTCGAATTCTTTTAATTCAGAGTAAATCTCACGTGACGTTGGGGTGGTTTCTAGGCTGCAGCTGCTTATCTGCGCTTTGATGTGGAGAGTAGGAAATGAATGCAACATGTGTGTATAAATAGATAGCTGGATTGACATAGATCCAGTACAAAATAAATTCAGCACTACAGTTACTAATTACTGGATATACAATATAGTCTATACGATAAAGGAGCAGCATTTGTCAGCATATGTGGCTTAAATGTAGAGTCAAATTTTTTGATACCACAGGGGGAACAGAGGAATTTTGAGATCTGTCTTACATGACTTACGACCTCATAAACCCATTGAAATTGGCTGACAACCTGCTGGAAAAAACTCAAAAGACCTTGAGGGAATATAAAAACGGGACATATTTTCTGTAATCCTTTCGAGAAATGTACAGTAATTCCTTCCTTCCTTCCTTTTGGTTTGAATTATCCAGCCGGATTTATCAAGAATCATGAGGATTTCCTGCAAAAATTCATTTTTTTTTCTTTTAAAACAGACTCAGGTAGTAGCACAGCTAGCTTTAGTGAGCGACAACCATAATCAGTGACTTTGAATGGTCATTTCTCAGCCTTTCAATCTGTTGGTTTCTTTGTTTTGTGACTGTTAGAAACCAGAGAGAGGGAGATAAGGACAGGGGAGACTAAACAACTAGAAGGGCCACATGTGGCTTCAGAAACGAAACCGTTTCGGCCTCAGCGACCACATCGCTATCATTATCTAGGTATACATGCACTTTATGCTTACCCCTGTTGGGTGCAGCTGTGCTGAAGCGGCAGCTGCTTCTTTTCCATCTAAACGGATAAAAAGATAATGACTCATCTGTCTGGAGGATGTTCTCCATGCAGCTTCATCTCCTCAGTTTGAGCTCTTCACATACTGGCATTGATGGACTGGATCTTGAGTTTTGTGTTGAGAAATATTTTCATGTCTGCTTTCCTCTACCTTGCACACACACACAACACACTGCAGTGGGTTTAATTTCAGGTTAATACCTTCAGGTAATAGCGAGGCCTGTTTCTATGGTTTGTTGCAGAAATCCATTTCAGACGGTTTCACCTGCTTTGCCCCTCTGGAGGAGCCGTTGCGCCCCCATGTGATTGTTGGTGGAAATTGCAGGTTTGGATTGAAATAAAAGTGTTGAGCAATTGCGGGGTGTGGATGCGGGAGTGAACACAATGACGTTTTTATTGAGGTTAGAGAGAGAAAAAAAAACTTAACTCTACATTGGTATAACCTGAGCAGGCAGGAACAGGCAGGGCTCAGTTGTTAGGATCCCAGCGGACAGACAAGATGGATGCAGATAAGAAAAATGTGATTCTGAGAGAAGGATTCCTGGTGAAAAGGGTAAGACATCTTTGAGAAGATCTTGTAAACTATAGAATTATCACAGTCAGTGAGGCAGAACATATATCTATATTTTTACTTTTGGTAGAGATGTTGTTTCTTGGCCTGAAGTCCTGTTAAGTCAAGTTAAGGTAACTTAAATTAAACTGTTTTTAAGTTGTCTGAAGACAGGGTTTCAGAGAAAGTTCAGAGAGAGTTGATTATCAAAGACTGTAACACATTTTTCATTTCAGGGTCATCTTGTTCACAACTGGAAGGCTCGCTGGTTTGTGTTGATGCCAGACAAGTTGCTGTATTACAAATACGAAGGAGGCAAAAGGGACTCGTGTCAGCGAGGGAAAATCATGCTGAAGAACTGTCAGATAACGTGTCCTTTTCTGGAGCATGAAAACAGACCTGTGAGTTGGTCCACACTTAGTGTGATTTTTAACTTGAAAAGGGATACTGGAAGTAATTATGCTGACTGTTTTGTTTCTTATTTTTCAAACTATTTTAGTGTTTATTTACAGTTTTCTGTCCAAACATCCAAATGAAGTTTCTGTCATAAAAAGTGCAGCATGGATGAGCAACTTTTCCACCTCAGTGTTTCCCTTTGTTTATATTTGTATTGGTAGAAACCACACCAAAGGTGTTGCTTCACCCGCTGCATCTTACATGAGGAAACATTTAGCCTCCGGGGACGGGTTTTGTCAGGACCTGATCCCTCATCATCAAGCAGTTGTTATCCATTTAAGGTGGAATTTAAAAGTGCCCAATAAAACCCAAATGAACTGAACATCGACCTCCCTTCTGGCTTGTTTTCTTCTCCTGCAGTTGGTGTTGAAGCTGCAGACACAGAGCGGGGTGGATCACTTCCTGGAGGCTTGTTCTCGGGAGGAGAGAGACGACTGGGCGGCCGACATCACAGCCGCCGTCCAGAAACTGCAGACGTCCAACGAAGGGACGGAGACGAGCCAGGACGACTCTTCTGGAGCCCAACTACACAACATCAACCTGAGGTCTGTAGAGTGACCTGACATCATCTCAAACCCTGTGGTTTCTACTCTGTAACCCTGTAGGCGGGTTTTCTGCTTTCTCCTGCTTGTGTTTACATCTCTGTATATTCTCTTTCTTGCCCTTACAGCAAAGTACTGGACTCGATGTACGACGTCCACAGCGGGATCAAGATGAGCAACCACGTGGAGCAGGGCAGCACCTACAGCAACTGTTTCTCAGGTGTGCTTTCTCCTAAGCTTTGATTCATCATCTTCATCATCTTAGATTGTGTTCATTGAATCTAAGTCACATAAGAGAATCTATTCAGTTACAGAATGACATTGTTGCAGCCCATTGATGCTCCTCAGATACTTATGAAGCCTGTGAAGATCTTGAAATGCTTACATTTAGTGCAAATTCTTGTCCTTCCAGGAATACTCCTCTGAGTTTTGATGATAAGATAAATGAATGGATAGTCCCCCCCTTGTCCCAAATGTAAACCCCTGCCTTGTCACACATTCTAATATGCCTTATATGCACTGTTTATGATACAAAATCTGCCAAAGTCCTTTTATCCACTGCATCTGTGTCTGTACTGTATTTGCTGGATTTGGCTCTGAGATCTTTAACAGTATAAAGTAAAGCCGTAACGATGCTCCTGCAGGTTCAGCGGTGGTGGACTGGCTGGTGTTCATGCAGCTGGCTCTGACCCGGGTGGAGGCCATGACCCTGGCCTCGGCTCTGCTGGAGGAAGGTTTCCTCCGCACGGTCGGCCTGAAGAGCGTGGAGGCCCTGCGCACCGCCGCCCTCAGCGAGCAGTTCATGGACGACTCTACCGCTCTCTACAGCTTTGTGAGTATCGGCTCGTGCTTGCTGTAATGGGGGTCCGATGCTTTACTGCCTATGTATAGAGGTAAATACACACACGGATGGTTTTTAGTGTTGATCCAGATCTGTTCACTCACAGCCCGAGAACTTGAAGAAGAGGGGCAGCGTGAAGGCTGAGACGTCGCTGTCTGCAGTGGAGATGAGTGGCAAAGTGGTGAAGAGAGGATACCTGCTTAAACAGGTCAGTATGCTGCATTCATATGATTTCTTTGGATTATGTCTAATGTACTTATTAGAAATTGATTGACTGCTTTCTATTCCCTCCATAATTGGATTTCCCATCTTCGCCCATCTCGCATTAAGTATGAATACTGATTAGAGCATTAACACCAGAAGTGATTCACAATCTCGTGACCAGATAATTTGTCTTTATTTGCATCAATAATTCAATAATTTCATCCTTTTATGTGTTATAACTTCTGGAAAAGGGCTCATAATAACACTGCAAACCCTCCCTTTAAACACAGGGACACAGGAGGAAGAACTGGAAGGTGCGACTGTTTGTTTTGCGTTCAGAGCCGGCGTTCCTCCATTACTTTGATCCCTCCAGGGTGAGTGTGCAACCCAGGCCCGATGCAGGAGAAATATTAACCAATTTCCTTGGAAAAGAGCGAAGACTTACGTGGGTCAAAACAGAAGTATAGTGCGCAACGGAAAGGTTTTGTTTGCTGTATTTCTGAGTATCTTAGTAACTAATTTGTCACAAATTTGAGTCACTCTGATCCACTTCCTGTCTTCCATCACTGCTCAGGACGACGTCAGCCCTGCAGGCGGCTTCTCCCTGCGAGGCTGTCTGGTGTCTTCTCTGGACGACAATGGGGTTCCCTCGGGTGAGTGGCTGTCTCCCTCTCCCTAATGAGCTCAGAAGAAGAGGAGGACTTCTGACTGATGATGCAACATTAGAGTCTGAGCTCTAATTTTACTTGAAAGAGGATCTAGAATGGTTGAATTGGGTATTTGTCCTTTTTCTCTGGTCCAACACAGTACAAGCCCTATTAAGATCCTATTTTTTTGGTCTCTGAATATTATATTAGAGTATTTCTGCACAGATCTGGCACTCTCTATTGCTTATCTGGCAACCACACAGTCTTTATGCTGATTGGTTGCCTGACACTCGGACATGACTTTATTTTCTTTGCTCATTCCTTGTCCATTCAAAGCTAAGCTTGTTTCTATTAAGCTATGAACATCATCTATCCTCTTTCCTCTGAATACTAAAGATAAACCAAGGGTATTAATAGAATACACAGGAAGCCACAGATATTTTAACCTAACCTTTAAGGTTAGGTGCACCTCACTAACCTGAATCTGTCTTCCCACACAGGTGTCAAAGGCAACATTCAAGGCAACTTGTTTAAAATCATCACTCATTGTGACACACACTACTACATCCAGGCCCCAAGCCACCAGGAGAAAATGGACTGGATAGATGCTATTAGAGAGCAGACATAGAACGGAACAAGAAAAGTCACTTTACACATTCAATGAATGTTTAGAGACAGTCGGAGGGAAAATGTTTGGGTCCATAAAACGTTTCTATTCATTTACTGTAGCTCTGAGACATTGCAGCTCTGAGCCCGACTATATCTTAATTTTCATATTTAATCTGTATAATTTTGTCGTTTTCCACACACCTGCCTTTATTTATTTGCTTGTGTTAGCAGTTATTTTTCTTTTCTAACTGCAAATCCTTATTCATCCAACAACACAACATTCCTGTTTGTTCTTTTGCATTTGTGATGAAAATAAAACCCGACCAGTGCAGCAATTTCTCTTTATGTTCTCCTTGTAATTTAAAGTGATTTTGTTAAAATACTATTACAAATAAAGTTGGATTTGATTGGATAAAGATTCATATGTATTAATGTTAGATTCAAGCAATCTAAACTGCACCTTTGCTACTTTTATGAAACAACTGTAGATGAAGAGATGTAAAATCATGTAAATATTTCACAGGTCACAAAACAAACAACTTAGATAGAAAGATATTTGAACCATTATATACGTGTCTATTCACATACAGTATTGTCCTACCTGATTTTCATTGTTCCATACAAGTATGAACATGAAATATGTCTTGTGTTAATGTTAGTTGACATGAATGGGTGTTATATAACTCAGTGGATGCTGCAGAGCCCCTTTGAGTGGATTCTGCATACAGGAAAGCGTCTGACAGACATCATGAGCAAGCACAAGTTCAGACGAGCTCAGCCTCGAGACATGTTTGACACAATCATCAAGTTTGAGTTGCGTCGAGACCCGACACTCACAGACAGACACTCCCACTCAGCGAGCTGAGTTGAGCTTTTATCTGCCTGACTCAGTCTGAGCTGGCCCGGGCCGAACTCACATCTGAGGCAACACCTCAGAGATAAATATATATATGCGATAATGTGAAGAGGCTCGTGGAGCACAGCCAACACCTTGGCAACACAACAGGAAGACGACCAAAACGAACAACAAAAGTGATTTTATTGCAGTGGCGCAGAAACGGTAGGAAACATTCACATAAAAAGTGCCAGTGGTGAAAGAAATAAAAAAAACAAACACACACACACACAAACCAGCAGGCATAAGTAGCTTCTTAAAGCTAAAGTCGATAATGGAAGAATAACAAAACGTGAGTCACAACCTAATCCTCCTGGCTTGATGTTTAACCTCAACTCAGGGGGATGAGTGTGTGGTTTACTGGCATGCACTACTACTTAAATTGCTTTACGTCATTACACCTGTTACAGTACTGAGTCGGGCACAGAATGACAATCGACTGATTTCAGAGACATTCAACTTCATGCGGGCGCTCGTAAAACGTCAAGTGCTTTCCGAAGGTTAAAAGGTCAAAGGTTTCAAAGGTTAACGCCAGAGAAATCAAAGACACACAGCTGAGACTTGAGGGCACAACGTCTCCGTTTCCCATTTGGTGCAGCGAGGCGTCGTGTTGGTCAAAATACTCAGCGAGGGGGGAAAATATCGTAGCTTAGACCACATTTTGCTCAAAACTCAATTCGCCTTAGTTCAATTCACATTCCTCGGTTTATTTAAGACAATGCTGACTGTTAAACTCAGTCTTTTTCAAGTCCCCAGGTAATCTAAGTGAAGGCACTTTGTCTTAACACGTGATTACGAAGCAGCCGTAACATTACATTAGGAGGAGGATTACACAACGATCCCCTCCGTGGGTTAATTCATTCATTCAAAACCGAGCTTATTCCTAATTATTCGTATTGATCAATGTCCTAGAACAGCCTTATGTATCTTTCTGTTTCACGTCGCTGGTGTTAGGCCACCTTGGTCAGATGAACGTCTCCAAACACTCGTAAGGCAGTAAGGGAGGCGAGCGGCGTGAAGCGGTGGGCGAAGCCACACAGCGGCTGTCCGTCCACCAGGATACGAAACTGCTGGTGCTCACAGACGATCTCCATCTGGGAGACAGAGAGGAGGAGAGGACGAAGAAGATGAGATCAAGATGTTAAGTTTTACATAGTCGACAAGGAGAAGAGAAGAGAGAAAGAAAATGGCTCACGGACGTCTATTTTCTAAATCCAACAGACACTGACGTATTACAAAAGGTTAGACAAACAAACTTCACATATTCAGCCTAATTAAACAAAATCAAATATCCAAGAGGACTCAAAAGTCCATGCTCTCGGTAATACATCATGCCTATATGTAACATGTAAGTCGAGTAATCAAGTGAGACATTCAGAAATACAGCCTTAGTCTTTTGTGTTTTCAATTCAAAACGTATGCACTCTCTTGGACTGAATGTCTGCAGCTCATAGAGATTAATATTTATCTGTATCAACATTATTTGATATCTTGAATAGAATGCATAGTGGAGCACTTACACTATTAGTGGCCAAGTTAAGATAAGGTAAGATAAGTTAAATTAAGATAAGACAAACCTTTATTCATGCTGCAGTAGGGTAGGTATTTTGCATTATGATATTAGCAAGAGAACTGAAGAAGAACATCAGTCACAACATTAGAGACAATATATAGTGTGTGTGCACAAAAAATGACAATCCTATATGAACTATCATGAAATGAAAAGCCGCATCACACCTATGGTGCTGTGAGAGAAAAAAGGCTGTATGAAATGTAAAGAACCGTAAAGATTGATGGACGCACCTTGAAGGATTCTCCAGATTCGAAGGGGAAGAAGGAGAGGGCGCTTTCAGCAGGGCCCCACTTCCCGGCCAGACGGGCGTTGCGTTGGACGGCCTTGTCGGGGAAGTTGACCTTCAGCTGCAGTCCCACGTCGCCCTCTGCGTCCTCGTTCTGAGGCCGGCTCGACAGGATCACCTCCATGCTGTCGAAGCACAGAACAGACCGCTGACATGTGAGGTTTTCATTTTAAACTCTTGAGATTTATTGTTTGAAATTGCACTTTTAGTAACAGTACTTGTAAAATCCTTTCATATAATTTTCCTCATTATACTTTTAGTTATTTTATGTAAGTAAAAAGTTTTTTAGAACTTTGGAACTTTTACATAACTAAAAGTTTGGAATATGCTGGGATACTAATGAAATATCTGATGACTGCTAGCATGTGGCTTGATGGGAAGCTGTGTAAATGCTTTGGGTAACAGTGACATCTTCTGGTCTTTGTAACAACTGCAACACAGTATTTAATGTAGACAATGGGGCAATAATCCACCTGGATAATTATCATTACACTGACACTGACCATGCTGATTTGAAACAGTCTGTGCACTGTGTGCCTGCGTTAGTGATGCTGTTTGTTTTTGCAGAAACTTTTTTGGTGAAAATCTATGCGTCTCTACTCAAGTACTTTAAAGTTTCTTGAATTTATTATTTTCTTTTATGTTTGAAGCCTTAAATAATGTTGTCAGAGCTTAAACATATGAACATATTATACACACATTATACGTAGTTAGCAGCAGAAACTCTCTTTAAATTCTCCAATGCCTATTTAATGCTGTCACCTCCGTACTTTTACTTAAATAGCACTTTGAGGCCGGGACTTTTATTTTTAACAGAGTAATTGCACAGTGTGGGATCATGACTTTAGCGTGAGTACTTGATTTTGACATTTCTGTTTGCAATGAACATGTATTTGGTTGTGGTTACCTTGCTTGGATACCCCTTTCATTTCCAGGGAGTTTTGTATTTTTTTGTATTTTTATTTTTATACAGACCTGCTCTGAGGATAAAAAGGACACTGAACTTGTCTTTGTCAGCAGGTTTTTGTTAACACTGGCATTGAATCTGGCCAACGTAAACACTCATGGTCCATTTTGTCTACAAGAAAATCAGCAGCGTGTCCTTAAAACCTCTCCGATGATTCGGCGGCTATAAATAAGTGGCTTGGTTTATTTTTGCACATCTTTTTTTTTTGTATAGCCCAATTTTACTGCCACAACTGGTAAATCAATGACCGAATAATCATCTGATGTTTATCAGCTGAAGACATTCCATTGTGACTATTCGGATTTCATGGGATTTTGCAACTCTCCCACGCAGATTCGCAGGCTAAACTATAATTAGGAAACGCAACTGGCATCGCGAAAATATTTTCCCCAAACAGGGACAAGCTGGGTGGTTGGCATGAGATCTGAAACCTGGGCAGCAGTTGCGGATCCGGAGCGTTTTCTCCTCCATCCCTAACTTTAATTGGCTGCCACGTCATGCGCGCAACAGCACCAATTAATTAAAAATATAGCTTTTATTTCATTACAAAACGAAGCGAAGAGTCATGTGCACTGACCTCTTGGGCTTCTGGTTAATAATTCCCATCACGACCAGCTTCATGGAGGGCCGCAGCCCACCCTTTATCTCTCCGATATACTCCCCCTGCGGAACAATAGAGATGTTGAGGCAAAAGCAGGATGAGAAGAGGCCTGAAACAACACACACTGTGTGTGGACCAGACGGTGCTTCATCATGCAGCCCAGATGGGAACAATAGCATTATTGATCCTCCACCTTCACCCTGAGTTTTCTACTCCCCGTTTTTTTTTTTGCTGTAAACCTATTGCCGGAGACCTGCTGATCGAAAGCATTGCGACGCAGTTGCAGAGGCATGCAGGAGGAAAGCGCACGGAGGAGAGCGCAGCTACGTTACGTACATGTTGTTTCTTGTCCTTTTCTTCCATTCCACTCAGGGCGTGATGCAGTGTGGAGGTTTTTTCGTGCGGTGATGCCAACAGACGACTGATTGACTCTGCCTCCAGCTGGAAAACCCCGCCTGTGCCCGCGTTGTCATGGAGACAGGCTCCCTGGTTGGCAGGGATGGAGGTGGGAGACAGACACGGAGGGAGGGAGGGGGATATATTACAGTAGGCCTAGAATGGGAAAAAAAAAACTTTTACAGTGGCTTTGTGGAGTAACAACAGTCTCTTCTCATGTTCCCAATGTAAATTTTGTGTCTCAAGAAGTCAAACTTCTTCCTATTTATACAGACTTACCCATGTAATTCAGTCATTCATTGCTTTGATATTAGATAGTTTAAATCTTGAAGAATTACGGATTAATAATGATACAGAGAGAACGAGACAACACAACAGCAAAAAAGTCATTTAAAACAATTACATGTAAAAGTAGAGTAGGAATTATCAGTTTTAATTTGGTCCATAGAAATAACTTCACCAAATACTGTGGTTGTCCAGGTGACAATGAGCATTAAACAGTCATATGAGTATCTTCAATAATCACCACTGTATGCGACCATTTTAATAAAGTGATGACGTACTGGTGCATGCTGCCTTTCAAACATTTATCGATGAAAACTTGTCAATGCATATCTTGTCTTACAGATAATGTAATGGCTCCAGTATGTTAGACCGGATGTGCATGCACTCTACAGTAGCATTGCTCTAGTTATCACTCAGTTCAGGAACAAGATGATAAGCTACGCTGTTTCGCACATGATTGTTTGTGTCATTGACAGGATAATGTCTTTGTGTGGTTGCCACATAAACATGACAGAGTTTTACATCTTTGCAGTAACAGGCCATAATGTTCCATCACAAATATTTTTTCCTATTGTAAAGATCATAATATCTGCCAAAGAGGGTTAGTGTCTGGAATAAGTATACTGTAGTAAATCTTATTTACACTACCTGAGTCTTTTTTTTTTTTAGAAAAAAAGCCACATTACTTCAGTGCTTATCTTGAGCAGATCTGATAAAAGAAGTCGACTGAGGGTCAACTTTGCCCTGCTGCCCTCGAGCTTTCAGCTGCATCACATGGTCCACATCAGCAGATTTGAGGTTTTCCCCGAGTTGCCATCGTAACTCAGCCATGGGACCTCTCATTCATGTTATCTGAGAAATATGGGTTGACATGGGTTAAAAGTTAAGAGTTCAGTTTGAACATTGACAGCTCTGATCGATGACTAGAACAGACTTCGCTTGACTGAACTTGAATAGACCAGACTGTATTTATTTTCATTGCTCCATGTGCAGCTTAGTTGCAGAACTCTCTGCTTAAGCACATGTCTAGGAATTTAGGAACAAAATGTCTGACATAACAATAAGAATGAATAGGACATGATAAAAGCTACATGTCGAAAACCTAGCAGAAAAGATGTTATGGACAATAGATTACTATATGTAAGCCTAATTTAAGTGCTGTAGTGCACATCCAGCTGCTATATACAGCACTGAAATTGGTTCAAAGATACATTTAAGTCTAACAATATAAATTTATCATATAAATATGTATAATACCAAATAAATAAAAGAGCCACTGTGAATGAGTGGCTATTTTACGACAACACCTGAAAGCAGCATTGAAAGAGAACCTGGCCCCGCGCTCTGTAACGCCCACCTCGTGCCGGCGTTTGGCCAATCAGCGTCCGAGGATCAGCTGACCTGGTCACATGACCCTCGCTAACGTGTGCCTAGCCTCTTAGCATAACAGGTGAATAGAGATCAGTAGCCGGGAAGGTATTGCAAGCGCAGTTTTATGGCAAACGGCGCAGAGAAATGAGTGAGTAACTTGTCTGTATTCCCTCTAACCTCTAAAAGATTTAGGATATGAGGTGACGAGTGACGTTATCACGAGAGTCTGGTAAACTTGGTGTTTCAGCTTCCCCGGGAGCTAATGCTAACGCTAATGGTGACATAAGGGAGAGATGTCAAATCTGAGGCGAGACGGACCATGGCGAACGAGATGTTGATATACATGTGAATGCATTCCCTTTGACTGAACCCAACTGCATCCGATCATTGTTCCTCTGTAACTGGGCCTGGTTACGTTGAACAGACAGTTAGAGTTACTGATGATAGAGATAATAAGTGTGAAGGATTATAGACTGTGGTACACATGTTGCCTGTGAGAGACGCGACACTTCAGTGAGGAATATATGCATGTATAATCAATAATCCTTTCTGGTGTGTCATTCTAAGGAATTGAAAAGTGTGTGTAATTGATTTTTCTGGGGTGATTACAAATAATTACACCATTAAAAGCATTTTAGTGTTTATGATGCGATGCTTTTTTCAATGGACTACTGACCTGAATGGACAACTGACCTTGCCATGTTTGTCTCGGTGTTAAGAAAACTCTATAAAAACGATCTAGGTGCCTGTTCCTGTGCCTACATAGTGTTTCTCCTTGCACTCCAGTGTCCTCCCAAAGTCCCAAAACTTGCATTTTTAAGTCGGTTGGTGTCTCTAAATTGCTGCGTATGACTGAAACGTTTCCATGTCCTGTGATGCACTGGAAACCTGTCAAACATGTACTCTATACCTTCACCCTATGAGTGGTGGAGAAACTGTAGGCTTCAGCAGACCCCTGTACTCAAAACACTCTGAGTATAAATCAGGTCAAGTGAATGAATCTAGCTCTGTTAACCTGGGGAAGTCATGGCGGGGAGTTAGCCAGTAGCTTGTTTTATTAAACTGTCAACTCAGCTAGTTTTCTCTCTCTGTCCAGGTGAACAGAGCTCAAGCCTCCTCCTTGGGTGTGTCATAGCAACCATGGCCTCTCTCCAGCTGTGACCAGTGCACAGAGGAGTGTGGCACTCAAAAGCGGCCATGCATCCCTTCGGCTGCGAGTCCGAGACCTCCCTCCAGGACCTGTTCGAGTACTTCCAGCGGTGTCTGCAGCATGGGGAGTGGGAGCTGGCCAGCGCCTGCGTGCCGCAGCTGGTCGGCTCTGCGGGAGAGCTTCCAGGGAAGCTGCGAGGCATAATCAAAGCTATTGTCTGCCATCCATACAGCTTAAAGTGAGTCACACAGCTGCACGCTCACATGGCAGTACGGTTAGAGATGACATAGTAATTTGTCAAAGACATAATTTGTCATATAGGAGTATATAGATGAGTATTGTTATGTCAAGGCTGTTTGATTGTAATATGTGTGGTTATTTTGTAGATGGGAGTCCGTAGGCAGTCCACACAAACTGGCTTGGTTTTGGCTTCAGGTTTTGGAGAAATGGACAGAAGAACAGGTAACGCACGTAAGAACTGCTGCAACATATTTAAGAGCATATCAAGACCATCTTTGTTAATTCACAAAAACCAGAAAGATCTCAAAAACGACGCTGTGTTTCCTCACAAAGGAGCTGATTGTCGGGTTGAAACGCCACTGGAAGCTCTGCAAACAGTGCAGGGTGACAACGCTTCTCTTGTTTGTTCTCCACCCCAGGTTCATCCTCACATCAGGAGGCAGCTGGAGTTCCTGCTGCTCCTGGAGGAGCTGGGCTCAGAGGGCGTACCAGAATCTCTTCTCAAGGTTACTCCCATTATGTAAACTATCAAACATAGAATAGGCAAAGAAGGCGAAAAAAGTAGATTAACACAATTTTACATCCACAAAGCCTGTGTGTCTTGTATTGAAGTTGTCTTTTTTCAGACGTTCTCTCTCACGTCTGAATTTAAGATGTTTTACATCTTATAGGAGTTGCACCAGGCCTTCTTGGCATCTCGGGCTGAAACAGAAGCCCCTGACGGTTCAAAGACAACAAATGCTGCTGTTGAATCTTGCCTGCAAACCCTGCTGGAGAAAAAGAAGCCAAGACTGGCCCAGTCCCTGGCACACTTTTTACAGGTGGGTCAAACAGCCTGTTGTCTTTCTATTTTTAATACAAAATGTTAATCTGACCTGTTTTGGCTGCTGTAAATAGAGAACAGAAGGACATCATATAAGACTTAATTTCAATCATGTTGTGGCTTATTTGCATCTACAAAACATTCACCTTTAAAAAGAAGTTGCTGACTTTCATATTTTAGCCTTTCTTTGTAGTTGTACAGTAAAAACAATCATTTCACAACATTTATAGACCCAGCTCATCCTAACACCAGTGTTTTGTTTTTCCTTTCGCCTCCTACAGGATCAGTCAGGCACGGAGGGCCACACTCTGCAGCACACGTTCATCCAGCACCTGATCAAGAAGCTGAGGAACCCGGAGAGGAGGCCGGAGAAGGCGGAGGCGTGGGTGCAGGAGGTTTACGCCGTGCTGTCTGTGATGCCGTGGGGCTCGGGTCGAGGCAGCGGGCGGCTGGAGGCGCTGTGCGAGGCGCTGTGGGCGGCCAGGGACGGGCCCCTGAAGGAGGAGAGGATCCTGAGCTCGCTGCTTCGCCCTCGGTGCGACACGCTCGTCTCCGCCTACTGCTCCACCGCCCTGAGGCTGCAGAGGGACCGGCTGCTGAGGAACGCGCCCGACACGCAAGGTAGCTTGAGCTCTGATCATAAGCACAGTGGAGAACGTGTCACAAAGCTTCTTATTCTTATAATAAACCTGTAGAATTAAAGGGGAGTATTCTTTGGTGAAACACCATAGCTGCCAAAATCTGGAGCTGTTTCTTGCTTATCTGGCAACCACATGTCACATATTTACACATATTTCAAGTCACATTCTGTCTTTGTTCAGATTTGCCTTAAGAAAAAGTTAGAAATGTAGCCATGAATGAGGTCATGATAACGTTTTTGGACCTGCCATGCATCTTTGCATGGTATAGACCAAGGCAAAGGGTTATTTAATTCTAGGTGTCCTTTAAGTATGTTTATGTTTACAGATACATGCCAGATATCTATACACAATAGTATCGATCCCAGTGTATTCCCATATGTCATTAGTGTATTCTCCATATGTCTCTGAACTGCTCTGAAAATATGGGACCTTATCTGTTAGACCGTTTAATTACTTCAGAAAACAATTTTAAGTTCCTGTGAATCAGTTCCTCGTCTGTCGTCAGACTGTCTTTTGCTCTGAAGTGCAAATCAAACCACAGAGTGACAAGGTCTTCTCTGCCCTGTCAGACAACAATCATCTCATTTCCTTGTTTTATCGCACTTCTGCTTCTGTGGTTGCGAAAGTCTTTCATATGACTGTTCTCATTCTTTGTGTTAACTCGTGTTCACGCTCAACACAAACTCAACACACTGCAGTGTTGAGTTTTACCAGGTTTTTCCACAGTTTGTGGTCGGCTCTTCATTTGGCATTGTAACACGGTGCTTCCTCCTCCAACTAGGTGTAATTTACTAATAACAGAGACCACGCTTCTATCAAAAGCGAAAGTAAAAGAGGAGACACACAGAGCAAAGTTGAACAACGCGTTATCTCAAATTAATCCCATAGAATCTCCTCTCAAGTCTCTGAGAAGCACCAATGAGGGTTCTTTTTACCTCCTCTGTACTGTATCATTTCACCCCTGTAACTTCTCATATGAATATTTCAACTCACTTTTCCTCCTACTGAACATGGCTAGACTGTATTATTAGAACATCACGGCCTGTGAATCTTTCAACCTTGTTTCATTGTCTTCCCAGTGGAGCTTCCTGAAGCGGAGAAGCTGGCCCTCAGTTTGTGTTGCCACAGGGATCGTCCATCTGTTTGGAAGACCATTTACTTTGAGTGCCTTAGTAGTGGAAAACACTTCCTCGAGCAGGTCTTGGTAAGTGTGCACTTACCTTTCCAACCAGAGCTTTCCAACCATGTGTCTAAGCGGGCTTTGCCAGCTGCTTTTGTGAAGCTGCATATTTGCTAATTTGAGCTGGATCCTGAGGGTCAAGTAAAGCTGGTTTGCAGCCACATGTGGAGGGGGGAATTCAATAATGTAATCTAGACTGATTCGTCCCTGTAGGTTACTGCACTGGACCTGATTAAACACGAGGACTTTTCTCAGCTGAGAGACTTACTGAAGCTGGAGTTCCAGCCTCTGTCCCGGCTGCTGCTGCTCCTGGGATGGACTCACTGCCGCAGCCTGAGCTCGGCTCAGACGCTGCTCGCCATCCTCCACCGAGAGCAGGTGGGGAGTGAAACCATACAGCAGAACACACACCTTCTCCTCCTCCTCCTGCTCCGCCTCTTTTACTCTGTGGTACTCCGTGGTTTGTTGATGCAGCCTCTCCCTCTTTTCTAGGCTCAGGCCAATGACTCTGTCCTGCAGGAGTTTGCCAATCTTCTGTCCTCTCAGCTTGAAATACTTGAATGGTGTAAAAACAATAATCCGTAAGATACTCTCATCTTTGGTTTGGATTTCACCTTAATCACTCTACAAGTGTGAGATAACTTGGTGAACTGGGATGTATTTTTTTCCTTCAGAGGGATTTCCATGGAGGCATTGCTGGCCCAGCTTCACACCCTGGACAATCACTCGGCTCTCTACGTTCTGCATTCCCTGACTCCTCTGGCTCAGTTTGAAGAGCGCAAGATACTGGATCTGCTGCAGCAGCTGCCAAATCCACCAGATTTAGGTCTGCTTCATCCTCCTCCTCCTCTGAAATTCATTTGAAATGAACTTAACTGAATGACGCACATTTCCCTCCATTAGGAGACACGGAGGCGGTGGCAGCTCTCAGCCCCAGCGCCCAGAGGAACACGGTGTTGTTCCAGGGCTTCTGTGCCATGAAGTACGCCATCTACGCGCTCTGCGTGAACGCACACAAATACTCAAACTGCACCGAGTGCGAGTTCATGAAGCAGCAGCATCACCAGGCTGCTGAGGCACAAACAGACCCAAACCAGACCTCAACATCCTCAGAAGGTACAGAGGCCCGTCTGATACCACCTCTTCTTGGCAATCTCGTACAGGGTACAACAAAATTACGTGTGGCCCCTCTCAGAGACATACATTATAATATATTTTTAAAAAGAGTGTTGTTGAATGTGAAAAACTTCTAAATGTGAAAATAAAAATAGTCCAGTTTTTAGTTATGCACACGAGCTGTCACACACTTTTGATAATCTGTGTGTAATTTCACAATAGTGTTCACATTATGCCCAAAAATCATGAAACTCTTTCTCTCCAAAGTCGCCATTAACAAAAGCCGTTATTTTGCCTCTAAGCACGGGGTAGTTGTTTGTCTGCTGCAGTCTTCATCAGTAAATTGCTTTTCTGTGTTAAATTGTTTGAATTGCGCCACATCACATCGTAATGCGAGAAGACAAACTGACGGATCTGTCTGGATGTGTGTGCGTCGTGTCCTCCAGGTTGCCTCTCACTGTTCCAGCACTACCTGTCTGAGTGTCAGCTCTACCTGGAGGCCGTGCCGGCCATGCTGCGCCTGGAGCTCCTGGAGAACATCTTCTCTCTGCTCTTTCTCTCCACTGCTGACTTCGCTCCCCCGAGCCAAAAAGACTCAAATCTGTCACCCGGCATCGTCTCTCAGGCAGATTGTTTTACAGATGCAAGGGCCACTAACGCAGAAACCAAAGCAAAGACAGACCAGAGCGAGCCGAGCAGGGAGGAGAACCAGAGGCAGCCATCCGGTTCAGCTGCAGCCGCCCGCAGCCACCTGGACCTGGGGCACTTTATCCAGGGCTGCAGGGGCTTCGTGGCGGACGTGACGGCCATGGAGGGTTTCCTGAAGCTGCTGAAGGAAGGGTTGGAGGGCATGAGCGCGGCCGGGCAGCAGGAGGCGGGCGGAGCGCTGCCCCGGGAGGCCGAGGCGGTGGAGAACCTGGGCTGCTCCGTGACGGCCGAGACGTTCGGGGCTCGTCTGCAGAGGCTGTCCAAACGCACAGCGGAGGCTCAGTGGAGGCTGCAGATCATCAGCAGCAACCAGAGCAGTGGAAACGGTGAGACGGACCAGCTAAAAACATCAATATTGAGCTTTTACATATTTAGATAACAAAGGTGGATGTCCTCAGATATGGATTGATAGAGGGCATACAACACTAGGTAGCACTTATTGTGAAATGTCATGAATGGACTTTTTTTTAAATTGGTTCTGGCTCGAGCATATCGGGCTGGATGTGTTTGCTCATTTTTGCTGTATCATTCCTCTTGGTTTGGAAAAATGTTTCTAAGTTTCATTGTTAAGCAAAGAATCTGCTTAAGCCTATGTGTGGTTGCCAGATGAGCATGAATGGAAAAACAGATTTTCAGAAGTGCTTCTAAAATAGCATTTGAGGCATTTCCGATTACACATGACGAGCTCCATAGCTTCTGTGTTAACACCAGAGAACAAAGAACAACGATGACTACTGTGTGTGTGTGTTTTGATGTAGTACTGTTCAGCCTTTAAATATGGATGAAAATTCTCACTGGCAGGCCCGGAAAGTCCTCTCCAGATGTCAGGGTTCGGTGGAATGGTCACGCCCCTGGTACGCAGCAAGAGCTCGAGCCTGCGGAGGAGGAAGAGAGCGGGGCGACATTCTACAGAGCGACAGACCTCTGTGGAGAAACAGAACGGAGAAGTCAGCACGAGCACGTCAGGTAAGCAGAGGAGGAGCAACGACAACCGCTCTGGTGTGTCGAAAGCATCGGATCTGCTGTCGTGTCTCCTACCACTGACGTCTCAGTTGCTTATTTTGCAAGCAGTGAATTAAACTATTGATGTGTTCTTGTGGATCATTGATGGTTTACCTGTCTCTTCAGATGGTGGAGGAGGCCCAGCTGCAGGTTGTGTGGAGCTGGAGGTGTGTCCTTGTGGAGGACCCCACACCTGGCTGGTCCCCGCCATGTTGTCCCCTCCAGAGTCTCTGCTCATGTCCTGCATCCGGAGAGGCAACTTCATGGAGGCACGGCAGGTGCGTGTGGCGAGCTGGACTCTTCAAAACCCTAACAAAAGTTGTCCAGATGGAATACCCCACGTGACGAGCTGTGGGCTCCTCCCCTCAGGTGTCTCTGGTGTTCGACCTGGACGTGTCGGCCTGCTGTGGGGAGCTGGTGTTCATGGAGCGCTACAAAGAGGTGCTGGTGGAGCTGGGCCGGGTGGAGCAGAAGATGGAGAGCCAGTCCATGTCTTCGTCCTCGTCCTCCTCGGAGGGTCTGGGGACGGCGGCGGCCTCGACTGCAGGCAGGAGTCGCCTGGGCAGCAGCGGGAGGTCCACGCTGCAGGCCATCGGCAGCGCCGCAGCCGCAGGTCCCACGTCTCTCATTTTATTAAGAGTCAGAGTTCATGTTCATCTGACCTATGTTACCGTAACGTTCCACCATGAGAAACTAGGAGATGAGAAAATAACCCAGGGCACCAAGTAAGAGAACTAAAAGGAAAGATTTGGGGTGTAAACAAAATGCATTTTTATTTAAAGTATAATTCACTTACAAAGCAAGACCAAGTTTCTCTTGCCTTCGTCTGCCACTTGTGAGTACAATGGAGACAGCTGTACAGAGAGAGAGGAAGAGAGAGAGATTAGGCATGGAAATGCCTAATTTTGGAATGAGAATAGAAACACCTTTCTCATAGATATGATGGATAGATCATGTAGAGATTCTCTAGATCATCACATGACCAGTTCACTGGAAAGGGATGGTGTGCTATGAAACGACATTGAAGTAAATCTAATTTAAGTAACTAATAATACAATGTTTTGGATGACCATCTTTCTGAAAGAGTCTTGCAAGACCAGATTTCACTAAAATAGTGGGATGTTGCAGGCTTAGGCGGCAAAACATAAACATTTTATAAATGTTCATTTTCTCTGGCTGTACCAGCTTCGTATCTGCATTGACGCGGTGTGTTTACCTCTGCAGGCGTGGCCTTCTACTCCATCTCTGACATCGCAGACCGTCTCCTCAGCACGCCCGCCCACCCCATGCCCTCGCTGGAGGAAGGCTACTGGCTGAGCCGCTGCAGCTCCGACCCCTCCGGCCTCCTCTACACCCTGCTGGAGGAGCTGTGCCCGGCAGCCATGGCCGCCTTCGACCTGGCCTGCTGCCACTGCCAGCTGTGGAAAACATCCCGGCAGCTGCTGGAGACGGCCGAGCGCCGGCTCAACAGCAGCCTGGAGGAGCGAGGTGGAGGCCGCGTTCACAGGGATGCCTGCGCCCGATGTGTGTGAGACGATGCTGACCGGGTTGTTTTCTCTGTGTGTGTGTGTGTGTGACTCCTCAGGAGTGAGAGTGGATCTGAAGGTTCCCCATTCTGAGGGGATCTGTGGAGTTCCTATGGTTTTGCAGCAGATCAGCAAGATCCTCAATCATTCTGCCACAAATAAAGGCTCCGTCAAGACAGGCAAGTCAAAACACACCATATACCTCCATCGTTATGGCCTAAATGTTAATGCTTGAGTACGATACTTTAATGGAGTTCTTAAGTGCAAAAATATGATTCAAACTAGTCCAGGGTGTCCCTGTGGTCTTAAAGTATTAAGAAGTCTTATGAGTTTATGAGGTTCTCAGTTTTGCTGGTATCAAGCCTTTTCCAAATAGCTGGTGACTGGTGTATTGATGGTGAATAATTGAGTCAAATTGTCACTTGTCACCAAAAATATCTTTTACTAAACTTTGCCTTGGGTTTAATTTATTTTCTGGAGCTTTGTTCCTTCCCAGCTGATCTGAAGTCTACTGTATGGTTGAGCTCTATAGATTCACTACACTGTAGTAAGTTCAAGATGTGGTGCTGACGGAGCAACTTGCAGCTTGAAATGGAGGTCTTCCAGGTTATTTGGAAGGACTTAAGCATTCCTGCAGATACCCTGTAATCACCCAGTGAGCCAAACACGCGACTGCATAGCCCCCTGTCCCTCCTCCCCTCCCAGTCAGAGCGGTTACAGTGTCATTCACACCGACTCCCTCTCCTCCCGTAGAAGCAGCCGGGGACGAGCAGGTGTCTTCCAGCCCGTTCGGCTGCTGCATCCAGGAGGTTCTTCTGTGCTGCCACCCGATGCTGAGCGAGGAGGGCATCGCGGCTCGGCTCGGCCTGGCCCAGCGCCTGGAGGCCACGCTGCAAGTCCTGAGCTCTGCCACAGAGGGAGCAGGTCAGAGATGTTGTTGCAGTTGACAGAGCGTCCTAAGGAACCAAGTCCTATCACGGGGTTACTCGATAGCATAAAATGCACTTGTTGTGGAGGGCTGTATCAGGTTCCAGCACCATTGTTGGGAATGAAAAACAGTGCAGACAGCACACACTCTAACACTAAGCATCTCTACTCTTAAGGCAATCAAAATATGGACAGAAAAATCTGGAAACAATATGGCTACCATGACAGTTATAACAGTGGATGGAGTGGGTGGCTAACAGATAATAATCCTCTCCTCTCTTAGAGGGCTGTGTGAGCTCCACCCTCCTGGCCCTCCTGGTGGAGCAGTCCTGTCTGAAGCAGTCGGAGCTGGACGCTCACCCCGTCCGCTGCAGCATGAAGCAGCTGCTCCGCTCTCTGGACCAGCTGTGCCCCTTCGAGCCGGACGCCGGGCTCAGCAGGCCCGACTACGTGCGCAGCTTCCTGGACTACGTCAACACGCTGGCGTCGGTGCTGGTGCGCAGCCAGAGCTCAGAAGGTAAAACCATTCGTCCTTCAGGAGAGGTGGCGTGCCTTCAGTGTCCCCTGGGACTCTTCTGGACCAGGGAAGGTGTCACTCCCATGTTTTAGTAGATCATATGAGCAGTTCTGTGTTATTAAAAAATTCTTGACCCCTCACTTTCTCCCGCCTACATTGTCCAAATTGATTTTGTGGCTAAAGCTGGCCAGTGTATGAACATAATGACCATACCAGACGCCATCAGAGTTTCTTCTTTTCTTTTGATGCCTGCTTTGTCCTGACCTCCTCTGACCTCTCTTGCCGTGTCTCAGATCATAGTGATGAGGTGAAGCTTGGGAATCCGCTGCTTGTGTTGCTTCAGTCGCCGTTTCAGCTGCTCTCCCACCTGCTGTTTGACAGACAGGTGTCCCCTGACAGGTAAACACCAAAGCCTCTAGTTCGCATGCTACTTTACTTCTGGACTGGGTGCCACTCCTGTGTCTAAAGGAGACCTTGAATAAAGTTTTCACGCTGGACTTGTTGAATGATGACTGGATCAAAGATGTACAGCAAGTGCTAAACAGTCTCAATATTTCAATGTCATTGCAGATCCTTAAAGACTAAAATAGACTAAGAACCAACTTCTGCCATTACTATGCTAAATGCTGCCAGCTTTGTTTAGTCCACTTTATATTTCACAGTGCAGCCTCATGTGAACATGTTATCAACACAGTTCATGTTAACTCGCATGCAATGTGTCGCACGGTTTTTGTGTTTTTTTTCACCTTTGATTGTAGAACAATGGTTCATTGCTACAGTGACAATGATTCATTAAAGCAACATCACATCCTCATTCATGAATCAGTTTCAGGTAGCAGCTGTCAGCTGTCGTTTCTCGAGAAATGTCACTGTATGTGTTCCTGGTTCCTGCTTCTGATTCTGGCTCAGACCCGGTGCCATAGCATACAGTGCCAGATTGCTCCAGTAGCCACTTGGTTTCGGAAAAACCTGCTGAACTCCATTGCAGTGACTGCCGATCAGTGTAACTTCTCTATTTCAGTTGCCAAAAAAGCAAAGAGCTGGCAGGTCTGTGCAGAAATGGTTCATGACATTCCCACATCTTAAGATAGGATTGTATAAAGGGGTGCAAAACGGTATCTGGCACATTTAGTGATGTAACCTACGTTCCATAGTTTCTATATTAACACCAGATTACAACAATTAATACTCCATTCAACCATTTCAGGTGTCCTTCATTATCACTGTTAAACCGTTAATGTCAAGGAGATGACAGAATAAAGGCGTACGCATTAAACCAGATACATTAAAGTTTTTGAGTGTTGTCCTCTGAACTAGTCCCTGTCCCTGTCTCCAGAGTCCTGACTCTGCTGCAGCAGGAAGCTCTGCGCCTGAGCGTGCAGCAGGTGATCGTGCAGCGGTGCTGCGAGGCTCTGCCCCTCTGGGTCTCCAGGCCCGGCGAGGACGCAGAGTCCAGTCAGGCCGAGAGGGAGGACGGAGCCTTCAGCGTCGCCAGCTTGTCCGTCCTGCTCCAGGAGACGTGTCGGGAACACATGTCCACTCTGGGGACCGGCCCGCCTCAGTCTGACAGCGGCTCCGAGTCCGAGTCCTCGGAGGACGACCCGTCGCCTTCGAGCGCGCTCCTCTCCACCTCCACCCCCTCCTCGCCAACCCATTCCTCCTCCGCCTCGTCCCCCCCGAGCTCCTTCCTCCTCACGCCTTCGGCCCTGTCCTTCCTGAAGTCCCGCTCCCCGCTCCTGGCCGCCCTGGCCTGCCTGAGCGCCTGTAAAGGAGAGGCCGCCCGGACGCAGACCTCCGTGTGGTCCGGTTATTTCCGCCCCAGCCGTAAAGAGGCCGTCCTGGACGGGGAGCAGATCTCCAGAGAGGCCGATAACCTCCTGAAGGAGTTCCCCATCCTCCGGGCGTACCTGCACACCATGGCCGAGCCGGTGCTGGGGCTGAGGGAGGGCGAGGACGCTCTCGCCGACCTGGGCGCCGTCGTCTGCGGGAAACCCATCGTGGGCCTGCTGCTGTCCGGTCCAGGGGAGGGCGGTGCTCAGGCCGTGGCTGCTGAGGCCTTCCAGAAGGCTCTCTCCTCCAGAGACCTGGGCCAAGCCCTCAGCCTGCTGGAGCTGTACGGGCAGGGCAGGGGCCAGCAGGGGGCGCTCAGGGACCGCCTGCTCGCCTGCTCCGCTTTGGAAGGTAAACGCATCAGAATCCAACCGACTCTGCCCTGTCTGCCAAGCAGTTACGCAACATCGTTATACAAATGTGAGGATGTTTTTGTTTTGGTGTTTGTTCTGGCATCTAAGTACACAGCACAGGAGCTCTATCAACAGAAAAAGGGGAGAACTATGAAACTGAAAGAAAATATATTTATAAAAAATGAATTATGAGAGTGAAATAATAAAGATAAATGTAGTAGAAAACTACAAGGAAAGGAGAAATTCATGCAGAAAAAAATTAGAGGTCCCATTTTGTTTAACATTTTGTGTTTTTTTTTTTCTTGCTCAACTGTTTTTGAGGCGACTTTAGAGATTTTGAACCATTGATCCTCTCCTCTCCTCTCCTCTCCTCTCCTCTCCTCTCCTCTCCTCTCCTCTCCTCTCCTCTCCTCTCCTCTCCTCTCCTCTCCTCTCCTCTCCTCTCCTCTCCTCTCCTCTCCTCTCCTCTCCTCTCCTCTCCTCTCCTCTCCCCTCTCTCCTCAGAGGGAGAAGGTGGAGGTATCGGGCAGCTGTTCCGGGTGCAGGACGCTGACCTGCGGGCCCGCGTGGCCCTCCAGGCCCTGCAGCGCTGGCCCCTGGCGTCCTGCCTGGAGCTGCTGGAGTTCTGCCTCAACGAGCCGGGCACGGACGCCGCGCTGAGGGCCCAGTTAGAGCTGAAGAGCAGAGAACTGGACCTGTACCACAGGGTAATTCTCAGAGCTCAGTCGAGGCTTGTTACTGGGAAGAGAAACGCTCGCACGCTAATAAAGCTGTCATGCGAGCTTGTAGAGATAGCTGGATTTAGAGATAGAGGTGTGTGTGTGTGTGTGTGTGTGTGTGTGTGTGTGTGTGTGTGTGTGTGTGTGTGTGTGTGTGTGTGTTTCTGTTGTGAGCTTATGTAACTCACGTCTGGCTTTTGTGAACCTGCGTGAGCTGCTTTTTTTAATGCAGGTGTGACACAGAACAAAGGTATGTGGGGCATCCTGCAGGAACAACAGCGTTTCGAGGGTTTGTCACTTATGTTTTTGTCTCCTCTGGCAGATGTTGAGTTTGTGCCCCGCGTTGCCGTGGGCGACCTGGCAGGAGCTGAGGACCGAGTCCAAAACAAACCCGGAGTTCGTGTTGGCGACGCTGCTGGAGGCAAAAGTAGGCACAGCCGCAAGCTGCTGTTTGTTTAACAGCCGCAGGCTGCAAACAGGATGTCAAATAAAAAATAAGATATATGCAGACAGCCCGACAACATCCGGGACTGACATTCGTCTCTGCCCCTGCAGGAGTTTGCTCTTTGCGCGCAGTGGGTGCAGCTGTATCCCGCGTCCGAGCAGCTGAGGCTGCGGCTGCAGACGGAGCACTTGCTTCATCTGCTGGAGAAGGGCCAGACGGATGAAGCCTTTCAGGTCTGCACCACTCGGCTCAGAGTGAAATCCATGGAATAAAGCTTTGATGAGTCTCCCAGGGATGGTGCTCGCCGCCACTCCTTCTAACAATGATGATCAGTTTGATTGGTTGTAGCTTCTTTCACAGAACTAAAACACATAAAATGCTGCACAGTGACAAATGATAGATGTATGTTCCCAGAGCCTTGTATAAAGGAGAACCTGTGTGTGCAGAGGAGATGCTGGAGAAGCATTAAGTTTGTTTTCTCCGTCTTTTTGTCCATCTTTTGCATCCACTCCTTGTTTATTTCCTTTCTTTCAGTTACTGGAAGGCCTCTCAGATTTTGTGGTGGGGTTGGACGTGTGTGAGCGTGCTCTGGACCGCCGGCCCGGCTTGGCCGCCTGTCACTTCCTGGCCGACTACCTCACGCTGCACTTCCAGAGGCAGGTGTCTCCAGCACGCCAGCGACACATCCACGCTCTCCACCTGGGCTCCAAGGTGTGTGACTGCGGAGAAGTGAAGTATCACCACTGTACGCTCATCTCGTCCTGAAACCAAAAGACAATAATCTGAACTGTGCCCATTATTACCATTCTGTTGAGGAGAAGTGTCCTCAGGATGATAATGTTGCACTGTCTCTGAAATCAAATTAAACAAAAAGTGTGCATTTGGTTCTTGATGTGAACTCGCTCGACATGAGCATCCTCTGAGTCTGGTGTTGTGCTCTCCAGCAGGTGCTGACTTTCCCTATTTGTCCAGTTGAGTTCACATGTCTGGGTGTCTGGGTTTTACTCTGCGCTGCAGATGCTGCTGACCCTGCCGCCGGCAGCCCGGCAGGACTACTTCCCCCTGCTGTCCGAGCCGCTGCTGATGCTGGAGCAGCTGCTGATGAACCTGAAGGTGGAGTGGGCCGAGGTGGCCGTGCGGACCCTGCGCAGCCTCCTGGTGGGGCAGGAGGCCGGCTTCAGCGCCCAGGACATCGACAAGCTGCTGGCAGACTACGCCTACAAGGCCCTGGACTTCTCCTGCGCCCCCAGGGAGAGGTCTCGATCAGGTCTGTGCTCGGCATCAGCCCACAGTTCGAGTAAATGCTCGAGCTTTACAAACTCAAGTTTGCAGCATTTTGGTGAAGTTTCGAGAGAGATGTCAGTGTCATTGCTCCTGGTTCTTCCTCAGTCTCCGATTCCTCCTTTGATTCAGGCTCCAACACTTAAGGCATGATGTGTATGTAGCTCCATAGCTGCATCAAAGCTCCAGAATGTTGCTAAATCCTGCTGTTAAGCAGGGGACACAGTCATGTAATCATTAAAGTTAGCTGCTGTGGTTGCCAGAGAGGCATGAAAGGGCACCATATCTTGCACAAACACACCCCAATATGTCCACAGCCAAAATCAGAGTGGCAAAAGGGCTGTAAAATAGCATCTGAGGCATTTCTGATGAAACCATCGCCTCCCAGAGGGGGATCCATAAATACTCCATTCAGCCATTCTGGGCTCCCCTCAAGTGCTGACAACAGGCTTGTTCAGACAAGTATGTAATCTGTGATGAGGTGTTTCTCCACCTGTGGCGTTCTTTTAGGTGCATGATACCCTTGGAAGTGCTTCAGCGTGTTACACACTAAGTAAAGTCCTTTATTTGTTAAAATGTTAAGTTAAATATTGTTGCTTTTGCAAAACAAAATCTGTAGTACATCACCATCTTGCTGTCTCCATCCTACATTGTGAATAATGAAAGAACTGTTTTGAGTATGTATAGACTTGTAAGATGATAGAAAAGCTCAAATGTGGAGCTCAAAAATACTTAAATTTCATGATCCTCTCAGCTCATTCTCCATAAAAAGCTGTTAAGACGGTATATTTTAGGCAGCACTGACAGACCAGGGCAGTGTGGCCCTCGGGCACAGAGAGGAGATCTGTTCTTGGCATGGAGTCAAAAACAAAATGTGCTCGCTTTTCAGGAGATGCTTCAGAAACGAAGTGCTTTAAAAATGTCAAACTCATAACTTATTCCACAGTCTGTTATACAAACGCACATGGATGTCCACGTGCCGCTGAAACGGGAGCGTTCCTTTCTCTCTCCAGGCTCCGTCGTCAGCCTCCAGGAGGCGCTGACGCAGTGTCCAGCCCAGGACAGCGCCTCCCAAAGCAGCAGCAGACTGGAGTCCCCCACAGCATCTGCAGGTGGGAGCATGTCTCACAGTGATGACATGATGCGTGCCAGCACACCCAAACAGCTTTGAGCGCGTTTCTTCAATATCCAGAGAAATTAATGAAGAATATTCCTCATTTCTGTGAAGCATAATGAGAACTTGGTCTCAAGTTTACCACTATTGCTCAAACGTCCAGCTCTTTTTCTCGGTTTGCATTCCCTGTCTCGTGTGTGCCCAGCAGGCAGCACCCCGACACACACGGCCTCCTCGGCCAGCGCGGACAGAGAGAGGGAGCGGGACCGCAGCTCCGGCGGGAGGAAACGCCGCTCGTCCGTCAAGTTCCAGCCGCCCGAGCAGCCGCCGGCCCGCAAAGACTGGGTGCCCGACACTAAGCAGCATGTGTGCATGGTGTGCCGGCGCGAGAGGTTCACTATGGTGAGAGGACAGAGCTGTGTCTGAGTAGAGACAGGCTAGCATCTGAACGAAACCTCTAGTGAATCAGTGCTGTAGTCTAAAACTAATTCTCCAGTGGACATGAATAAAAAGGTTTCAGTGTAAGAGCCTCTCTGGACCTGCTGATGCTTCTTTCTGCAGTTTGATCTTTGCTCCGTTAGATCTCTCTCTCTGTTACATCTCCAGCTATGGGCCTTAGCTTGCTATCAAAAGAAGCCAGCGCAGTGTTCTCCAGTATGGAAGCTGTAACAGCGGCTAAAAGCTGAAGACCATATTAAGAAAACTTTGAAGAATAAGTAGAAAGTGGAGGGATGGGATGATTTTGTAGTGGTTTGGAGCTATTGGTTAGACAGTGAAATGTACGGAAGCAAATTAACTAAATAAATGAATTGACTAGAAGTTACTAGATATGTTACCATGGCTTGAAATCGCCAGAATCTTCCAGAAGTCTGTTTTGCTAGTGCAAACCAAATGAAGGGGAAGCTGATCTGGTGTGAAGTTTTCTCAGTCATTGATGATTTCTCTGTCTTTTTTTTTCTGACTCCAGTTCAACCGGCGGCATCATTGTCGGAGATGCGGCCGCCTGGTGTGTCACGCCTGTTCGGAGCGTAAGATGACGGTGGAGGGCTGCCCCGAAGACGAAGTCAGAGTCTGTGACCAGTGCTACGCCTACTTTCACCCAGGGTCTGACCCCACACGTTACATTACAAACCTGCACAGTTTAAGAAGATCCTGTTTTAATAACGCAGGGACAGAATTCTGCATGCAAGCTAATATGGAAACTTCAAACTCAAACTCTGCCTGTTTCCTTTTCTCTCCCCATGTGCAGCTCTGACGATGAGCTGGAACCAGCTGAAGGTAAATTTCGCATTCAGAAGCTTTCTTTCCTAGTCTTGACTCTGGTGAAAGCATGATGTGGCACTGACCGCCTGCTCCTCTGTCTCCGGGCAGTGGCCGGCAGCCCCGCGGCCTCAGAGGAGGCTCTGGACGGGATTCTGCATCTGCCTGAAGTGGTGCAGCAGCAGATCCAGCTCAGCGCCAATCCTGCAGAGAACCAGCTGCTCAGGAGCGAGTTCTACTACGAGCAGGTCTGCATTTTACAGAATGAGGATGCCTAACCTCGCACATGCAGTAAGAACTAACCCCGGCCATGTTGACCCCCCCCCCAGGCCCCCAGCGCGTACCTCTGCGTGGCCGTCCTGTCTCTGCACAGCGACCAGGGCGCCTGCGGCCACCAGCTCATCGCACACTGCCGCTCCCTGTCCCGCAAACTCACCAACCCGGAGGTGGACGCCTGCCTCCTGGCAGACATCATGCGCCAGCTGCTCTTCAGCGCCAAACTCATGTTTGTCAAGGTCGGACGCAGCCAGGACCTCGCTCTGTGTGACAGGTGAGGGGAGTGGTGGGCGGGAGGGGGGGGGCTCAGTGACAGTGACCGTGTCTGAAACTACCAAGGAGTAATGCAGAGTCACCCCGCGTGGGACAAAACAAAGGTTTATCTCATCTCGTCTTATCTTGGAGTGATTGCGGCTGAGAGCGATGGAGCTTTTGACCAGGTGTAACCTCTTTCACAACACGGCTGTTTACGGCTGTGAAGCTGCAGGGGAAATCACAGGTTTCCATCGCACACTGTAATCAAGCTCACTCCATGAAAGGCGGGAGCCTGTGTGTGTGTGTGTGTGTGTGTGTGTGTGTGTGTGTGTGTGTGTGTGTGTGTGTGTGTGTGTGTGTGTGTGTGTGTGTGTGTGTGTGTGTGTGTGTGTGTGTGTGTGTGTGTGTGTGTGTGTGTGTGTGTGTGTGTGTGTGGGGTGAAGTAAAGACAGGATGCAGCCGTTAGCAAGCGAGCTGGCAGCAATTTGAAGCTCACACCCATATGCAATCATGTGTTGAAAGGGGGAAAGTCATGAGCTCCTCTATGACAACAATCTGCTGTGGAAACAGGCACAGTAGCCACCAAAGCTAGGGCGATTCTTTTTGGATAGTAGTCCATGAACCTTTTGATCATTTTCTCAGCAAATGATACGTTAAGTGTGAAAGTTTCACCATGGCCATGGAAAGGTCCTTAAATGCTTTTATTTGTTTTTAACTGAACTAGATGTATTGTTCTGTCACATACGACTAAAGAAAGCAGAAACTTAATATAAACTTAATACAATATTCACATTGAAGAGGGTGAGAGCAGAGGATTCTGAGTGGATTTCTTACAATCCTTCTCAAAAAGTGTTTTAAACACTACAATTGACTATGCCATTATTAAAATGGTTTGATTTACGTTATCAATTGAGAACCTCTAGAGGACCCAGTCCTGACAGGTTTTGGCAAAGTGACGAATGCAGCTCCAGTCTCCTCACAATGAGACAATGATGCGCCGCTGGTTGATAGACGCTTGGCTCCCTTCACCAGCGCGTTGCTGTGACGCCTGCAGCTGTGAGTGCAGTAAACAGAGCCAAAAAGAGGCCAAAACAGCAGAAGGGTGGATGGCGATTCTCTACGGTTTCATCTCTACAAGGGATTATTGTTGGTACGAAACATCAGCCAACACGGCCTCAGTTTTGGGCTGGTACCCCTGCAGATCGGCCGGCTTTACTGAATCACAACGGCTCTGGTCACAGGAAGTATCAGACGAGGCAGATCTGAACCCTCCGACAGCCATTTCATGCCTGTGTGTCTCAGTCCAACTTGGTTGGTTTGTTTTTTGCTTTTTCCATCTTCCCTTTGTGTTCCCACAGTTACATCAGCAAAGTGGACGTGCTGAAAATCCTGGTGTCGGCCAACTACAAATACATCCCGTCTCTGGACGACATCCTGGAGACGTCGGCCGTCACGCGCCTCCGTAACCAGCTGCTGGAGGCCGAGCACTACCAGCTGGCAGTGGAGGTGGCGCCTCACTTCACTTTTTTAACTGAGTTTTACAACCCTGGTGCTGTTACGTAAGCTGCAGCCGCTGGCAGCTGTTGCATATGTAGCCGCTGATTGCGAACAAATTTGCTCAGTAGTGGGGGTGTGTCGAGGTGTAACTTTGATTCTTGCACCTCAGACTACATTACGTTGTAATCTACATTACCTGATTACATTACCTGTTATAAGCATTTCACGCTGATGACTTATCATCAGACGAGGCGCCCTCAGGCTACTCAGAAACTCGAGTCAGCTGTCTTTCAAAACCGTGTGAGTCCACGATGAGGCTATTATTCTTTAGATCATGTCATCTAATGTTTGAGTTGTTAAACCTCCTTTTCTCATTCTTTACAGTCCACTCAAACACGTCTTTTACATTTTTTTTTATATTCTTCTATTTTACTATTTTACTTCCTGGTCTGATCTGATCATCCTCTTACGTAAGGTGTCTACCAAGAGCGGCCTGGACCCCGGCGGCGTGTGGCAGGCGTGGGGGATGGCGTCCCTCAAGGCGGGGAACCTGACCGGAGCCAGGGAGAAGTTCTGCCGCTGCCTGAAGGCCCCACTGGACCGCAACCAGCTCAACCTGGGCCCCGTCCTGCTGCAGGAGGTGGTCCAGCACCTGGAGACCCACGTCCAGCCCTGCACCAGCTCGGTAGGGAGGAGAGCACTCATCATCCGAGGAGTCTTATCTCACATACATTACATTAGTCATGCAAAGTGACCCACATAGGAGGGAAACAATCAACCTACATTTGCAGACATGCTGCAGATTAAGACCCTCATAACAGCCCCTAAGATAAGATAAGTAGTTTATTAAGTAGTTTGCCCGTCAGCCAAAGTCACACAAGTCAGCAAAGTCACATTCCCGATACACAACACGGAGTCTTCACCCTGAATGATAATAAGAGGTAGCTGCAGTAAACAATAAGTATAGAAGTGTGAAACATAGACAAATATATACAAAATATTAACCAGTAACTCTATGTATGTCGTATCACTCTGTGCAGGACAGGAAATTATTACATAACACAGTAACATAAACTTTAAAAGCAACAATAAAGAATAAATAATAAAAACTAACAGTAGGAAACAAATGAGTTAAGAAAAAGGTTGGAAAAACACTGATGAAAATAAGTTATAATTATTAGACAGTTATAATAATAACTAGTAATATTACTTATCAAGAAAATTGTAATTGCATCAAGTCTAGCAGACGCTGGTAGGATGGACTTCCTACAGAGTTTCTACAGAGGTAGAAAGTAGGTAGTGGCTGTTCTCATGGTCACCTTTTATCTTGCACTGGAACCTGTTGTACATTACATACAGCACACTACAATAGATATTTACAGCTGCAAATAGAAGCTGCAGGCAGCATAAAGCGTGTTCTCGCCTCGTACATACAACCACAGGATAACAGAGAATTGTCTCCAGACGAGAGGATAGATCTTAGTGTTAAAAAGCTTTGCTTCTAAAGTGAACAAGTATTGCTTTTCATGCAAAGCAGAAAAAGAAATCCACTTCAACTTGAAAACATCACTGTAAGGTCACTATTCTACCGTCCATTTAAGTGTCTTTGTGCAGTTTTATGTATGTTCCTGCATGTTTTACATCTTGTGTCAGGTGCATGCATGTTGTACTGTACAGAATGTACAAGACCTCCCAGCGTCTGGCTCTGCTAGGCGACACTGTTGGAATCTGTCATGCATTGTTTCAACTAGGCATAGCTGCGTCACACAGGCAGGAATGTGTGTGTGTGTGTGTGTGTGTGTGTTGTCTGTCAGATCGAGTTACAGTGCATGGGAGATTCCAGCACTGTCATTGTTAAGTATGTGTGAACCTGTAGTGACACCGCTTCAATGCAAACGATGCAAAATGTCAGTCAGAGAGCTGCAGCAGGAACAGAGCTGTGTATTAAAGAGGATAAAGACGTGTGTGTGTTTCTGCCTGGTGAACCGTGTTTCAGGGCCTCAGCGAGGACATCCTGGCATCTCTGAGGGAGCTGGAGGACGTCCTGAGTGAGACGGGAGCTGCGTATCAGCCCGAGGCCCAGGCCGCAGGCAGCAGCATCCTCCACCTGGAGTGTCTCTACTACCTGAACATGTACGGCACCCACCTGGCTCTCATCAGCTTCCACATGCGCCACGAGCGCATGGCCGAGGCCATGACGCACCTCATAAGCAAGGTGAGAGTCCTGCAAGTCCGTCACCAGAACGTAATCTGGTACTTTTCCCAAAAATAAGGGGGAAAACACAAAATATTCATGTTAAAATCTTAGGAAAATAACACAAAAGTGGACTATTATAATAAAATGCCATTCTAAATACTGGGCTTTTCTTATTGCACTCAGTAAACCATTTTGGAACAGTCACTGTGAATAAGTTGGTATTTCCACCCTTGGCGTTTTTTGTACCATTTGTCGAGGTGTTTGAAGCTTTCTCCTTGTTAGTTACCAGTATAGTATCACTTCAAATGCTTTGGCATTCCTTCTATAGTTTATCCTTTTATAATACAGGTAGGAATGAAGAACCATAATACAGGTATTATAGAGATGAGCTCGAACACACCCAGGTTGTAACGGTTTGGGTGCAGTGGAAAATGAAAGATTTAAAACTATGTTCCTGAAGCCAAATAGCTCCACAGAAATATAAATATCAGTGAAATATTGCACTGAAAGACACCAGAGATGTAACTTAAGGTGAGGGTCACGACTCCACGAGATGATGAAAGAGGAGGGTGAAACATGCTGTGTGTGGAATAAACATCCATCACGGCCTAATCGTTTGGTTTCATTTGATAGAATGCATCAGAGCAGTACATAGCTGCCAGCGTTTGTGTGAAAATAGACGTCACAGTCATCATCTTGTGGTGTGGTGTTATCTGTAATCAGGATATCATCTGACCTCACTCTGGACCACATTTATTTTGTTTTTTTGGGCTCAAAACTCAAAACAAGTCCATGTGACAGAGGTTCATCCTGGGGTGACTCTTCATCAGGCCACAGATAGAGTAGAACAGAATAGAACAAATAGAAGCTAGAATAGAATCTCTTATTTTGTCATTGTAAGACATACAACAAGATGTGCCAAGTGCCAAACAAGCCAGTGCATAAACTACCAACTATAAACTATTATACTTAACTGCATTAAAACTGTAAAATTGACTAAGAGAAATAGGACAGACCATGGCCGCTTTACATTCTTGACAATTTTCCAGGAGTGTCCGGACGAGGTGTTCCTGGAGGGCGTGCTGCAGCCCAGCCTGGAGCGGGGGCGTCTGGGAGCGCTGCAGGCCATCCTGGAGAAGCTGGACCCCAGCCTGGAGTCCTGCAGCCGCTACCTCATCGCCTCCTGCCAGTTCCTGCAGCGCCGCGGATACTACAACACGCTGTACCAGCTGCAGCAGTTCATGATGGTCAGACGCTCCGGGCCCCCAGCATTTCACACTGGAACCATGAGTTTAAATAAAAAATAGATGAACAAAGATAATCCAGGCCTCAGTCTGGTCTAGGTTTGAGATTTAGCAGCATAACGGAGGGGATGTCCTGTTTTCCCAGAGAGACAAAGAGACCAAACAATGACAGATGTAGGGATCAAATGGACAGTTCTGACATAGAAACACTCTTAAACATTTATCTAGAGTTTGATTTATCTGTCTAGTTTTGTAGGAGTTGCAAAGGTCTGGGAGGTATCCTTCTCTAGAATAAAATTATACTAGATGGTGCTCATTATTATCAGGTGTCAAAACAAATCAAGATAATTCAGGATTGCACTCTCCAGGTGCCTCTCAAAAACATCCCATATCATATTAGATCAGCCATATATGAGATAGATTTGTCACAGGTTGTTGAAAAGTCTGTCAGTAGTAATCTGTGAAGTGTGGTTTCCTCAAACAGGACCACGTGCGTGCGGCCATGACTTGTATCCGGTTCTTCACACATGGAGCCACCTCGTACCTGCAGCTGGGAGAACAGCAGGTACTGTCTCCTTTTCTACAATTCTTCTGAAGAAGACTGTTCTTTCCCTGCTCCTGTGATGAAGCTGCGCCTGCTCTTGCCTGTGTGTGCAGCGCTGGCTGGTCAAAGCCAAAGAGCATCTGAAGACGTTCCTGCAGGAGCAGCAGGGTCGAGCGGCCGGGAGGAGGAAGTCTCAGGTCAACTCCTTCAGGAAGACCATGTCGTCCAGCGACGTCTCCAGGTGATTAAAAGCAAGGGGGTAAACCTGCCGTTTAGTCTGATTAGAAGCAAACGTGTAAACTTCAATCTTGATCAATCCTCATTAAGTAAATCCCAGTAAATCCTGTTAGTGGTCAACGAGTCACTGGAATGCGTCAGAGCTATATGTCAGAGCTGCTCGTAACCCTAAACCCATCCGCTTGTTCTACAGATTTTAAGTGGACGAATGCTTCTTCTATCCAATGTTTCTCTGAGTTAAAAGGGACAAAATAACTGAAACAGGAAGGAGCAGCTGGTAGAAACCCCCTGTGACTCTGGCTCCTCTTCCTCAGGCACATCAACACGATCGAGCTGCAGCTGGAAGTGACGCGTTTCCTGCACCGCTGCGAGTCCGCGGCCTCCTCCAGGTCTCCGCTGCCCAGTCCTCCCACCCCGAAGTCCCACGGCTCCAGTTCACCTCCCACTCTGTTCGGGGGAAGCCCCATGAAGGTGGAGGTCGCCTGCAAGGTCGGGATCCCGCTGTGACCCTCTGACTGTCTGAGTTTGTTCAAATGGCTTTCCACAGTCACTGCTGAGAGCATTAGATAAGAGATTTTCCACCTGGATGTAGACGATAATGGTCGGTCGTAATGATATTTGTTGAACAGAGATGAAGAGATGCACCCTCATAGTGTGGCACTTCAGTTAAGTTGCTATAGACAGAAGCAAAATGATTAACATAATGAGTGAATGAACTCTGATTTAGGATTGTTTTCAGTGTTATGATGATGATGGATATTCTGCTGCGTGAAATATGAAAATGAAATAAGATGTTTTTTTGTTTTGTGACTACAGGTGATGCTCGGAGGGAACAACATAGAAGGATTTGGCGTTGCCTACAGAGTCATACAGGTAACAGAGATGCGCTCAAACAGACCCTCATTACAAGAGTAAAACAGCTGATGCTCCATGTAAGATTCAAGATGGCGGCGCCCTGTGAGCCAAACCCCTGGCTCTTCACAACCCACTCTCTCTCTCTCTCTCTCTCTCTCTCCCTCTCTCGTCCCACCTCAGGACTTCCAGCTGGAGGCCCAGGCCGTGTACGTCCGGGCCGGGCAGCGCCTCGTCCGGCAGAGGCAGTACGCGGCCGTGAGGCAGCTGCTGAAATGTGTGGGGGAGTCAGGCACCGCCACCAAGAACGACTGCGACACGCTGATCCTCAGCTTCGTCTCCGTGGCAGATAAAGGCCCGGCCGACGTGAGTCCGAGAAAACACGTGACCAGATAGGGGAGGACATCCTGAGTGCAGGCATCATGATCACTGTCTGATTTTATATATTTATTTATTTTTAGGCCAAGGAGCTGGACAGCCTCATCCTGGAGACCAAGAGCACAGAGAGCAAGGTACGAGTCCAGTCCTGTCCATGCATGAATCCCTCTGGTTCGTCCGTCACTCTTACCAGCTGCTTTCACCTCTAAGACATCGGTGTCAGCAGCAGGAATTGGGTTGAGAATCATCACTGGTTTCAATGACTGAATTTAAGCTGAATTCAGAATTGAGGTCGCAAACACGATCCGGGATTTCATTTCACATTTGAATATGAAGGAAATGGACTTAACTTTGGACTTTTTTCTTGAGACAAGATAGAAGAGAATTACATGATTACATTAATGCAAAAGTTACCTTCATTCTTCATTCTTCTTCATTCTTATGAAAACAAATGGAGGAATTATTTTACATTTATATATATGTATGTATATATATATATATATATATATATATACAGTAGATCCATACAACATCCATTTACTGTGTTCCACAACATCCAATTTACGTAGATTATATTCTTCATCATGTTTTAACTAATTTTGGCATTAAAATTTAAATGCACTAAAATGGATTAAAATGCATTTTAATCAATGTTTTAACGTCAATAGTATATTTCTGCATTGATATGTAAGACAACTGAGCTCTGACATTAAGTGATGTTACACTGCCCTTTTTCAAGTAGAGGGTCGCAGTTATTTCCTGGAGTTTCCTGGAACATACCATAAGTAATAGTCATTTTTCACAAATTTTTTTTCTTTACTCTTTTTAGTCAGGCCCTGGGTCCTAACCAGAGACTGAGTGTGTGTGTGCGCATGTCTTTTACTGCCCGGCTCGTTAGCTGACGGTGCAGCCCTCTGGTTCTGGTCCTGCAGATCAAAGCCTACCTGCTGTGCGGCAAGCTGCGGCCCGCCTACCTGCAGGCGGTGAAGCTGGACTCGGGCCGGGCCGGGCCCCTGGTGCAGGACGTCCTGCAGGCGGCCGAGCAGGCCCAGGACTCCGTCATGCAGAACATCTGCCGCCAGTGGCTGTCGGAGCACCAGAGGAAGTCCAGCCAGGGGCAGCAGCAGCAGCAGCAGCAGCTGCAGGGTCGGCCCAGCCCCAGGTGAAAGACCAAGACCACAAAGGAAAAAACAACAACAAGGGATCAGACTGGAAAAACGGGAGGAGAGCCAGGGTGTTCAGATGCCACGCGGCTCCTTCTCCACTTCTCCACAAAGCCAGAGTGAGAGAGAGAGAGAGGGAGGGAGGGAGGGAGGGTGGGTGGGCAAAGCTGCAGATCGATTCACAATCGATAATCCACGTTTGTGTTTAAGCAGAAACTTTAAAAAAAAACCCTGAAGATGTGTTTTGAGTTTATGCGGCCTTCCTCCACCACCCCCATCCCCACCCCCACCCTCACCCCCCCCCCCCCCCCGTCTGGGACCTGTAACCAGTCACCGCCGTGCTTTATTCCCGCTGCCAGACACATTTAGCTGTTATCTCTCATCTGCAAAAGTAGCCGTGAGGGAAAGTGTAACCGGAGCGACTAGTATTACGTAAGGGCCTATCTGTTACTCAGTATTTGACTAAGATTAATCTCCTACCTCAGCCAAAAGGGAAGATATCTTAAAGTGACAGGAAGGCCTCGGACTCGGACTTCGTTTATGTCCTTAACATCTGTGTGTGTGTGTGTGTGTGTGTGTGTGTGTGTGTGTGTGTGTGTGTGTGTGTGTGTGTGTGTGTGTGTGTGTGTGTGTGTGTGTGTGTGAGTGAGAGAGAGAGAGTGAGATTTCTTTTACTCAATGTTACAAGGTGTCCACTGCCTCTAAACGGTCGAAACGAGATGCCACTGCGGCTTGAGCAGCTGTTTTAACCAGACATTGTACAGCACACGTTTTACGGCCAGCCTTCAGGGTGTGCCCTCTTCTCGCTAAGGGACAGGACTCATCCGATTTTACGGGCATTCAAAGATGTCGGAAAAATGTACACGAAGGAAAACAAACAAAAACGAAGAAAAGAAGACATTCTGGATCGGATACAGAAAGGGACGCACTGCTGTTTTATGTTCTGAATGAAGTTATTATTGCATCCTGTAGAATCTCTCTAGTGGTTGGTTTTCTCTCCGGATGGCGAGTTTTATGTCTCATCGTGTACGTGCGCGCTCACCACTAATTTTAAAACATTTTCCCGTTTTGTTCCCAGTTTCTAATTAAAGACTGACTCGCAGTAATGTCTACAAGAAGGGACGTCCGTAGTTTTCTTTTAACGTGCGATAACCCGAGGCGGCCCAGACACAATAGCATTGTCAACCACGAAATCTGATTTTTTTTTTTTTTTGTTGGTTGTTTTAGTTCATTTCCATGACAATCGTCTCCACGCTGAAGCTGCCTTTAGAAGGATACCAGAACACTGTGCTGTGCCTTTGTCGTGCTTCCCTCCTCGGCTCGCTGTGTGTGTGTGTGTGTGGGGAGAGGGGGGGTGAGGAGGTGTGAGGAGGTGGGGGGAGGCGGCCTGGGAGACGTGCGGTTACACGGAGATTCTTGCACTCTAATTCTTCTTAACTCGGACTGTTGTCTCATCACTGCCGCACTTTAATACTTTAGACGAATTGTTTTTGTTGTAAAATGTGTGGGAGGGCGTCCCTGTGTCTGTGATGCGGGGACACAGGATGATTTTGAAATGTGACTGATCCCTCAAACCACTGTAAAGACGAAATAAATAAATAAATAAATGAATAAATAAAAACTGGAACATCAGGCTCGATGCTGCCCACTTTCTTTAAATGACACAAAACTTTGAAACACTTCAGGTAGTTACCTTGAGGAATAGATATAGATAGATGGATAGATAGATAGATAGATAGATAGATAGATGGATAGATGGATAGATGGATAGATAGATAGATAGATAGATAGATAGATAGATAGATAGATGGATAGATAGATAGATAGATAGATAGATAGATAGATACTTCCTCAGGGAAATTCAGGTAGTTTAATATGAGGACTGGAAACGGGGACACAGGTCTGATGTTTTTGCAGCTATAAGAACAAACAGACTTTTACTCCACATTTCTCCGCTCACGCTCCTCCCACTTCTCTGCTGTTATGCACTGATCTTTTTTTCAGCCATTGTTAGAGTTTAGCAGGACACAAACATTCCTCTGACTCTGTGGTCTGTGGTCCTTCTTGTGTGTGGCTGCAGTTTCTCCAACTGCTCCTGCTAAATTGTCTCTTCATGTGAGTGACAGAGTGAATGGGGCGTGTGTCTGCACCCTATGATGGACTGGTGACTAGAGCTGCAACAAAGACTACTAAAATAATCAACTATTTGTCCATTTAAGAATTTTTTGGAAACATTTTCTGGTCTCAGGTTTTTAAACATGAATAATTTCTGGTTTCTTCAGTCCTCTAGGACAGAAAATGAATAAATGAGGTTAAGAAAAAAGCATCCAAAGACCTTTTCTTGGCCTTTTTGTGAAGCCAGTGTTGAATATTTTCACCCCTTTACTGATAATGGATGGACAGACACTTCTTTCTAGTAATATTCCCCTTTATTTACATCGATTGTAAACATTCAACTCTTAACATGACTGTTGTGTAGTAGAAGGCATGTTTCACTTGTATAAAACACAGACTGTAAACTCTTGGCAACCTTGTGAATACTGCAAGGGAAACATGAGGGATGGAGATCCTTTAAAAATGTAAAACTGTAGAGATCCTCCAGGAATGTGCAGTTTCTGGCGATGCAGATGGATAAAAACTTTTTGCAAAAAACTGTTTGCAAATATTGCAATGACTCGACTCGAACTCCGGTGAGGCTGAAATAGAAAAGACCCTCTCGTAATCTACATCACCTACAGTTATCACAAAAATACATCTATGTAATTCTAGCGGTTATCATGGCTCAGACTGACGCTGATCTTTGATCGTTATATCTCTTTTTTTTTTTTTTTTCCTTTTAAGCGACCTGGCAACACCGCGAGAAGCCCTGCTGTTTGTTTAGAAACGCTGGCACAGAAGTCAAGCGATTTAGCTGCAAATTCTGGAGAAATAAACAAAAAACTACGCTCGAAAAAATAAGTCCTCAGAATGGCTTAAAACGATACTCTGTTTCTTATTATTGACTCAGTGGCATCAGATAAGTTCTAAATGGGTGAGTGGAGTTTATGCAACTTCACTACTTTATTTAACTAGAAGATCTGGCTCTAATCAGTTAAAAATGAGTAATAAATGAAATTGCACACACTTAAATCAATTATTTAAAACTTACTCTAAGTTTACTTTAAGCCGATTCTAAGAAATCTGACTATCTGAGGAGTTACTTGACACAGTTGCCTGGAACCCCTTGACATTTTGAAGTCAGTCTGAGGCTTTATTTATTTGAGTGTACTGGATTAAGATGCTGGTCTTGTACCCTGGCTTGACCATCAGAGTATCCTACAGCAGTACAACACACCCAGTTGCTTTTTTTTTTTTGCCTACACTGGATTCACATTGTTCCACAAAAATATAGAGTCCAAAAAGTTATTTGCACTTTACAGGATAATACCGTTGAGTAGTTTTGGTTTGAGTACTCAAGTTATTATAATGTAATTGCGGCGCTGTTACAAAAAAAAGCAACTTCACACGACAGTACTTCTGACAGTTTACCTGACTGCTCCTCGGGCGAGAAAAGTTCAAAGTACAGAACATCGAGAGAAAAAAAATTAATGAAATGACTGAGAGCGGAGAGGATAAGGACTCCTTGGAGAACTTAGAGAGAGAGAGAGAGCGATAGAGAGAGAAAGAGAGAGAGAGATGGCTGTTAAAAGTTGAATCAGTCCCACTCGATGCCGAGCAGCTCGCAGCTGACGTCCCACAGCCTCCTCGCCGTCTCCTCGCTGCGTCCCTGCGGGGCCACGAAGGCGGGGGCGCAGTCGCTGAAGTGAAAGCGGAGACGGGGACTCGGTTATTACATGAGGGCCACTGGCAGCGTGAGTCATCGCACTGTGTGTGTGTGTGTGTGTGTGTGTGAGTGAGTGTGAGATCGTGATCTGGCCTCATGATTCATCTCATCAGGCAGTGCAGACCCCAGGGCGAAACATTAACCTGCCCCTGTTTGAGCTGCTTGGCTTTTATAAACAGGGAGAAGTGGAGAGAAACGAAGGGAAGTGAGCAGATTGCTGTGCTTAAAATAGTAAAAAAAAAACCATATATATATATATATATATATATAGAAAAAAATGAATTTTTATTATGATTTTTTTTATTTTGTGCACATAATTTATTGCAAATTCATTTATTAATCCTCTGAAGACTCTGAATGAAAAGTTAATCAAGATTTTAACCCAGAATGTCAAAAACTATATCCTACTATATCCTGCTCTTTCTCATAGGACAACACAGTCATTTGTGCGTACATAATTTACTGTGTACATAATGTACTTCAGATATGTTGCTTCAACTGAGAAAAATATCACCATATGGGATTAAAATAGTAGATCAGACAAACAGAGTTGAACAGGCCCGTTCCTATTTTCAGTGTCACCTACAAGAAAAACAGTTACAACTCTGGAATCTCACACACTGACATGCTATCAGCTTTAGCACAAGCTAACCATCTTGTGGGGAAAAAAAAGTTACTGTTTTATCAAATAATGGAACATAATCTGCTTCATAGGGATGTGAAAAATATAGACATCATTCAAACAGAAGCGAAACTGACTTTTCATTTTCTAGTTTCTATATTCAGTGTTTCTGTCTCAGTGTCCTTTGGTTCACAAGAAAAACCGAACGGCCCGACTGTAAAGTGTCTTTTTCTGTGTCACACTCTGTTTCCCATGACTATTAAATATTTAAACATGTGTGGAGGAAGATTGTCCCACATGGCCCGCCAAGGCGACTCGAACTGACTTTGTTAATCCCCGATGGGGATGATTAAGACGCTCCTGGATGTGACGGAATTCGCTCTGGACGTTCGTCCTCCTCTCAGATCGAAGCATCACGTCCTGTCTGACGCCACCGGGTCGGAGCTGAACGGCGTCCACGATTGGTTTCACAAATGAATTATGCATCCCATCCCATACGCCTCAGCTGTGCCCTGCATTTAGCGCCAGTTGGCAGACTATAGAGGCGCCCTCAGCGTGTCGTCCCACGCGCTCGACACAAGTTTCCCGGAAGCAAAAAATAACAAATCGAAACTTAAAGCCTGCAAACTTTCTGATGGAAAAACCATGTCGGAGTCACTGATGTAGATCAAAGCTGGCGGACGTTATCACTTCGGTCTCTTCGCGGGAGTTTTGACGTTTGAGTTTGAGTTGCGTTAGAATTTCGGAAAAAAAAATAACATTAATAAATGAAAGGAGGACGAAGCTGACAAACGGAGGCACTTTGCGTGCACGCCTGCGTGTGTGCGTCCTACCTGAAGTGCTTCCCAGAGATGGAGTGCAGCTCCTCGGCCACAGCGCAGTAGATGCTGGTCTGCGCTCCCTCCCGAGGCGTCTTCAGGAACATGGAGAAGACGGTGAAGAATATGGTCATGAGGGTGGAGTGCCGGGTCAGGTCGGAGTTCACCGTGCCCGGGTGGACGGAGTTCACCGTCACGTTGGTGTCTGCCGGGACAGAAGTATGAGTTGGAGGTGCTCTTCAGGAGAATCTGACATCCCAGGTCAAGGTGTTATAACTCTAATAAGTATAATAATATATATTTTTCATTATTTTGTTGTTGCTATTTGAACTAATACCAGCTCATATTTTATATTTATCTTAACTTTTTCAGCTTTGTTTTATCTTTTTATTTTTTTAATTTTACTAATTTTTGGTTCAGTTACGTTTAGAATCACAGAGTCCTGCAGCAACTAAATAATAAAAAACCAGAACATCTGTAACATTAATAAAATAGACTAGAATGAATAACGATTGCACAAACTCAAAACTTAAAGAAAAGTTATCTTGTGTGCACAAGACAGAAATGTCACTTTAGTAGCTCTGCAGTTCTCATCTCATTCCTGTTTCCAGTGTCTTTAAAAAATCAAAAAAGATTAAAAAAAAAAACTTTTTGGAACATCACTCAAAGAAATGCTATTAACTTTAACACATGTTAATTATCATGTGGGAACTGGTCGTTGTTTTGTTAATCCAATACAAAAAAAAAATTGCTCTGTTTACCTCTGTGATTTTACAAGTTGTATTTTGGCATAGCCACTAACTGCTGACTGGCCCCAGAGCTTGGCTCACACTCACACTGCTCCTAGCAGCTCATCTCTGTGTTTCCTGCCCCGCTCTCTCTGTTCCTGTACCTTTGAGCCTGCGTGCCAGCTCCCGGGCGAACAGCACGTTGGCCAGCTTGCTCTGGCAGTACGCCAGGCCGCTGTTGTAGCTGCCCTGGCTGTGCAGGTCGTGGAAGCGGATCCAGCCGAAGTTGTGCGCCAGCGACGACACCACCACAATCCGGGCCGGCGCGCTGCGCTTCAGCTGCCCGATGAGGAGGTACGTCAGCAGGAAGTGTCCTGGGGGGGGGGCAAACACACACACACACACACACACACACACACACACACACACACACACACAGACACACACACACACATACACACACACACACACACACACACACAGAGTTTAGAGCTGGGCGAAGAAACAACAAGAGACTTGAGGCTGTTTAATTATTGAGAGGTATAAAGCTTTTGTTTATGTATGTCGAGGATGGGGAGGTGGATGTAAAGAAGCACAAACTGTATTCAGCTCAGGGTCATGGAATATTACATGCATAAAGGCCCATGAAGGCCTTTCAAAAAACCTTGAATACTATTACTATTTCAAGCTGTAATCAGCAGCACACCTTTAGCTTACTAACCAGTTGTAGTTTGGAATTAAATCTATGGAGCGCAACCATACAACAGACCTCAGATCAGCTGGGAGGGAGCAAAGCTCCACAGACAAGGTTAAAGCAAAGGAAAAGTTTATTTAAATAAACCTTTGGTCACAACAAGTGACACTGACCCCCAACTATTCATCATAAACACATCAGACTTTTTGTGGTCAAAGTATTTAGAAAGAGCTTAAATACCAACACAATTTAATACCTCATAAAAAGAGATTTTAATATGTTTCAAGGGCTTAATTTTTCCACAACCGATTTATCAACTTTTATATACTTTTTATAAACCATTAGACAACTTGTATAAGGTGATAATATTTTATTACTATGATTGACAGTGAAAAGATAGACAGATGTGTGTGTGAACAAGTGTGAAAACAGAATTTCATTGTTGTAGTTGATGGAGAAGGAGCCGATCAAAAAGCAGATTTCTACAAAACTGCAATTTATTTATCGGAAAAATGTTAAGAGTTCTTTTAATCATGTTGTGGGTAAATGTTATTTAAACACACCTTTGTAATTGTTTATGTTCTATATGTAACAAACAGGTAACCTTTTTACCTAAAGGCCAGATTTCTAATCAGCTGAGCTGCTCACAATGTACATAACTGAGTCTAAACTTATGCAAACAGACTCGAAGTCCATGTAGTAATTGTGAACCTTGCTCCCAAAAATGGTTTGAGGTCTTAAGACCTTTTCCTGACATTCAGAACAAACACTCCAGGTAAATTATATATTATATATTATAAAAAGTTAATCCTTCAGCTTTGATCCATCCAGTGATGTTACTGCACGTCTTACCCAGGTGGTTGACTCCGATGTGCATCTCAAAGCCGTCCACTGTCTTTGTGTAGGGACACATCATCACGCCTGCGTTGTTGATGAGGATGTGGAGCTGGTTCACCTCTGCAAAAAACAAACAAACAAACATGGTGTCAGGACAGGTGCATCTGCAGACGTACGTCTCACTCATTTACTCCATTTTCACCTCGGAGGAAAGTCTGTGCAAAGGCTCGTATAGAGCAGGTGTCTGCCAGGTCTAGCTCCCGGACCTCCACCTGTGCTTTAGGGTACGCTGCTCGTATGCTGGCCGCCGCCTCCTCTCCTTTCTCCACGTCTCTGCACGCCATGATGACCCGGGCGCCTGCAGCGGGAGACACAAGTAGCGGCTAAACTATGACAGAAACGGAAATGGCATTAATTCATTCAGTCAGAGGACGGGGTGGCTGGTTCTGATGGATCGCCTCATTAGGCTCATCGTAATGTCAATCAATAAATGATATTAATGTCCTCTGTCTGTACATCATCTCATATAGTCAAATGCAATTTTTCATTATAATTCACAAGATACGTTCATTTTGAGATTCAGGATATCTGCAGGACTCTTTCATTTAATTTCAATACCTTTTGAGACTTCTTCTTAAAGACCTTGCAAAAAAGCCCTCATCGCTTTTTCAAGCTATCATAAGCAACTCATTTTCAACTCACTAAACAGTTGTAGTTTGCAATTTAAGTCTATAGAGAACAACCGTACAAGAGTCCTCAGATCAGCTGAGAAGGAACAAAGCTCCAAAGAACAAATTAAACCAAAGGCACAGTTTTTTTAAAATATACCTTTGGTCCCAAGAAGTGACACTCTGACTCAATTATTTACCATAAATACATCAGACTTTTTGCAATCAAATTATATGGAAAATGTAATACCTCATAAAATAACAATAAAGGAAATTGACCGATCAACTTTCAATACTTTTTAAGACTCTGCACACCCTCAACGTATCATTATATTTGTGTATATATATTTTGATTTGGGGTATTAAGTCTGATTACAATGCACTGATCTGTGAAGCCAGGAGGGGTCACCTCGCATTGCCAGGTCCTGGGCCGTCTCCTTCCCGATGCCTGTGTTTGCTCCGGTGATGAGCACCGTCTTCCCGTGCAGATCCGCGCTGGACTGACAAACTCCTCCTGCTGCATATCTCCTGTCCACACACAAACAGCACAGGTTAACATGACAATTATATGTATGCCCTTATTCTTCCTTCTCATACTGGTATCTCCTCTCCAGTAGTGCTCAAACTCTGCTCTTGTACCAACACGATTTAAATATGAGCAATGTAGAGCCATATTTACTGCTATACTGGTCTCTTTTTGATGTAGTTTGTCTGATATTTTTTCTCTTATACAAATTACTTTGGATAGAAGCATCTGCATTATGACTAAATGTATGTGTTGCTGCAGGCTGACTGTGTGAGTCTCATCATTTGCAAGCAATCTGTATTTAGGGACAGTAGCTTTCTGAAGTGTTCCAGTGCCCAGGAGGCCACGTCCATATGGAGCCCTGTGTTACACAAGAAGATAGCTACTTTAGATAGGTGAGTGGGTGGGCAGGTAGGTGGGAACTTTATCGATCCCTTAGAGAGGCTCCCTTACAGAAACTCAGGTTCCACAGAGAACAAAACCTACACAAGTTGGAAAAAACACATCCTACAGAGATCTAGCACAAAATAACCACATGGGGAGCAAAAAAAACATTGCAAAAGAGAAAAATACATACATACGTATGTATAAAATAATGAATACATGATGTATGTTCAGTGGTGAAACACATATGTCTCTCTACCACAGCCCAAAACTAGTCCCAAGCCAAAACCTCACAACATTTTTGTCACTTAGGAAACCCCTCTATTTTCATTGTGTTTAAGGCAAACTGACCTTTGACGTCACACATGCACTCAAACTTTTGACCTGTGAATTTGTGTTGCTCTTAAACATTCATTGCAGCAGTCAAAGTCTAGGAAGTCAAAACACTGTCTGTGTTACTGGATTAGAACATCTGGGGTCACAGGGAGTAGCAGATTTAACCTTACTGATATTCATTTCATGCATATGTGTGCGCGTACGTGTGAGTGTGTGCGTGTGTTATTGGCAGGACTCGTACGACCCACACCACTGAGCAGAGCTGTGAAACAGCCAATAGCAGCACAGCAGGGGCCGTGCGTGGCTACGTCACGCCCACGCACGGGCTCCTGATTTGCGGAGAGGCCCGGGTCATGTCTGTGCATCAACTCCCACAAGCTCCATCATTCTGTGTCATTGATTTTCTGCAGGGAAAAACCTGCCAACGTCGAGCGCAACCGGCAGCAGATAGACAATAAAACGAGATGAAATAAAGTAAACAAGCGCGTGAGAGTCCGCGCTGTGTCTGTGTGTGTAATGTGAGCGGATGTTGTGCATCGTATAGATGTGTAGTCCGGGCAGAGGGCTTCGCCCCCCGGCTCCTCTGCTCTCACCTGATCCGGGCAGAGAATAGCATCACCAGCAGAGACACCAGCGCCAGGCCCGACAGCACCCAGAGGAGCAACATGACCGAGGGTCCGAGCTGCTCCGCGTCCTCCTGCAGGATGCTCCGAGGGGATGATGGAGCTGAGAGCTCGGAGAAGAGGAGGAGGAGGAGGAGGGGGAGGGACAGATGTACTGTGCACGGGATCAAGGGATATGTAGTTCTTTATAGCCTCTATTTACATAAAGTTCAGCGTTTAGTTTGTGAGACAGTCTTTATAGAACACCAGAGGGAAAATTTTACATCTGCTCATTTAGAACTGAAAAGTTAAGAAGAAGAAAATTAAGATATCTCGAAAATATAAACACGTAGTGCAAGACAACCAACTACAAATAAACTATACAACTATAAACAATAATAGTAATAATCGTGCAGTAAAATGAGCATAATAAGTAGTAAGTAATAATGATAAATAAGTAATTAAAATAAAATACGCTAATATAAAACAAGAAATAACAAGTTAATCCATTTAATTTATTTCGCCTTTTCATCTAAACTTCATTTCCCATAATGCTCTATGAGCGCTGTCTGCCCAGTGCCTGAACAGAATTACTCTCTATGTACCTGTTTTTTTTGTTTTCACAATAATCTTACATCCAAGTATTTAAACTATTATTTATTATAGGGAAATACGATTTGATAAGTCTTTATTTGTAACATCGAAGCATAATTAAAGGGATTATTTTTGTTTGATTTTTGATCTGGAGTTCGGGGGCGCTCGATCACGAGGTCCATCATACGGAAGAAGTCCCGGGGATGTGATTATCATCACAGTAGAAAATATTAGATTAACTCTCAGTCTCGGCTTTATTCCTCACACTTACAGGAGTAGAAGTCAAAATTCACTTTAGTTTTTGTCAGGTTGAAGCAGCGGAGTCACTGTCAGAGCAGAAATGTCGTCGGAGGAGTTTGAGAAGCTGCATGAGATCTACAGATCTCTGTACGACGAGCTGCGGCTGATGCCGGAGAGAGCACTGCACTGCCTTGGAGGTATAAACCTGAGCAGGTCGATGCTTCTGAGCAGAAATGAAACTACCTGAACTAACCGTACTGTGTTTGTGACAGAGGAGCGGAAGAGGCTGGTGCGGAGCTTCGACGAGAGACAGGGGGAGGCGGAGGAAGTGGTAAGAGAGGCCCGGAGGGAGCTGGATAACCAGTGACTGTTGGACAGTTGGAGAACACCAAGACTAGCCAGTTAGAGAAAACCCAAGTTTGACCGTACAGAGAAAACCAGGACTAACCAGTTAACCACAAACAACAGATTTTTATGTTTTAAATGATGCCAACAATCAACTTTATTTGCATAGCATCTTTCAAAACAGGGATACACGAAAAAGTATTTAACAGCAGGTAAAAAAAAAAACACTTAATGACAAACCACTGCACTTACATGATTAAATTATTGATCAAAGTCCTGGTAGAAACCCATTAGTAAACATGATGCATAATAAACAGTGCAAACAGTTGAGAGAGAGATAGAAACTTTATTGATTCCTCTGGGAGTTTCCCTCCAGGAAAATCAGGGTATGTCAATAAGTCATAAATGTAATACAGATAAGGTGGGTAAACTAATAATAAGTAAAGATGCAAATAAAAATCAAGCAGACAGTATGAATGATGATGCACAAATTCGACCAGTGGTAAAAGATAAATATAATAATATAATAAACATGGGACTTCAAAACTGTGCAAAATGATGATAGATACTGTACATTTCTACATAATAGATACATATGCAATACATATGCAATTGGCACATCATGGTGGTCCTGCTCCAGGGGACAGTATACACACTATGTTAAAATAGTCCAGTGGATTCAGGTGACTTATTTCCAAGTTTTCAGGTTGGTCTCTGGAGGTTTTTAAGTATGTAGGGATACTGTACAACTAACCATCATATTTGTAATACCATTAAATCTGATGTTCAATACATGCATTGTCATATCTATGTCCTTCCATAATCTTGGTAGGAGTGAAAAACTCAATATGTCGTGTTCATGATTGTTGTGTCACCATCATTGTGCTCTTCACCGCTTGTTCTTTGGCATCGGAGCTCACAGTTTTTTTCGCCTCTCCAGTTACAAGGAATGGAACAAGAGCTGCGCGTGGCACCCTCCTCACACCGGAATGCCATGTCCACCAAGCTGCGCCTGTACCACCGGGATCTGGGCAAACTGCAGAGGGACATGAGGGCCTCCACCTCGGGCTTTGGCTCCTCCAATCATCCGGCAGACGGAGGCCATCATGGCATCTATGCATCACAAAACCAACAAAGCGTGAGTGTTGTTGTCGCGATATAGATATGTTACAAATCCGGCCTGTGTGTCTGTGTGCAGGTAAACATCTGAAGTACATAAAACTGTGGCAGGGAACTGTTTGCTTTCTAACAAGGAAATGATTGTCCCTGGAGTCAGTTCATTTTCTTGCCCCACTTCATGCCCAATAGTGGGGTAGAGACTGAATGGGTGTTTATGTTCTGTGATGTCCTGGTGACTTGGACTAGTCCAGTATGTATTCCCTGCCCTTAAATTAGTCTTTTCTGACCTTTCTGTCACAGTATCATTCACCTGTGATGTTTCTGTCTTCCTCCCATCTGTGCAGACCCAGCAGCAGTCCCAGAGGGCCCTGCTGCTCCAGGGCCACGAGTCCCTGAACAACGCCAGCGAGAGTATCGAACGAAGTCGCCGCATCGCCAACGAGACGGAGCAGATCGGCACAGACATCATTGAGGAGCTGGGAGAGCAGAGGGAGCAGCTGGACCGCGCCAGAAACAGAGTGAGTTTGTCCTAGGTCAGATGCTTTACTCACTTTGTTAAAACACACAGGTGACACATCTCAGGTTTGTTTTATATGATGAGAAACGCTTAGTTCTTGTCAGACCCTGATTTTGTTCATCTATGTTGTAGTTGGTGAACACTGGAGAAAACCTCTCAAAGAGTAGAAAAATTCTTCGGGCCATGGCTCGCAGGTAAGTTCTCCCCCCATGAGCAGGATATGCATGTGATTTGAATGCTTAACTTCTTTCAATACATTTAAGTCTCCCCTATAACCTGTTTGTTCCAGTATTAAATGACTTGTTCACTTTCCCTTTCACTTTTGTAAATTCTTTGTTGCTTTTTAGTCATATGTAGAAATGCATTTATCAGAAGGTGACAGCAGGACTGCATGATATTAGGAAAACATGCCATAAAAGATAATGCTTTCAAGTATCTCTGGTGTTGTGATGGCTTGCAATATATGAACAAAGTCTGTAGTGAAAACACTGCATGTTGATGTCGCTGTAATGATTCATTTGCGACATACAGTGCAGTCCTAGTTGTCTCTGTTTGACCAAAGTTGCAGCAGTTTCCTCCTGAAATGTAAATACATTGCAATAAAAGGATCCTGTTTGTTCCCTCTGCCTATCGTTGACTTCCCCCTTTTGTTTGTCTCACAGGGTGGTCACGAACAAGCTGTTCTTAGGTGTCATCATCATCATGGAGTTGGCCATTCTGGGTGGTGTGGTTTATCTCAAGTTCTTCCGATGATCGAATGAGAACAACATCCAGTCTCCTCTCTGACTATCCAGTAGCAATAATCCTCTCCGGCTGTTTTCAGCCAACTCTTATAAGTAGAATCAAGGACAGAGACGAGTCTCAGTCTTAAAATGAACTTTTGCAGAGGAGGAGAAGGTGTTGGATTCTATCCATAGGCAGCTGAAGTTCCCAAAGATCTGGAACCTGCCAATGGATTGAAACTTACAGAGACTCAGTGGACAAACTCTGAACTGAGACTTGCAACGTTTTCTTAGACTTCTGATGCCACGGATGATCTGCAGGATGATCTCTGCTGGACTTGCAGACTAGAGAGATGATTCTACTGTGTGCAAGGACTGACCCGGGCAGGACTAACATCCACCAACATCCAGAGGTTTTACTGGTGGATGCTGGTCTGGGAGGCTCCCAAATCTTCAGTGTTTCATTGATGTATTTTATACAACTAAATAACAGTATGTGGGTGGGATGAGCACCACTGTTTCACTAGTTTCGTTTTCACGTCCAAATCACTGATTCATCTGTTCTTTTCTTGCTGTGAAACCTGAGGCCAAACCTTTCTTCGAGGCGTGAATGTAATGAAACGGGTGGAGATTTTAACACAAGCAATGTTCTTAACTGTTAATAGTGTCGCCCAGTTGCTCTAGAAAATCCATCAAATCACTGTTACAAAGCGGCTTCCGTCTTCCGCAGTCCACTTATCATTAAAGCTCTTTTTTTAACCTCGGTTTGGATTGTATGTGATAATTTCCCAGGACCGCTTCCAAAAACATTTCTGCTGCCAAAATCAGTTCAAGGCTGCAGCAGCTGCTGCCCGCGCTGGGTAGGTGCTGTGTCAGCAGCAACTGCTACTACCGAATTAATTCCCAAATAATGTGCGATAAGGCTGTTTTTAGTGATGTGTTTTTTTTCGAGTGGCACATCTGCCTCCATGTTTTTCCTCCACGTAGGTATCATGCCCTCCTGGTGTGGTGCCAGCTAGGAAAACATGTTTGCTGACCTGCTTCTGCCGGCCAGGGGAGAGAGGCAGGCGGCTGCAGGTGGACGATATTAACTCCTTCCTTTTGAGTTTTCCCAGACACAAAAACAAAACCATTGAGTTGCAGTTGATAAACCGGGTAATAAAGAAGGTTGCATAAGCACATGTGTGTTTCATGAAGTCTGTTAATCATTAAGCTGAGGTGCTGTTCAAGTTAAAACATTAAACCGGATGCGAACCACATATAGTTTGTGCATGATTGCTTTTGGTTTTAACTTCAGTCACAGTATCTCAATATAGGTTGATGATTGATGTGATGCCATTGAAACAGGAAATAATAAAAGTCCAAAGATTTTCTTTATAGTCAACCATGACTTTATAGACTGTAAAAGTTGTTATCGTGACATGTAGTGTAAGCATTTATGTTCCTTTCATGGTGAATTGTAACTTCCTCCACTTGAATGATTTGTTTACCATGTTTTTGTGTGGAATTCGTTCATTTTCTAGAGTCACTTACAACATCCAGTCCCTCACAGGGCATACGTACACACACACACCATTCACTCTCACACTCACACTTATGAGTTAGAGTCTCTAATCAACCTAAACATGCATAACTTTGAACTGTGTTAGGATCTGGAGTTCCTAGAGAAAACTCACGCAGGCACAGGGAGAATGTGTCTGCATGGGTGCGTGCTTACCATCAACCATTGTGCTACACTCTGGAATATGTTCAAAATAGCAGATGTACTATATCTTAATGGAGATCTGTCATATGCGACCATGTCAGTGCTATGGCTTTATAGTCGTGCCATCTAGCCATACCTTCTTTCTAAAAAGGGAAAGTGATTGTGTGGCTGTTGTTTATATATTCATTTCTTTGTTTCTGAGTTGATAGAACTATAATTTGGTGTAAGGTGCAGCAGGTCCAGGGAAAGACCCACTAGAATAGAATAGGTGGCTAACAGCCTTTATTGTTACTGAACTATGTAAAAGGTTCAATGAAAGTTGACCTTGTGGCTCTGACATCTTGGTGAAATTGGGAATTTCTTTTGAAATTGTGAACATTGTGAACAGATCAGTTATATGAGACAGAATATGAGACGAATCAGGAAGAAACGAGACACCCGTGAACATGAGCAAAAAAATGCCATCACATTTATGGAAGACCAAAATATAAACACTTTGTTCCAAAGATCACTGTCATTTCGTGGCCACGCCAAACCAAAATGGACCAAGCAATGGATTCAGTCAAGCCAAAAATAAACTCGCCAGCGTTCCCGATCAGAGCTGGAGACTCATCAGACTGATTAACACCGACGTCAGGAAATGTCGAGACGGTCATTCTAGTACGAGCAGGCATCGGTTAAGTTCATCGCGAAAATACAAAAGTAATCTCTACATAAAATACAGTAACCACAGCTAGTTCAAAAGTGCAAACACATCATTACTCATTAGCAACTGGCACAGCCACAGAACCTTTGTGGGAGTCGGCGTTAGACTGCGGACTTCAAACTAAGTCAGACTTGGTTTCTCATACCTCTGAGGCAGGTTCATTCTCTTGTAAACCGAACACACAATAAATATGTGGCAGCTGTGTCCGCTAACACTTAACTTATTAAATACGAGAGCAAAATAAGTTCGCCCTGTTCTCAAAATGAATAGTGTGTTCCCATCAGCACGGGTAGTGGTTTTTCTTAATTATGTCAAATACAGTTTTTTTTGTCCTCAGCGTTATAATGTAAATTATTATGCATCGGTATACATTATCCGTCGTATTCTTTTCTCGATCCAGACATAATTTTTTTCGCCGCCACACTAAACAGCAGAAGAGATGGGAACAGAGACGTGAACGTGTCAACTATTGGATTTTCGTCTTGTGCGCGTGGAATGCTCGGGGGTGGTGTCATTAAAGTCCATAGCTGGGCTCCCTGCTCTCAGAGGCGCAGCTGCTCTGTGTCGTCCTTGGCCACGGCGCCCTCGTGGATGGAGGCGTGGGCGCCCTCTCTCGTCTGTCCCAGGGACGAGGCGATGACGTCCACCGCTAAGGAGGCGGTGGCCTCCACGGCTTCGGGGCTGGCGCCCAGCACGGGGTTCACCTCCACCAGGTCCATGGCCGACAGCAGACCTGCACACCCACACGGGTTACACACCAGTTAGACACGCCTGGAGCTCTCTCTAGCTGTGTTCCTATGACGAGTCATGGAGAGGGATTCTTCGGAAACCTCTTCCTGTTTTTAAAATGCCAAACTACTCAGTCCTAATTCATATTGTACAATGTATTTTATTATGATGCTTTGTTCTGTTTTTTTATGTTACAATGTGTGTTTGTATGATTAGAACAGCTCTCTCTTATAAATGAGACCCTGAGTCTCAATCAGATAATGCAGTTAAATATAGAAGCAATATTTCTGAAATGTCAATGAAGGTCAGTTGAGACTTGTAGGTGTTTTCAGAGCTGCAACAAACGATTGTTTTCGGAGTGGATAAGTTGTTTAGGTTATAAAAGGTCAGGAAAACAGTTAATGTCTGTATCACACAGACACACATATCATATCATAACATAATCTGTCTTCTTTAGTAGAGACAAAAGAAACCAGAAAATATTCACATTTAAGAAGCAGAAATCAAAAGTTTGGGTCAATTTCTGAAAATCATCCTTTTAATTTTAAATGCTTGAATTGTTAATCATGTATTAAAATGGGCTAGATTATGATGCATTGTTGCGACTCTCGGTGTAAATACTATATAATATAATATAACTCTAGTAAAATCTATTTCTACGACATCCCATAATTTACATAAAATCTTGCCTGCAAGACTCCACCATGAGGAAGATGGATGTCCATAATATTTAACATTTCCTTTGTTAAACTTTGATTAATTTTAGAAAGATTTAGTTTCACTCCATACTTGTTTGAAGTAAATGCAAAAAAGTGTTTTTAATACACCTCTTCTCTTCCTCAGCAGTTTTTCAACATAATACAGAATTTCCGTTACGAGTTTTTAATGCAATTTGCAGTTTTTAATGCAATATCTAGGTTTTGTGCTGATCTAGGGCTAATGGAAGCGCATCTATTCAGAGCAGCATAAGGTGTCCATAAAGGAGATTATGAATAGTCGTCTGTACCTGTGTTGTGGATTTCCTCTGTGATGTAGATTCCCTCTCTGTAGGTCAGACCTCCGTTCACTGGCGTTCCTGTGGCTGGAGCCAGAGACGGGTCGAACGCGTCGATGTCGAAGCTCAAGTGGATCGGTCTCTGTTTTCTAAGAGAGTAAGTGTGAAAGCAGGGTTAACACAAACTCAGACAGAAGGGAACATCAGATAATGATCTGTAGTCAAAGTTTTGTAAGTTAATGGCTTGAGATACCTTGCCAGAAGATGGTCAAATGTGACCTCCATGACCCTCTGGATGCCTAGTCTGTCGATGTCCCTCATGGTGAAGTACTGGATCCCCAGGTTCTTCAGGATGTGACTGGAATTGACAAAATGTTTTCACTGTGCTGACGCGTTCAGAATGATACCATGTCGTGCGTCACGTGTAGTGAAGGTGGACAGTCTGTACTTACTGCTCCCCGGGGTCAACGTCCCGCAGTCCGATGTAGACCAGGTCCCTCGAAGAGAGGAACGGCTTCACCCAGGAGAACCCGGGAATCTTTGGCATCTGTGGGCCGGGAGATCGAGATGATGTTATATGAAACTTGTTTTGTTCGTTTGTGAAGGAACACCCTGTTCAGTCAGTTCTTGCACAGTTCTTTGCACAAAATTTTCAAGGAAACGGGTCAAAAAAAATGGATAGAACAGATAGAATTATTGGACAAGTTTCTAAGAAAGTCATAAAGAAAGGCGTGTCCCTGAATTGACGTAACAAGTTGAGAAGTTGTTATTGGAAAATATTTGATTATGGACAGCTGACTAGACCTGCCTGTGGCAAACAGCTGATGTTTAATCTAACCCTTGATGATGCAATAAAAAAAAAACTGGCATTGGTTGTCTTCCCCTTGCGTAAGAAGCATGATGAACCTTTACATGTACGTGCTCAGGAACTGTTAACATGATCTGAGGGGAAGAGGTCAGTTCTGTTGGGAATGCAACATGACTCATTGTCAGACAATGAGTCATGTTGCATTGTCAAAATGAGAATGAGTAGAAATAAGTTCATTTCTTCACATCCGTTATTCGGAAATGAATCAAACCGAAACAGATTTCTCTGGGACGTGTTCAGTTCTTGCGCCTTTAGGAACTACTTATTCAGGCGGAAGATGACGCCTCCCCTCACCTTGTCTTGTAGCTCTTTGAGCATGAATGCCACAGGCTGGCCGTGGAGGTTTCCAGACGGAGAGGTCATGGGAGTGTTGATGTCTGCGTGGGCGTCGACCCAGATGAGACACAGGTCAGGAACCTGCTGGGCATGGCCGCTCACCGATCCGATAGCCAGACTGAGGGAGGGGAAAGCACAGCCTTGTAACATATCTGCAGTCTGAGTCAGAACCTGATCTCAATAGAGCCCGTTGTTTCTCAAGGAAACCAGTGTGTCACACTGCTTTCTCTGTCTACAACAGGTTGGAACAATGGCCTGAAAACAATATTCTTTCATCTACACCTCAGACATATTCAGCTTGCTTTCATGAGGAACAATAAAAACCTGATTGAGAGTTTTGATTTTATTTTTCAATGCTTGAATTGAACCATCAGTTATTACAAAGTATTAAGAGTTGATAAACCAGTTTGGGGAAAGTTATGTAGTACAAGCCTTAGTCGTGGCTTATTAATGACAAGTATTATTATTATTTTGCTAGTATTCAAGCTCTTTCCTAATAGTTTGACTGTTGAACGGCTGGTGTATTTATAGTGAATAAAGGTCCATTTCAACAAACTTTGCCTTTGGATTAATTTATTCTTAGCAGCTAATGCCTGATGCCTGTTGTATAGTTATGCTCTACAGATTTAATTGCAAACCACAAATGTGTTGTTGTTTTTAACTTGAAATGGTGACCCTCCAAAGTTCCCTTGGATGGCCTTTAAAATGTCTTAAAAGCGACTGGATTGAACAATTAAAATCGGACTCTGAGCAGGTTAACACCGTGGTTTCGGGGAGCAGCTGCAGGTTAATCACCTGTGATCTCCGCCCAGCATGACGAGCGTGTGCCCCGCCCCCACAGCTCTGCTCACGGCGCCGGACAGCATCTTGTTGGCCGCGCCAACGTTACGGGGGAACTTCACGTCCATGTAGGGCTCGTCATTCTCCAGATGGTGGAAGCTCAGGTCGCCGAAGTCGTGGATGGAGTAATCTGTATGGGGACGAGAGGCTGCCATCAATCCATCATGGAGTCACAGGTGCAGCGCGGTGACTCACGGAGGACAGATTTACGGTTTTACAAGAGCTGAGGGAGGAAGCAGGAAGACGCCCTGTCTCTGCTCTGAACAAACATCTGTGCTTCAAACACTGGCTGCAGGTGCCATTTATTTTCGGCACATAATCTCATGCCTTTGAGAGCCTGACCTAGCGTGCGTGTGCCTGGCTCGCAGTCCGAGGAGGCTGAGTCACCCAATGCCAGTGGAACATTAGTGACGGGGCACTTTCCACTCGGGCCGTTTCCCACAGCGCTTCAGGTTTCAGCTGCTGAGGCTCCCCGCCCCGCGTTCGGAGGCCGTGGCAGTGAAGAGGGAAAAAAATTTCCACTTCGTTCAAGACAAGTCGGGACCACGAAGTAAACAAGTGATGTGACCCGCCATATTGGGGGGGTGGGGTCGATCCGGCTACGTGAGCCCTTGATGGTCGGGTAGAATTACTCTGCTGATCCTGGGGGACCAATCTGGTGCGTTACCATTCGTAGACAAGGACAGGAATAGCCCTTGTCTAGGTGCAATCCTGAGCATCTATTGCAGGACAATTCAAAGTGTTGCAACAGTGAATAGCTGAAGGGTGCTGACTTAGTTTACAGCAGAAATGCTGGATAATTACAACTAATGACTTCTCTGAAATCCCAGATTTAATTCCTGGTGATTCTGTGTTAATTTGTCTTTTTTGTTTCTTGAGATTGTTCCAGAACACATCATGCTGCCAGACCTGAGAGTGCAAAAATCTTGAGATGATTCGGTGTCTAGTTCAGCCGGGGTTGGGTTTCATGTCGTGTCCTCTGCCAATGACAAGGCAGCTGTATTTTTTTATGACGCTGCCAAAGTGAAACCAGACCAAGAGGAAGGTGACACCGTGCCAACTCACTGCCTTCAACCTTGCCAGATGAAGCAAATTTTTAAGTTTTTCTTAAGACAACATTTAATGTGAAACTTCATATTTACACTGCCACAGTGTCCCTCCAACTTCATGATTATGTAATCGTCTACATGATTCTTTGACTAAGAAGTATCTTGTGATACAGGTGATTTCATGATAACAAGCATGCATAAATATTCAACAACACCAAACAACAAAAGACCACAGATTTGCACGTTATTTTGGATGCATCCCAGTGGCTGAACAGTTCAAGGAGTCAAGTTCAGGTTTAAACATGTCAAACTGCGGGTATATTTGAATATAGCTGCTGGCACAATAAATTCCATGAAAGTTTATGAGCAGCCAAAGATAAAAAAGGATAAATAAGTACTGTATTGATATGACTGTTTTATATGACTTGAGTGGCCTTATCTCCATTTCCACGGGCAAAGAGAGAGGCCTGTTGCATCAGATGTTTACAGCAGATGAGCTGAACCTTGCAAACAGATGCTTCGCTGCTTCAGTGTGCAGGGCAGATAATATAGCTCTCACCCATCTGAACACCCCACACACTGCGGACCTCAGCACTCAGGTTCTAGTGACCTTGTCTTGTCTTGACTGCCACCTCTGGTATAATGACAGTGGATTTATAACGCAGGCAGCAGCCCTCTCTATAGTGGTGTATTTATAGCAGCCGTATGATCACCAGATTTAAAACGTCTCGCTCTGAGCTGCTCTGTCCGTCTGTCCGTCTGGCTCATGATGACTGGCACATACCTCTCTATTGTAAACAACTGGGTTTACACTGTGTTAACATCACTATGCATTTATATGCAATCTGTGCTCTCTTAGACAACTCTTTTTATATGTGTTCCCTATTTGCAGCCCCCATTTGGTTTGTCCTCCTCCTTACTTTACAAGAACTCTATGTACTCCAGCGAAGGTAGTAACTATGCTGCCATCACTTTTATGCACATTTCTGGTCTGACAGACTATCTTTATCTCATAGGAAATTGGGTAAATGTCACCAAGCACCACTAATTATAAGATAAATGACATTTTTTGCTCATATTGCTTGTGCTATCTTGCACGCACTGCAAAGTCACTGTTAAATAAGAGCCTTGACTCAAAGCAGCCTTGATTGCAGAGATCTTATCATACACAGAGAAGTATGCTCTCTCTCACACACGCACACGCTCCGACATCACTCCTGTTGTTACTGCTTCCCTCCCTTCTTCCTCCTCTTCTCCAGTACAAACTGCAGTCCGGAACTTTTTTTGCAGCAATACTGTAGAATACAGTAGATCTTTTGTATTTTGTATTAGCACTCCTGCAATGATTACTTGCTATCACTTGCTATCAGCCTCATGCATATTTTTGCATTTAAAACTCTGACTTTTTCCTGCTTTTCTTCTACAGACTTCTATTGTATTGTTTTCCCTAAATTTTCAATGTAATCTGCTTAATGTATTTTAACTCGTTTTATCTGTTACTATCATTTTGACCATCTCTGTCTACCTAACAATCTATCTATCGCTTCTTTTCTCTCTTTCATTACCATTCACCTACCTCTAGCTCTTTATATCTATCCCCCCTCTCTTTGTCTGTCTGTCTGTCTCTCCATCCATCCTCTCTTCACCCCCTGCTGCTTTTCTTCTCTTTCTCATGCTTATGTGGAATTTTACCCCATTTCCTCCTCACACAGACACAAAAAAACCCGGTTCCTCCCCCTGCGTCTGTCCCACCGCGGATCTCAGCCTCGTGGGGCGAGGCTCTCGTGACGGCAGTGGAAACAAATGTAACTCTCTCACTTCCTGCGCATTTCCCCAACGTGAAGCTTCGTCACACATGCAGACATGTGGCCGCTCCCCTCGATCACATATCTCATAAAACACCAAATAATAATAAAAAAATTAAAAAAACAACCTGACGAACCCTCTATATAATAATCTGACTTTAATGTGATGAGGGGTCTTCAGAGGGGCTCGGATCACGTTGTTCCCTGCACCGGAATGACCTCGTCAGGGCTGAGTGTTTATATTTACTGTCACCCGGTGATGTAACGGGCTGGCTAGAGGCCGGAGACGCTGGATAAAAGCGTCGAGGCCGGTGTTACATAAGAAACCAGTCGGTACCCGGTGCCCAGACACCTACCTAACCCGGACAGCCTGTCGATGAGCCCCGCATCCCTGATGACTTTGGGTCCGTGCTCCACTCCTCTCCTTTTCTGTCAAATGGAAAAGCACAACAAAATATGTCAACAGATTCTCATCTACATTCACTTAATTGTGATAAGTGTATAAATTAAAACACACTCTCGTACCTGTCCTCTTGAGAACGGGGCTCCGAGAACGGCCACGGACTGGGCTCTACTCTGCTGGCTGCTGTGACTCATCTGAGCCCTGAGAAGACGGAACAGAGGTCCCCTCAACGCCATTTTTTAAAAAACCTGTTTAAAAACTTTAAAAGCAAAGGATGGAGTCAGTATCAGCTGAGTCCGGGAGTCTTGTGAAATCTCTGGGAGATGTTGCGCCGGTGGATGCTGACTGTATGACGGGACTGCAGCGTGGAGAGGGGCCGGTCTTATGGCTCCCACATCTGATTAATATTCATGAGCTGGACGCTCTCAAGGTCCCGGGAGCGACGGAGAGAGCAGGCAGACACACCTTTATTTATCCCGATGGGCCGGAAAAGTCAACACAAGTGGCTCCGGGCGCCTATAGAAAGTAATAAACCTTCGCGTTATTTCCTGTCTGTGAAGTGTCTGACGTAATGCTCTACGACACACCTTCGCCTCGACCAATAGGAGGCGGCGGTTCGTTTGGTGGGCACGGCTTCCGCCTTTTTTTAGAACCTCGGAGACGTCGACCAATGGGGTGCCACGGAAGAAGTGGGTTCGCTCTGTGGGCGTGGTCTGCACTTCTTTTTTGTACAGACGTTTGTTATGGGGTCACATACACACATACACACACACTTTGATGGTGTAGGTGGAAATTTCCAGTGACCCAGCCAAGCGGGACTGATAGACTTGTTGACATGATGGTCTGTAGCGTATGGTCTCGATGTTTGTTCATGACAGAGCTCCGTTCAAAACATATTAGATTTCAGGGTGACCTGAAAACACACAACTCACACACGAGGATTGTTTACAACTTTCTCATGTTTTATCTTTGGGGTTGGTATGCACTGAGCTTCGTCTATCAGTGCAAAGAGAGGCATTTGATCCTGTTCATATTTTAGTTTTAATTTATCTTTGGCGGTAGGGAAACTCAAAAATAAAATGTTTTATGAGTTTTTTTTTATTTAAATCATCATTAGCAGTGCAGAAGTCACCAGGGCTTCTGTACTGCTAATGATGATTGTATGATTTCTTTCAGGACTTTCAAAAAATTAAAAATCTTTCCCAAATCCCAATATGATGATCTTAGATGTTTCTGTTTGTAACTCAAATTTATTGTTTTTTTTCCATAGACAGAGTACAAAAACAACACTTTCAGATTTTAAAAGCTAATATAAATAAATCAGTAAATCGATTTACTCAAGACATTGAACAATAGTTAAAATAGCAATAGTTTACAATTAATTTTAATCGTTGTTAAATGGTGGCCAGCTGCTATGCATAGTTCAATCTGTTTTGTCATCACCAGAATATGGTTTAAAATACCATCAGTAAGTCAAGCACGTTTCCAGTTGGACTCTGACAGGGCTGCTCTGCGTCACTGCATCTATTCATAGGTTTTTATGGACAGAATCTCTTCGCAATGTCAAATGGCTGGATGTGTCAGGTTTGGTGAGCTTCAGCTTCTTGTCAAACAATGACCTCAGCCAGGTGAAGGTTTTGTGCTCACTTCAGGTTGGATAGGACATCCTGCCCCAAATAGAGGAGCTGAAGCTCTCAGTTTACCAATCTATCTAGGCCTGCTTATCTCATGTGTAATGGCCAAGAGAACAAAGTCACAAATATGAGCAGCTGAAATGAGTTTTCTCCACATGGTGTCTGGGCTCAGCATTTGCAATAAAAGGTGATGAGCTCAGACATCCAGGAGAGGCTCAAAGTAAAGGTGGTATGGGCATCTGGCTAAAATGTCTCCCAGACCCCGTGGCAGACCCAGAAAACACTAGGAGGATAATTTACATTTCTCTCTTGTCTTGGGGACTCTTTGGGAATCTCCCAAATAATGAGCACTGGGCCCCAAATTAATGAAACAGAATGGAACACTGAAGGCCTGACAATCTTCACAACCAATGAACGTTAAAAACTGTTGCTTAACTTTTGTTAACTAAATTGATCTTAAAAAGCACGCTTGTGTGCACAGCAAAAGAAACACAGTCATTATCTACTAGGCCCATCCTATAACACACAATTAACCAGTAGGCGAGATCTGTTGTCATGGATTAAGGTATTTAAACTGGTTGCCTAGCGACGCCCTACCGCAGGTATTTCAATGACTACGTCATCAACGTCTGTCCTACGTAAATCGCTCGCCACTTCGCTAAAAAAGACATGCAAGGGTTTGGCTCCCTCAAGCGTTCAGATATTGATAATACAGGTAGTTTTTTTTTTTAAATATACATAAATTTACAGTGACGTGCCCTGAATCTAGCCTGTCAGGCAAAAAGCCCAGCCCGGGGTTCAAATCTGATCTTCATGAGTGATTGATTCATTCTGAAAACCACACATTTTTGGATTAAGCTGTGGAAGTAAATAATAAAAAGTCTTTTAAAAAGTAATCTTTTAAAAAGATGATGTCTTAAATCCTGAAATCTATCTATCTATCTATCTATCTATCTATCTATCTATCTATCTATCTATCTATCTATCTATCTATCTATCTATCTATCTATCTAGAAAGCTTTCTCCACCTTTTCTATTCAAAATGAACATGCTATATGATCCTTTTTAAAACAGGCATAATAAGCATTATACCAAGCAGAATATTAGAATATTAGCATATCAAAATTTCAACAATAAAATGTCACTATAATCGGTAATTTATAACCAATAGTAACGCGAATTGAAGATACAGGAATTCTGTCTGGGTTTCATAAAGTGGTCTGTCTGTCCCTGCGAGGTAAAACTCAGGGCAAAAATCGCCTTTTGCATCTGTGCGATCCCATGATTCCTTTCGTAAAGAATAGCTTTCAGTTATTTGTTTCTTAGCACGCCGGTCACACTTCTAACACTAATTATTAGCGTTACGTGTCTCTGTTTCCCGACGTCAATGGGCCTTTACTTGGATAATCCAAAGTGTTATTGAACCCCGCTTTCTACTTCGTCTCACACTGAGCCGGTGAGTAAAACTGGAAGGCTTCATGTGGCTAGAAGCTAACGGGAGCTAAAGTAGGGCCACAGTGTCTTTTCGCTAGCATGAGCTAATGTAGCCACTTAACCTTAACCGTGGACACAGGCTTTCCTACAATGAGCTAGCAGCAACCCAGCATGCTATCTAACTTTAACAGCACTTAGCAATCCATAAAGTTTTGGGACGCTGTTTGTAATTATATTCGGTTCCAGGATCTTAGATAATTACAGGCTGCTGAATGGTCTGCTCTCGTTCATACATACAACGCTGCACTAACCTCTACGTAGAGCGTACATACGTTTTGTATTTTCTATTTACTCATTTCGTTTGAGATGTTATATTTCCAGACAGATTGAATAATAGAAACTTTATTGAAGCCTTAGACGGTTTACCTCAAGGAAATTCAGGTCGCTTTGTACAACATTGGAAGTTGGACGAACAAAAAGTACACATTTACAGCAGTCGCAGAAACCTATGCATGAGAAGACACATAAAAAGTGGAAAAGTGCAAATTTCATTGAAGTTGTATCAATGTGCTTTAGTACTGAGTGTACAAAAACGCAAATGGATTCTTAAAACAACAGCAGTGAAAGTGGGACCTTGCACGAAGTACATGTGTGCTGAAACAAAGTAGCAGTAGTGGTTGTGTTGAAGTCCTTTGATGAGCTATGTAACTATGTGGCCATAAAGTGACTGTAAACTTGATTTGTTTTCTCTTAAATTATAACATTGATGACTAGTTGTACTTGAGTGTTCATTGTGAAAATAACGCTAGCAACAATTTCCAGCGTGTTGGGACTGGAGAAGAAGAAGTAAGGACTTGTGAAAGTCGTCAAATATCCCTCCAAAAGTCAATAGATGAGAGTATGGATAAAACATCTTTGTGATTTAAGAAGTCACCTTTTGTGGGATTGGGATGGATGTGGTGTTCGTCTGATAAATGAATTTTTGTGGATATTGGTAAAAAAGCAAAGATCAACCGTGTGTTCTCACTCCTCAGCCTAATATTGACTTCTTTCACTTCTAGATTTTCCACGATGTCTTACCCTCCTCCGCTCAACCGTCAGCAGATTGGCATCCCGCAGTTGCCTCCCAGGATTGCACCTCCTCAGTATGCAGGCTTTACCCCAACTGTCCCACCGGGTAATCATACAGAATTCTGAAATCATCCTGTCACCCTGGCTTTGTAAATATGCTATGGTGATTGAAAATGATATGTAAAACTGTAACAAACTGTATTAAATCTTGCACTATGAACTCTATGAACACATTTTGCTTTTTGTTTTCAGGCACTCCCATGATCCCGGTTCATATGGGCGTAGTAACCCCCGCACCCACAGTGAGTTAAATCTGGAGCATCCTCATCCTATTGTTGCCTGAATAACAGTTACTTTTTGAAAGCCTAAAATCCTCCATATCGCATTGCAGGTTCTTGTTCCGACCACCATCTCTGTAGCACCGAAGCCGCTGACTACAAAGAAGGAGTCCATCAGAGCCAAGGATTCAGATGAGAGTGGTGGCCCCACTACTACTGTATTCGTAGGAAACATCTCAGAAAAGGCGTCTGACATGTTGGTCAGACAGCTTTTAGCGGTGAGTTGACATAAAGTTGACAGATGACGTTGTCCCCAATTTCTCATTTTAAGTTATCCATCCAATTTATTATGTTAAATGTAATTCATCTCTCCCCTTTCTTTCAATGCAGAAATGTGGTATTGTTCTTAGCTGGAAACGAGTACAAGGTGCCTCTGGTAAACTTCAAGGTAAAGTCATTTTCTCCTGATGCATGTTATTGTAAGAGTCTCGAGGACACAGTTGCTGCATAAGAGTTGTTCAGAATCGTTTGTATAACTGTATTCTAACAGGATGTCTGCAAGGTCTTGAAAAATAGTTGCTAAATCAATTTTGGAAAATGAAGGCCCTTAAAAAGTCTTAAAGTAGCTGTAAATAAGTATTAAAATGAACTTAAGAATTCCTCCAGGTACCCTGTTTGAGTATCGAGGTCGACCTGTGGATCTAATGTTTTCCTCTCGTCCTTGAAGCCTTTGGGTTCTGCGAGTACAAAGAGCCTGAATCCACACTGCGAGCCCTCAGACTGCTGCACGAGCTGCTCTTAGGCGACAAGAAGCTGCTGGTCAAGGTCGACGCCAAGACCAAGGCCCAGCTCGACGAGTGGAAGGCCAAGAAGAGGAGCGCCAATGGGGTGCGCTGTGCATGCCTGGAGTCAAAGAGGAATCATCAGTTGATGAACAGCTGATCGATTGATCAGTTTGAAGTAAACTGTGCTTACGGTTGCCTCTCCTGCTTCTCTGCCCTTCCACACACAGGGAGACAGCAGCGGGTCAAAGAACGGCGACGAGGACGAGGAGGAGGTCCTCGATGAAGAGACCGTGCGTCGGGACCAGGTGGTGAAGGGGGCGATAGACGTCCTGATCCGGGAATACGCTAACGAGCTCAACGCTCCCTCGCAGGACCCCGACAGCCAGCCTCGCAACAAGAAGCGGAAAGAGAAGAAAGAGGAGGTACTTTGTGCATAATGAAGATGCCCGTTGGTTATTTTTGGGAACTGCTGGGTGCTAAGTGTGTTTTCTTCTCTGCTTCCTCTCCTTTCGTGCAAGGAGGATATCAATGCCATGGAGATGGAGGACGACAAGAGAGACTTGATTTCCAGAGAGATCAGTAAATTCCGCGACACTCACAAGGTAACGTATCAAACTGCTGCTAGTCTCCTCTGCTTTAGGTTTTGAAGAAGACATGCTCCACATTTTGTAATTACAAATTCTTCAACGGCAAATGGCGCTGCAGTTTAAATTCCTCTTTGAAACTAGTCAGATACTCTCAGCTCAGTGGACATGGAGGTCAATGTGTTAATGTGCACATCAGCCAAACACTAGAGGAATAGGAGGCAGCAGATGTTGAGTCAGAGATTTCATAGCGTCTATTAAAGGCTTAAAGTATTCAAACACAACATGAACCACTCATGGCTTTGTGACATCTACCAGTAATTCCAAATTGTGAAAGAATTAGTATTATATAAAGAGGACTGATTTGACACGTAGGGTTTTAGCTGTGCACCAGCTACAGTCATCACACAGAGTGCATGGACACAATGTGAAATTCCATCTAAAGCTAATCTATTGATTAAACCCCACCAATGTGGTAGAGTTCATTTGGTGACTAGAGCAAGATGAATCTCAGAATCTCAGCTTTGGAAAAAGTTGCGAGGATAGGATGTAAGTATGATCCTTCATTTCTACTCTACTCATGCCGGGCGCTCCCTCCTGGAGGGTTTGCAGAGGGGCAGCTGGCTCCCACCTCCGCCGTGTTCACTCAACATGGTGGAAGAAAAAAATGAAAAAACCGAATCAGGCCGAAATCGGTGGGGAACAAATCGCAAGCGTTTTGACTGTGGCTCAGTCTGGGTTTTCTTATGCAGGGCAGCTCAGTGAACCTCTGCAGGTCCTCAAATGATAAATGATGCGTTTTGAAGGACACACACACACACACACACACACACAGACTGAATGAGCCTAACCACTGCAGTAGTTTGAACTGCAGCTTGTAGTTGTACTGAGGCAGGGAGCGCCCCCCCACAGCACTCTGTGGTCTGAAGATATGCAAGGTGAGTCCTTTGCTTGGTTTTCTCCTTTTTATTTATTTTATGTCTCCTGCTTTGAGCCTGATCAGCTCCATCCCCTACACCCTTTTGTTACACACGACAGAACCAGAACAAATAGGTCATGATGACATTATTTGAGGACAAGGCCTCAGGGTTAAGTCATATAAACACATGTGGATGTTGCATCCAAACATTACAGACATTCACCATGGTATATACTTCATATGCCAGACTCTCAGGATCAACATAAAGGGACTTCAGTAAGAGCAAGGCTTTGCTAATCAGAAAACATAAAGACCAAAGTGGAACACCGAACATCTTCACATAGTCCATCTCAGTCTCAGATGCTGATTTCCCTGGCTTCAAGTAGTAAAGGAGTTAAGGACATGAGGTAAGTTCTAGGATGGAAAGAAAACACACTGAGAACCCATATATAAACTTGCTGAGCTCAGCCACAGTACAGAACATACACCTCTTGTAGGTCAGCTAGTTCAGACCTCCTCCTTCCTTTCTTCTTGTTTTCATCAGACCCATATTTCAAACAGGCCTTTTTTCTAAAGACATGAAGCAGGCAGGATGTGCCGGTAAACATCTGTAAAGTTTGTTAGAGGACTGTTTGAAGGGCAGGCCTGAGTTTTTCTTTTGACAATAGTTTTTGGGTTGGTGAGGCCAAGGAGGCTCCAGAAAACAACCTACAGGTAAGACTGCTTCACTAAATTACCTTGTGGAAATTTGCAATTCAGTATGATCTGCTCTGTTTCAGACATGAATTAAAAAGTGGAACTGTTACTGATGTTTGTGAACTGTGCTCAGATGCTGCTTCACGGACATCATTTCTGGACATTTGATTATTTTCACTTTACACTTGACCTGCTTTTCCTCCCACGCGTAGCCTGTAGGATGTGTAGGGGCAGAGCAACGCTGAAACCGTAGCTCATCACCTGTAAGTGTCTCACCAATAGTTCCAAAACAGAACTGCAGAAGACTGTATCGTGGACAGAACAGAAGGGAGATGAGAGTAGATGCTGTTGCCGCACAGAATCTCAGCTGTAGTAGGAGAAATCATCTGTAACTAATTGATGACTCTCAGCAAATAAAGCATCTGTAATGCACACACACATACACACACACCCACTGAGAGCTCCAGACTGCTGACGTCTGATCTCCACACACTGTGGCCTGGCACTATCTTCTGCTTCTCCGATGACCATGCGAAAAACACGTGGAAGCCGATTACGTAACTCACTTAGTCGGGCCATTTGCCACGTAAAGCCCGGGCTTGTTTTAATCCACTTGGCAGCCCATAGGTGAAGCTCAAAGCAGTGCATTATATAGTGCCGATCTTCAGTGTATAGTTAGAACCTAGTGAACCCAGTGACCTAATTGCTCAAAGCCGGTTTGACACTTGGTGAATGCCTTTAAGTGCTTTATGACACGGCCGGTGTTCTCCTATTTGAAGTCCCATTTTAGATGAAATCATGAGGAGTCAAGCAAATCAATGCCCCTCTCACCACATCATGACAAGCGTTACGCTTTTTAACCCATGCTGCCTCTCACATCAGGTCCAATCTATCACTTTTCATCATTTGCCTGAGTGCACATTGACCAGGATAACAGGCGGAAGTGGGTTTTGGCCAATACAAAATTGCCCTCAGCTGAGTTTTTATTGGAACGACCTTTTATTACATCAGAGCATAATCTGAGATCACAAAACCAGGACAAGTTGACCTGTTACATATGTTAAAGGCATCATTATTTACATCAGTGTAAAGAAAGAACAGCTGAATGCCCAGACAGGAAGTTACATAACTTTTATACAAGGAAATACATTGAATGAGTAGAACGTGATATAATCAGTCCGTTTCCTTTTTTACTTCCACACCACAAATATTTAGGTGATCTCTTTCAATATTGATTTGCAGTTTATGTATCAAGATAGTCTGTTCTGAAACCTGAGCAGTGTCTGCTTTAAACTGCTCAAGCTGCCGCCCACCTTTCCAGGAGGAAGCATCAGGGACAGGAGGACTCCCTCCCTCGCTCCCTCGCTCGCTCGCTCGCTCCCAGCAGCCAGCCAGCCTCTCCAAGGCAATGAGTCCTGGCAGTATGTGAGCATGTCTGGCCCTGGGAGTTCAAATCATTTTCACTGCTGAGAGCCTGTGTGTGTCTCTGTCTGTGGATGTCAGTGTGGAGCGAGTGTGAGAGAACCTACTAACACGTGTGTCCCCCCCCCCTCCTCACCCCCCACCCCCCTTCTCTCCCTGTCGGCCTCCTGCAGAAACTGGAGGAGGAAAAAGGAAAGAAGGAGAAAGAGCGGCTGGAGATCGAGAGGGAAAGGAGAGAGAGGGACAAAGAGCGGGAGCGCGAGAGGGAGCGCCGCGACCGCGAGAAAGAGAAGGAAAGGGAGAGGGAGAGGGACAAGGAGCGGGAGAGAGACAGAGACCGCGAGCGGGAGAGGGATCGCGAGCGCGAGCGGACGAAGGAGCGGGAGAGAGAGCGGGAGCGCGACCGCAGCCGAGACGTCAGCGAGGACCGCAGCCGCTCCAGGTCAGTGGCGGAACAAGACGAGCAGTTTCAGTTTCACCCCGTTTCAAAGCACAACTCTCTTTGATAAATAAAATGTGGAAGTGTCATCTGCTCTATGCACAATAAACCAAAGCTGCATATACTCAACTCGCTCATTAAGGGTTTGCAGGACTCGCATGTTCCATTCTGTTAACACCCCCCTCTCCTTTAACCCTCAGAGAGAGGGCGAGGGAGGAGAAAAAGCGGGACCGCGAGGAAGATGAGGAGGATGTGTATGAACGGAGACGACTTGAGAGGAGGCTCCGAGACAAGGAGGCAGCTTACCAAGAGGTACATCTAAAAATAGAAATTGTACTTTTTTTGATGCTTGTTTATATCTGATGTGCGACTGCTGAATTGCTTTCTTGTGTCCTCTCACAGCGGCTGAAAAACTGGGAGATCCGGGAGAGGAAGAAGTCCCGTGACTATGGCAAAGAGATGGAGAGAGATGACGAGAGGCGTCGCGAAATGGTACACACACACACACACACACACACACACACACACACACACACACACACACACACACACACACACACACACACACACACACACACACACCAGATGAAAAAGCGAAACATAAAATCATTTATAATTACAGAGCTGCACTTTAACATTTCTGCCAATTTCTGTTCTAATCCAGATGAAAGAAGCCAAACGACTGAAAGAATTCCTCGAAGACTACGACGACGACAGAGACGACCCAAAATACTACAGGTTGGTGTCTCGGCTCTCATCCAGAAGCCTCAACTGCAGATGTTTGCCCTGCCGTCGCTGGACTCTCTTCTCTCTTCCTCAGGGGCAGCGCTTTGCAGAAGCGCCTCCGCGACCGTGAAAAGGAGACGGAGTTGGACGAGCGAGACCGGAAGAGGGAGAAGGAGGAGCTGGAGGAGATCCGGCAGAGGCTCCTGGCTGAGGGGCATCCTGACCCCGATGCTGAGCTGCAGAGGGTGAGTGGCTCGCAGCCCGCTGGCCCCAGGCCGCAGAGAGGCACACACAGTTTGTTTTATTGCTCGTAGGGTTTCAGGGTGTCCTCGGGGTCTTACTAAGTATTAAAAGTGGATACATCGAATTTGGGAAAATTAAGGCCCTTAAAAAGTGTTAGTTTTATTTGAGACTTCATTGAATTTTTACCTGATTTCACAAGGTTTTCAAGTTTGTTGTTTTTTAAAGATCTTTCCAAGTAGTTAAAGCAGGTTATATTGATGATGAATGCAAAGAGTGAATCAGTCAGTTGCTGTGTTCAAAGATGTATTTTAATAAACTTTTCCTTTGGTTTAATTCATTCTTATTGAATAATGAAGGTCTTAACAATGCCATTAAGGTCTTTAACAACAATAAATGTATAGTTTTAGTTTTTTTTTTTTCCTACAAATACCCAGACAAGTGAAATGCGATAGAACTAGAGGTCATTGCTTCAGTGTGGTTTCCTTCTGTGCAGATGGAGGAGGAGGCAGAACGCAGGCGCCAGCCTCCTCTGAAACTGGAGCCCGAGGAGGAGGTGATCCCGGAGAAGTCCCACAAGGAGCGGGAGCGCGAGCGTGAGCGCGAGCGTGAGCGCGAGCGGGAGCGCGAGCGTGAGCGTGATCGGGAGCGAGACAGGGAGCGTGACCGGGAGCGGGAGCGAGAGCGAGAGCGAGACAGGGATAGAGACAGAGACAGGGATAGGGATAGAGACAGGGACAGGGAAAGGGAGAGGGACAGGGACAAGGAGCGGGACAGGGAACGGGAGCGGGAACGTGAGCGTGAGAAGAGAAGCACGGCGAGGCCGGCCGAGCCGCTGCCCCGGGCCCCCCAGCAGCACTCGGAGGATGACGAGGCAGAGGCCGAGGAGGACGAGTTCCACGAGGGCGAGGACTCGCAGGACGTCAAGCCGCCACTCAAGCCCGCCATGCGACCAATCACCACCGCTCCCTCCTTGTCCTCGGCCAGCGGGAACGCCACTCCCAACACGCCCGGCAACGACTCTCCCTGCGGCATCATCATCCCAGGCGAGAACACCCCCGAGGTCCAGCCTCTGGATGAGAACCGCCCCAAGATCGGCCTCAGTCTCAAACTAGGTGAGTACTGGCCGTGAGAGGACGCATAGGGATGTAAGACGATCACGCTGCCTCAGACAGGGTGCCTTAAAAGTATTTAGTGTTGATAAATCCATTTTAGGAAAGGTAAGGCCCTTGCGATTGTATGGTGTATTAACTGTCGTTGGTATTTAAGCTCTTTCCAAATAGTTCAGCTTTGTTGTTCATTGGAGGTTGAAATGGTGACCTTAGATTCTTAGTAAGGTCTTAAAGGTATTACCTCACTGTTTATATGCTTGTCATAAATTTTCTAATGCATGTATCATAGATATTTACTATCTCAATGATCCTATTGTTTCTTATACTATCTCGACGTTCCTATTGTTTCATATTGTTCTATTGTGCTATTCAATGCTACTGGTAATGTAAATTTCCCTGAGGGAGGCATCCCAAAGGGATAAATAAAAGAAAAGTTTTAAGTCTAAAAAAAACCTTACAAAGCTATTGAAATTACATTTGTGTTCCCCTCTCTCTCCTCCAGGTGCCACCAACAGTCCCAACCAGCTGAATGTAGGGAAGAGGAAGAAGCTGGCCACCGTCGAGAGCGTCTTCAACAAGTTTGACGACGAGGAGGCGGACGAGCAGCCTCGCAAGAGGAAGCTGGTGCCTCTGGACTACGGGGACGATGACAAGAGTCTGGGGCTGGACGGGGCGGACATATCCGTGGCCAAAGGCAGCATCAACACGGAGGAGAAACGCAAGCACATAAAGAGCCTTATCGAGAAGATCCCCACGGCCAGACCCGAGCTCTTCTCCTACCCTCTGGACTGGACGATGGTCGACTCGGTAAGGATCACTCTGCAGTGATTTTCAGCTTAAGACAATTGACAGGGATTTTAGTATTCAGCCCCACCGTTATGGGCTTTCTCAACTGCACTGGCATCTTCTCACTATTCTCTCTGTAGACGCTGATGGATCGCCGTATTAGACCCTGGATCAATAAGAAGATTATTGAATACATCGGGGAGGAGGAACCCACGCTGGTCGATTTTGTCTGTTCCAAGGTTTGTGGAGAGTTTTTTGTTTTTTCCATTCATGTTTCCAGTCTTGTTCCTGTCATTTGAAATGCTGTTAAATCACATGTCCAAGATGTCTCGAAATGTGTTGTGTTGCTTTTTTTTTAAAACAGACTTTGGTTTCTTTTCTCCTCAGGTGATGGCACACAGCACCCCTCAGGGTATTCTTGATGATGTTGCAATGGTGAGTTGTAGTTGGCGATCTGCTGGATTCTACATATTCTATGCAACTTTCACATAGATGTTGCACGTTGAATTGCTCAGACTTGCTGATGTCCTACAGGTTACAGATTTTTTTTAACCAAGTTGTCTGTGTTCAGGTTCTCGATGAGGAAGCAGAAGTCTTCATAGTGAAGATGTGGAGGCTGTTGATATACGAAACAGAGGCCAAGAAGATCGGACTGGCGAAATAAAGGCTCCACGTTTCTCTGGCATCCATAGCTCACAGTCCTGCTGCTGCAGTTTTCTGGTCCAGCAGACAGTTAACGTATCTATACAACCCTCCATTCCTTCAGCAAGGAGCTGCTGCCTTGTACGTGTTTGTGTTTAAGCGGGAAAGTTGTGAACAGAATGGGTTTACACAAACATACTGCATGAGAAAACCTTGGTTGTACTTTTCTTCCTCTGTTGACGCCATTGAGCCAAAAGAGGGGCTGCATTTCATCCATCTGTTCTCAAATATGTTGGACACTTTCTGCTTTGATTTACCGTTGTCCTGTTGAGGCCCCGCTCCATTGTGTGAACTAATAAATGTGCTTTTTTTTAGAAGATGTTAGTCTTTCTTTAATCTGTAAACTTTGGTGGAAAAATAAATCATGCGGAGAATACACCCTGGATAGGTCTCATCACAGCATCACAGACCTTACACACACACACACACACAAACACGCACGCATTGGAGCAATTCATGATCTCCAATAGCATCAAAAACCAAAGCAAAATTGCCAGGGAGCACAGAAATGTTATACTCTTATGGGGATTTAATATAGCAGAACAACTTGAAATCCTTGTTGAGCTGGTTTCCTGTAAAGTGCTGTAAGTGTAAGTTAAGTGCTGTTAAGATAAGTGATCCTTTGTTGGTCCCACAATGGGGAGTGATTTACAGTGGTGCAGCAATAGAATGGATAGTGGCAAACCGAGGTAGATGAGTTTAAAAAAAGTATAGAAATATTGGCACAACATACAAGTGTAACAGGAGACCACAAAAAGCTGTTAAAGCTTGTAAGAGTTCATGTTATGGACTGGAATTTTTAATAAAGCAGAATTGAACTGAGCCATGTAATGTGCTCATTGTGAGAAATGCAACATTTTTCTCTTTTCTCTCTAAATCCATCAATAAGAGTTAAGTGTCTAGTCATTGTCATGGTCTGACCACCTGTGTTCGGCCTTCCTTGTTCCGATCCAGAGGCTGCACAAGCTTTCATGACTGCCCAGAAGTCTGGACTATTGAAACCAGACTGTGTGTCAAAGCACCTTTAACCATTGCAGATTAGCATTAAAGGAATCTCAGCACAACCAGCAATTAGATGCTCAAGGTAATTTATTTTTGTTTTGTTTTTTTTATGCCACTGTGGATGGAGGTACAGGGCCAAATTGTGCTGTTACTGCTCAGGGGGACTCTTCCACATCCCCGGACTCATCCTTCTCCAGCTGTAGAAGTGGCAGGACGTCTCGACGGATCAGGCAGTCGGCCATGTTGGGGAGGCGGGGCACCATGCAGCAGCTCAGGGCGCTGCGGGAGACAGTCATGCTGCTGACCACAGTCCAGTCTCCAGTCTTTGCGTCGTAGGACTCCACGTTGGAGCAGGTGGTGTAGCCGTTGAATCCCCCGGCAACAAAGAGTTGACCGTCGATCACCTCCAAGCCGAAGTTGCTGCGGGTGGTGTACATGGGGGCCACCTCGGTCCAGGAGTTGGTCTGAGGGTTGTAGGCCTCAACGCTGCGCAGACGGTTAGTTCCATCAAAGCCACCAACCTGTGAAAGAATCATTTCAACGTTCATGTTTGGCACTTTCGTTCACAAATGATAAATAATTGTGATAACTGATTTTTCTTTTTTAGCAAGCCACACCAGATTTCCTAGAAAATACGAGTTTGTTAATGAAAGGGTCAACAGGACACGCTTAACTAAGGCCATCCACGTGGCATTTTGCTACCGTCAGCAGTTATCTCAACCAATTTCAAAGAACTGCTAACTTTGCAGAAATGAAGCGTCATTAACATGTTTCATGGACTTACTGCATACATGCCATCTGCATATGCAATGACACCGACACCGCTGCGACGGCTGCTCATGGAGGCGATCGCTGTCCACTGCTCGGTCGCTGGGCTGTAGTACTCACAGGTCCTCAGGCACCGGTGCCCATTGAAGCCACCACAAATGTAAATCTGTGCGAGTACAGAGCTATTGAGTTATTTAGCACTGACACAGATAATGAAATAGAGGCGGAAACCTCAAGAAGAATCAAATGGTCCAGCTGAAAAATACATCGGACGGATAAATCGATCTGCCTCAATATAAGCCAATGCAATACCGATACGACCGTATACAATACTGAATATTTTGTACAAAAGCTTCATGCTTTCAAAAAAGGGGTTCTAGAAAGTCGACTGAATTATGTTAAGTGAGAGATGACTCCTCATCTACTTCTATTTTTATCGACTACATCTACTGATATTGTCGACTACGTCTACTGATATTTTCATCTCATCTACTCATATTTTCTTTGGAGAATCGATCCTCATAACATTTTGTGAAACCAGACTCACCCTGTTGTGCAGTGTTGTGCAGCTGGCATCGCTCCTCTGCTCGTTCATGGGCGGGATGAGACTCCACTGGTTCGTCTCGGGCCTGTATCGCTCTGCAGTGCTGAGCCGGACGTGCCTGTCGTAGCCTCCAAGGGCGTAGATGCACCCGCCCAGCGTGGCCACGCTCACGTAGCAGCGGCGGAAGTGCATGGGCGCCGCCTCGTGCCACGTCTGAGTGCACAGGTCAAAGCGCCGCACGGTGTTGAAGTGCTCCTCCCTGTCGAAGCCGCCGATGTAGTACAGGCAGCCGTTGAGGTAGGCCGTGCCGTGGTAGGCCCGCGGGCGCTCGCCCATAGGCGCCACGTCCACCCAGTGGTCGGCACGCACGTTGTAGGCCTCGATGGCGTTGGTGGGATCCCCGGCGCTCCAGCCCCCGGTGGCCAGCAGGATGGTGGCGGGCAGGCGAGGCCGGGCTGCAGCCTGACGGGCTAAACGACCTCTGGTGAAGCAGTCAAACAGCTCGCCTTCGGTGAGGATGCGCCGGCACAAAATGTGGCTCCTCACCATGTCGTTGGACATCACGGTCTCCGTGATGAAATCCATGCTTGTCAATCCAAGCCGGACCTGCTCAGGGGAAACATCATTACTGTTACCTTCAGATCTACCTGTCACCTTAAGCGTCATTTCAGGGGTAAACTGAACTGTTCTTGTTTTCTTCGTGTGATTTGTTGATGGCGAGGAACAATATGGAGCACAACTATTTAGAAAGATTTCAAAAAGTTGATGTCTGATTTTCACTGAAATCCAAGGCAGCCTTTAAGTTCATCTGCTGGCTGAAATTTTGATCGAAAGTGCTCTCCTGACCTGTCTTTTGGCTACATGGATTTTATCTGCAGTATATGCTATACTAGGCTCACAATATATGAGATGCTGTTACAGCAGTCTCAACCTATTGTTAGATAAAATTGTACGCTACAGCAAAGATCCCGCACAAACCGCCTTCAGTGAACTTGGTGATATGACTTCAGGGTCACAGCACACAGTTTGTTGAACTGGTTCAAGTACGAAAAGGCAGCCATGAATGATTTTCTTCCTTGATCCAGTTCAAAATATTGGAAACACAGCTTTGAAGGTACCCAGAAGGGTAGAGCATTCCTGTCAGGTTAACAACTAAAGTCTGAGGATATACCTCTGAGCTAAAAACAGTTAGGCAGTATTATCTCACCCTAGACAGGAGATCGCTGAGGTGTGCTGTCCGAGACACTGGTTCATGTGCAACCCAGCGAAGCACGGCCTCATAGGCAAGAGTCTCGTCCTTCACGTTGAGGTCGTCTCTGCCGAGGACATCAATGAGCTCCAGAGCGGAGAACTGCTGGAACTCGTCACAAAACACGACCTCCTCAAAGTGATCCAGGATGTAGCGGAAGGCCTTGAGCTTCAGGTCGGGGGCCAGGATGACGTTGGTGAACTGCCAGATGCCGACACAGTTTTCACTGGTGAGCTGCTCCCCCAAGAACTGGCAGCAGGCCTGCACGATCTTAGTCACGTTGAACTGATCCGCTGCCATCAGCAGCTCCTGCACGTTTGCTTCGGTGACAGAGACCGAGCCGGTGTAGGCGAACTCAATGATGAGCTCCATCATGGCAGGAGACAGGCCTTGGATGGTGAAGACCTTTTGATCCGGTGTCGCCCAACGACTGAAGAGGGCTCTGCGGGCCGGGACGCAGACACAACAGAGGTTTCAACAAAAGGTGTTCAAAGAATTGTTTTTCCATTTTCTCACTGACAATAATAGAAACCTCTTTAAAACCCTCTTGAAAGAGGTGAATTGTGGCACATAAGTAAATAAAAATTCATTGTTTCAATCATGCATGAGACTGTTTGTATGCTCAACTTCGCCATTAATTCAGTCCCCAAAGATATCAAACACTAAACTCACCGGAAGTATGGGGTGCATTGGGCAAGGATGATCTTGTGGATTTTAAATTCCACATCCCCGACTCGAATAACTGCATCAGTAAAGTATCCAGCCAGGCGGTCGTTTTCCTTTGTGATGCTTTGAGAAGACATGCCTCTTTTTTAGCTTCTTTTTTCCTGTCCCACACCTTTTACCTTTTACGATTCCTCAGCAAGTTGGTCTTTATGGCTTGATGGTCCCAGCAGGTTTGTGTTGTGGTCAAATTTGTGCTCGAGAGCTTATTGAAAGGCTCAATGGAATGATGCATCACATTCCAGAATGGATTCTTACTACAGTTCTCTAGTGACTCAAATGACCATGTCCCATTCATATGTAAACAAGTATGTCAACTTAAACCCATTATTTTTTTTACTCTGCAATAATGTTTTATGTCAGTCCATCAGGGCAGTATGAAGGTCATGTTTTAACACAAAAACTTTGAACAGCCAGTGTTCAAAGTTATTTGATGTTGCACGTGAACTAGAACATTTTAACACTGCAGTCCGCAGGGTTTTTAGTGGACATTAGCAGAAGCAATTAATGATGCATAGAAGCACAGAACAGTGCACATTTTCTCTACTCATGTGTTTGTTCAACTATAGCACTGTTGAATAAAAATAAGCGACCTAATGATTTTAGTATTGAAAAAAGAAAAAGATAGTAACAAAACATAAAGGTGTTACTAATGTCACATCATTGAGGTTGTAGTTTGCAGTGGCATTGGCCCTAACAGGTAAGTGGCCCACCATGGCCTATATCTGCCATATAATTGCAAAGTGAAAAACCCTGAGACATCTCTCAGTTTGTTGCATGAACCTGTGAGCAGCCCCTTAGTGTTGCATGCCTGCTTGCCACTCACAGCTTAGTCCTGTACCCGTCACATGCATCTGGTGATGCCAATAATAAGACATGATATCAGTTTTTGTTTTGTTTTATTCAAAGTCAAGATTAAACGACCTGACAACCACCAAGAAATCTAAGATCACTTTAAACAGAAACAGACCCGAGCCTTAAAAAAAAACAGTGACGTTTTCATTTCTATTACAGAAATACATTCGCTGTGATCAGCAGGATCACAAAATTGTCTTCTTTCTTCTTCTTTTTGGTATATAGGTTCACTCATTCTGAGCAGGGATTACTAATGAGGAAACAGGGACATCAGAGCCCAAAAAAAGATATTTTTCACAAACCATAGTGATAAAAAATCAGGTTAAGTGACAGTTGGGCTAGAACCAAACACTTTTCAGATGAGTCGACAGCCAAATCCACTTGAAAGTGTAAAGACTGTGGCTGACCCCTCCCACCTTGGACAGAACCTGTTTGAGATGCTCCCCTCTGACAGACTCAAAACCCCACACAACAAGAACAGCTTCACCTGCTGATTCTCAGCCACTAATAATTCCATCACAAGTCACAGTGAAGGGGCTGAGACCCTGCAGAGAGGGTGATTTGCCAAGCTCCAACAGAGCAACCTCCAGAGATGTGGACAGTTGCACACATCGTCTGGGAGGAGATTGGAACAGAAGATGTTTTTCTGCTTGGGCAATACATTGAGGAGACACAATTTGGCATTGACAACCATCATTCCAACTTGTTGTCATATGTTTTGTCTGTGTTTCTGAAGATGCACCACATTGCCAGACTCACCTGTCTTGATTTGCAGAGAGGAAATATAAGAAAGACGCTCTGCAAAACAGTCCTCTTTCAGGGGTCTTAGCCTTTGCAAAACTGTCAAGATCAACATATGTAAATATGGTTTGGGAAGAGGGGGTGTCAATTTCTTGTGATAAACTTGAGAATCCGCTTTGCTTTGTTATGAAAGTCTGAAACACAAGATGAGAGTGTGTAGAGGCATTTCTACTTCCTTCCCCTCCTAATTTGTGACCCAGGCTTTGTTGTACTCTCATATATATATATATATATATATATATATATATATATATATATATATATATATATATATATATATATATATATATATATATATATATATATATATATATATATATCCCATATATCATATCAGAAAATTCTATTACCGTTAAGCTCACTTTGAATGTCAGTATAAGCCAAACCATGTGTCCTAACTTCATGTATGATGTTTGCAGCAAAGAGTGAAGATTACCCCGAGTGGAGCCGCTGACCTTTCCAAGATGGCGCCCCCACGGCTCGTCAGGGCCAATAGGCAGTAGCGGTCGATACGGCGTCTACTCGTTCGCCCCCTGACGTCGATGACGTCACCAGCTACGTTGCTCAGAGACGTGGCAGGTTTGTCTCCGACCCGGAAGCGCTTTCCGCTCCAAACAAGAGGATGTGGAGTTATCCTGTGTGTTAGCCGAGCAGCTCTGGAGCCTGTAAACGTTGCTGTCGACACCTGAATGTGGTGGGAAACCATGCGGGGTCCCGGTGTTTTACAAGTCGACGTTACTGTATCCGCTTCCCACTTTGTTGGACTTTGAGAGCCTGGGCTATTCCCGATGCTAGTTAGCTTAGCTTCGCTAAACGTCGTCGAGGCCAGCGGCTGCAGCGTCTCTGTGAAGGAACCGTGGAGACGAGACATCCAACGCAAACAACAGAAGTCCGGGGCATGTAATAAAATCCGACGAGCTCGTTTACAACCTTGTCTTAAAGTCTGAGGTGGAATCGGTAGATTCACCGAGAAAAACGGTGCAGCCATGGACGACTTCAGCTCAATCAGCTTGCTGTCCCTGGCCATGCTGGTGGGCTGTTATGTAGCTGGGACGATACCGCTGGCAGTCAACTTTTCAGAGGTAAGGCTATCAGCATGGAAAACTTGTTAAAATAACATAACTCCCACTTGTACATTTGGGCTTCGACTGCAGAGAGGGCAATGTTCATACCCCCTGCTATCAGAAAGTAGCCTTGTTCTGTGTGTTTACAATCCATACAATGGGTCTGATTGGTGCCAATGATTATTGCGTCTGGGTCTTCAGGAGAAGCTGAAGCTGATCACTGTGCTTGGAGCTGGGCTGCTCTGTGGGACTGCACTGGCTGTTATCATACCAGAAGGCGTTCACGCTCTGTATGAAGAAATACTTGAAGGTATGGTGTATGTTAACACAACTCATGGCAAAGTTAGATGTCATCATTTGTGTTGGGGAGTAACTGGATACATGTGACAGAGTTCCATCCATTGTCCTAACCGCTTTTTACTGTAACCATGTTTTCGGTTTCCCACAAAGTTTAAAAGCAGGGAATACACCCCGAAACACTGACTTCACTCACACATTCACACCCGAGGACAATTTAGTGTATGACTATGGTATATCTCCTGTTAACCTATACATGCATTTTTTTGGACTGGAGAACTCAGCAAAACTCATCACAGAAAAGTTTGATTTGTAGAGTTGTGGCACTGTCGATCCTTTCACAGCTCACTCAGGCTGTCAAACAGTTCACACTAACACAGAGAAGTCTTTGCCGAAGGCTACAACACTGGTGATAATTACGGATGACAGTGTTAATCTTTTTGCTTATAAAAATGGATATAAATAGATTGCAAATTCCACTTTTAAAGTTACCATCCCAATATTGGTATGTCTTTGCATTTACGATTATAACCTGCTTAACTGGTGTTGCTGGGGTCTGCTGATGCTTCTCCGGCAGCCTGAGGGCAAAAGCAGGTAGAACACCCTGGACGGGTCTCCAAACCATTAGATGACTGGCACAGCTCACACTCACGCTTCAGGTAGTCTCCAATCGACCTAATAATACACATTTTTGACTGTAGGAGGAAACCAGAATACCCAAAGAAAACCCATACAGACAGTGGGAGAACATAACTTTTCCATTGCCACTGCTTCTCTGGGGATAAACAAATCAGCTTTATTATGAGCACTGCAACTAATGACAGGCTAGATTGTGTGTTATTTCTTTGCATTTAGTTTATACAAGCAGTTCAAGCTAGCAACCTGCTCGTCTTGTTTGAGGGCCCTCTGCATCACCAGGATGTGATGTGGTAATGCCCAAACTACTCTACTTGCAGGACTCTTCATTCCAGGACATCATGTTCTGGAACGTTTCCCTGTACACACATGCAGACTTGTCTTCTCATCTTGAGATTGACCTCTTCTAAACTCTTTAATATTGCAGACACATCTGCTGGACTTGCACCATCTATTACAGTATGCTTGTTGCATGTGTGAAAAGGTTAAAAAAGGGGAAATGTCTGGTTTTGTAGCCTGTCTGAAAATGCCTGTTTAACTGGAAATTCTTCAGACACTATATGCATGTATAACAAAGTTCAAACCATGAACACTTGCCGTTCTTACTCAATTACTTTATTAAATTTGGTAATCCCCCTCAGCTCATTTCTGTTCATTAAAGTAGCCTATTCTTAAATTGTTCCTTTAGATATAATGCGTTATTCTCTTATTCTGGTTTTTATTTCTCTAAAACAGAGTCCACGCCTGTCTCCACACCCCTCCTAACCATACAATTTAAATGTCAGGATCTGACATGAATCATTTCAAGACTTGGCAGATAAATGTCAACTACTGTGGTCGAGCATGTTGCAGACATGCTTGACAAATGTATTAACGAGTCTTGTGACAAACAGGAGCTGTGGAAAAGGTACTGCAGGGCTAAGGCTTGGCTTCTTGGATTATCAGATCCTTTAGTTTTACACAAATCTTGTAACTTTGCCACCAACTTTCAACGCGGCTTGTTGAAAAAAAAGTCAGTCAGTCAAATTCCTGTTTCTGAGTCTCTCTTTGAGTGCCTGCAGCTCCAAAGAGCAAATGTTGAGACCCTGATGGTTACTGCATGTAACTGTATGCAACATGCGTACATCTTATTGGACATAAAGACACTTAAGGGACCTCTAATTTTCATGTAATTTCTATCCATCCATTCTCTTACTATTTGCACCTTGATCACTGGGATCTGCTGGAGACTATCCCAGCACAAATAGAGCAAAGGCAGGGAATACACCTTGGACAGGCTGCCAGTCCATCACAGGGTGCACATACACACACACACACACCCATACGCTTACCTATGCATGTGTATCGACTGTGGGTGGAAACCGGATTACCCAAAGAAAACCTACACAAAGTGAAGGTGCTCCACACAGAAAAAACCTGGAAAAAACCTATCGCATCATTTGACTAATCAAACTGATTAGAAATTTGCTTTTTTTCTTTTTCTTATTGCCTCTCAGTTCCCTTTCCCATAAATCCTATAGCATCTGTGTAGCGTGTAAGTGAATCTTGCCAAACATGGTGAGCAAAGTTCAGCTTCTCTTGCATCACAACACTGGTCAAACAGACATATGTGTCTTGTGTATTTGTACAGTGGCATCTCAGCACAATGCTGCATTGACTGGTGATCAGTGTGTAATGTTTAACAGCTCAGTCCTCCCCTCCCCTCTCCTCCCACCTGTCGCTCTCTCTTTGCAGGCGGACACCACAGCCACGGCCAGGTGGGCGTCGTGGAAGCGTCCGAGTCCAAAGCGGAGGGAGAGGTCAGCGGGAAGCACGAGCACAGCCACGAGCAGCTGCACGCCTGCATCGGCGTGTCCCTGGTGCTGGGCTTCGTCTTCATGCTCCTGGTGGATCAGATCGGCAGCTCCCACGTGCACAGCAGCGACGGTCGGTTTCCCGGGGGGGGGGCAGCTGCTCGTTTCTCAGGAATGAACATACAGTGTGTGTGGGGGGTGGGGGGCTGATGGCAGCTTTATTGTCTGCCTCCTCGATAAGCACAAGTAGAAATTTTCTGTGTTCAGTTGGGCCTGAAACGCCTCCAGATGGCATTAAGAGCAGTATCCAGCCTTCTCAGATGCGCCCACGCTCGACAGCAGCCCCACAGATTCGGGGCTTTTGATACGAGCAGCAAACTGTTGACACAGTCTGCCAGCACGAGACACAAGCCCTGCTGCTGTTCAGTCATTATCCCTCTGCTCTATGCGTCTGTGCTTCTTAAATCTGTCACAAAGGTACGTAGAGGGTGCTGTTCCCTGACTGACTGCTTACTTTCTGTCCGGTTCAGATCCAGAGTCAGCCAGAGTCGTCACCTCCAAAATCACCACCACCCTGGGCCTGGTGGTCCATGCCGCAGGTACGCCTCAATCTCAACATTGTTTTTCTTTGTTTATTGACCGCTTCTAGACTGTTTCTCTTCGTTAAACCCCTGCCTACTGGTTGACTGATGTTGGAGCTTGTGCTCTGATGAAATTAAGGCGGCGCCGCATCTGTTTTCTGTCTGCAGCTGATGGAGTCGCGCTCGGTGCTGCCGCCTCCACGTCTCAGACCAGCGTTCAGCTCATTGTGTTCGTAGCCATCATGCTCCATAAGGTAATGAGTGCTACAGTAAATCTGTGCATTTCAGAGCCCTTTTGTGCATTGTAACTGTTTAGGATAATGGTAAAATGTAGGATTCATATAGCTCTCTCTTTTTTTAAATATGTAAAGAGGGTTTACATGAGGTGTTTGGACAGATGCAACTACAACAGGACACAGAATGACATAGGCCCTGGGTGCAAAAATGACCATTAACAATACAGTTGCAAATCCAGTATGAAGCAATGAAGGGATGCTATTGGTATTAAGATTAATTGCAATTTATAGGGTGTCTGCAAAGATATATTATTGCCAAGAAATATTCAGAAGTTCCTGCATCACATTTGTGAAAATAAGCTGCTTTAATCTTATTGGTCTATTAGTATCTTAGTCTTATTATTGTGGTATTAGTATGTTTGTGTGTATTGTGAATGTGATGCTTTTTGTGTTGCTATGGCTGCTGGACAGAGTAATGTCTTATCTAACAAGCAGTTGAATGCTTTTAAGGCTATGTGCTGATTACTAGCCCGGTTAAACAGATAAGTGATGTACAGCCGGTCAGATCCACGGCGTCTCTCAGCAGCCAGACGCTGTAAACAGCAGCTGTCTCCCTCAGGCCCCGGCAGCGTTCGGCCTGGTGTCGTTCCTGATGCACGCCGGCCTGGAGAGGAACCGCATCCGTAAACACCTGCTGGTGTTCGCCCTGGCGGCGCCCGTCCTGGCCATGCTCACCTTCCTAGGCCTCAGTCAGGTAAATGCCCCAAGCTTTGCCTCTTTGATTCTACTGGTGTGAAGTGTCTGTCTGAAGAGTGTCCACCTTGGGGATACACTGTAAGATTTTCCTTGAAAGCTAATTTTTTTCCCCATGATCTTTTGCCTGTCAGTCTGCTCTATTCCAACTCTAGACAGTCACATTATAACCAGTCCACACAGAAATCTGTTACTGTGTGAGGAAAAGGGACTGAACCTGTTAGAATATTTTGAGCCAACTCTGGATGGGTTGTGTGAACTAAACCAACCAACCAACCAATGTAGCCTAAACCTAAATTGGTAACAATTATGAATGTCTTATAGTATGTCCCAATCGTCCTGGGATGTTTTTGTTTTCCCCTCACACTTTGCCTCTGTCTCTGTCCCCTCTCAGAGCAGCAAAGAGGCCCTGTCAGACATCAACGCCACAGGCGTGGCCATGCTCTTCTCTGCCGGCACCTTCCTCTACGTAGCCACGGTCCACGTGCTGCCCGAGGTGGGCGGCGGGGGCCACAGCCACGCTGCGGCCGGGGCGAGCGGAGGCAAAGGACTGAGCAAGGTGGAGGTGTGCGCCCTGGTGCTGGGCTGCCTCATCCCGCTGGTGCTGTCTGTGGGCCACCACCACTAGAGGCGGCTCCACCGCAGAGGCACAAACACAGACTTCAACCAACGCCGCGGGATCTCAAATGTCTTATTTGCTCGTCGTCCGCCAGGTTAACTCGTGGACCAGACTGGTTTTAGGGACGTCTCCAGACCCCCCAAAAACAGACCCTGAAAACAAGGGTATCGGAGCTGCTTGTTTTCTGCAGATCTATGGACACAGTTCATGTCCGGTTATTCCTCCTGGAACCTCCTGCAGGGGGGGCAGTGCTGCTGCTGCTGCTGCTGGTGGATGCCTTGCATGTCAGCATCGCTTCGTCATGCAAGTCCAAAGTCAAAGAGCCAGCTCCCATTTCATTACACTGATTGTTTTACTAGACGGCTGTTGCACAGTGAGATTTAGACGGCCCTGATTCCAGCCTGCAACATCAAAGAGAGCAAAACTGTTCCTTTTTTTATAACTGTACAGAGTGTAAATCTCGTAACAGCGACTCGGACGGATTTTCAAGTGCCATAATCCAGGCGGAGACGGTTGGAGGAGGAAGTGTTTCGACAAAGACGCTAGAGTTTGTACAGAACGTCTGCGATCTGCTTCCCGGCGTGGGACGAGAGACGAGCCGCGGTCACCAGCCACTCTTGCACGCAGCCGGTTGTATGGGGTCAGAGATTGATGGAGCTGAGTTCCGGAGAAGAGCCGACCTGCCTCCAAGCATCCCCTCCTATCTGTTCAGTTTCTGGGTGTTTGTTTCAGCTCTCTCTCCCACAGAGAGAAACCCTGAAGATGATGAGCCGAGGTTTCAGGACGAGTTCTCTTGAGCGATTGATAGATTGTAGGTTGTTCATCTCTAGAGGTGTATATGGTCTTTTCCTGCATGGGAGCAGATGTTTATGATATCTAAAACCGTTTTGGGGACCATTAGCTCAGGAGAACAGATGTCTTTTTAAGATCCTGGGAGCAAAACTTTGAACAAACGTTTTATTTTCTTGGTGTTTTGTCTCTGGGCGTTTGGTTGGGTTTTACCTCTCATTAATGACTCACGGCTGAGCAATAACTCCATACATGAGACCCGGGGCAAAAATCACTCTGGTGTGAGCTTTCCCACGACCTCAGCGCGCTGGCCAGACGCCTCCCTCACCTGAAGCGTCTGCCCACAGCAGAGCTCCTGTAAATGTCTGTAAGTATGTTTGTGTACTGTACAGAGCTGCCTCCTCCCCCCACAGCCCTCACCACCACCTCCCACCCCACATGGATCTGCTTCCTCACGTTTTTTTTCTGTCTTTTTAATACGAGACTTCGGACTTTGGGCTGACTCGAGAGGCCACAGACTGCCCGCCGAGCCTCTGTTTTATTTGATGTAAAAACGGAACGGTTTTGCATACAACACTTGTTGATTCCAAGTGATGAGACGTCTCTAGGCTTCTCCGTGGGACTGTGACAGGGGTTAAGGGGGACATGCAGACCAGCAGCCGTGTGGCTGCATCATTTCAGACGCCGCATGTGTGTGTGTTGGTGTATTAAAAGGGAAACTCGGCCCATTGTGTCGCTTCACGCTCAAGACGAGTTGCCCCGTGATGTGTCACATCTTTGAACCCTAGCTGAGGTCTGCTATCTGCATTTTTTTTCTTCCTTACTTTTGTCTGTTAAATGAATTCGGGGTCCATTCAAACATTTGCTTAGTGCTCCTCTCATTATCTGATTTTCTCTGTTGATCTTTTTCTTTTTTTTGTTATTGGATATTTCAGAAATGCTCCCAGAATCCAAGAATCCATCCCATTACTCTGAGAGGTTGAGACACCGTGTAAAATGTAAATAAAAACAAATTATGGAGGAGTTTTAAACTGCCGTTTCGCTGGTTTGAAACCTATTTATGGATTATATTCAGAGTCAGCTGATATTTGTAAGAAGCGAGCGTGAGCCTGACTCTCTTCGCCTGTTTTACGCAGCGTCTCAGCTGTTCAGCATCAGGGACTCGAGAGGACAGAAAACACACTCGAGGAGCTGTGACTCAGCGTCCTCTGAACCTGCGCCACACAACTGCGTGCTGTCTGTTTGATCCGATATGACCAGCGGCTCTTACAGAATAGGCAAACGGCTAGAGAGCTGTCGGGGCGGGTTGTGTCTCATGTTCTTTTAACATGTTTACGTATGTGGCCGCACACATACACACTAACAGCAACTGTGATGTAAAACAACTGTATCAGAGTAAATCAGGTAAATAATACAATAAAACTCCAGAGATAATCACAGTGAACCTGCTCTTCCATGGAGCTCTGTGTCAGGCTGTACTGGAGAAAATGGAATGTTTTTTTTTTTTCCACCTAAAATTAAGAATTGTGATTTTGTTCCATGGGGTACAAGCTCAAAGTGTTTTTCAAAGCATCTTTAGCTTCAAGTAAAGGTGACAGATTCTACTCTGGATGTTTACCTGGCTGCAGTTTATGACCCGACCATGAGGGGGCACTACGCCCAACACGCTGGCCCTTTAATCAGAATAAACTAGTAGATCCTGAACTCGAGTACCAATCTTACTAAAGCTAAAACTGTTTATTTATTCAATGAAGACCACACACCGGACTCTGACTGGCCGAGGCAGCCGTAGCTACAGGTAGTTTTAACATCATGGTCTTTATGTTACAATACAAGCAGTGTCTTTATATTTTTGTTTTGCTTTAAAGCACGCAATCTCATGGATATAAATTTTTAAGATAGAAACCCTTTAAATTTCTGTGCTTTCGCAGCTGGACCGGGGAGTAGTGATGGCACAAACACGGGCCTGGTGGGAAAGTCGGGGAAGTTTCAGGATCAGGCTGATGTTTTTGGACGGTTGGGGGGAGGGGGCGGCGTCTTTTCTAATTTTTGTTTTATGTCATTCCAGGATGAGTCTGCCTTATTTCCATACTCTTGATTGTGAAAATCAGTTGTAAAGCAATGTGTTTTATGACAAACTAAATTAAAGTTTTTTAACTGGTGAAAGTGCTTGTTTGTGCTTTTTATTTCGTTCATTGACACAGACTGAAGCCTTCACTCACAGAACTGAGCGTGGTCACAGATTTCACATAAGGCAGTTAAGTGTCTGTTTATACCACGTCATCTTGGTAAAAACTGATCAACTGTTCCTCTCAATTTGTGTCAGATTTTCCACAAATTGCTCATTTTACGTTTCTTAAGCAAACTTTAGCCACGTTTAAGAGGCTTTTCTGCTCTGATGGGATGTTCTATTCATGTTAGTGGTAGGCTGCCACAGGCTGAAGCCTCCTCTGTTGTAGCTGAGCTGTGAATATCTTTCTAATCTGCTGTCCATCCACTCCGACACATGTTCCGTCAATTAATCTGATACTCACGACGCTGAGCTGCGTGTCAGCGGCTCTGCCTGCCCAGCCTACTCCCAGCCTCGGACACCACAGATGTTCCAACTCTCTGCAGGAAGGACGCAGTGATGGATGGAGGGATGCAGCGATGGACGGAGTGATGGAGAGTCCATACCTGCCAACAGCTGCAGATTGCTGCGGCACAGTAATCTGTGACAGCTTTTACTGGCTGGAATGTATCGACCCGTTTCAGATTTAGCAACTCATTCCCAAAGCTTCCCTCCCCCCATCGCCTCCCAGTATCCCTTCTCTTCCTCCCTCCTCTTCCTCCTCTCACTCACTCCCTCCCTCTCTTTGCCCGTCACTCTGCCTCCAGCTGCTCGGCCTATTGGCAGCTGCATCATTCCACCCTGCTGAGTTATCGGGATTTGTTCACTACTTTTCCTGTTGTGAATATCGAAGCCGGGGCCTGTAGCTCTACACACACCTCTGGGTGTGTGTGAGAGTGTGTGTGTGTGTGTGTCTGTGTGTATGTGTGTGAGTGGGGTAATTGCTATTGAGCGACTGTTGCGGTTCCATTCTTTTATTCTATTGATAGTTTTTACTTGTCTGGCTCCACCTCGCGGGGCGTGGGAACCCGGAGGGAGATGTTCTCGTCCTCGTCCAGAAACTCTCTGTTCTCACCCTGGACGTCCATGGAGCAGTCGGACTCGGAAGCGCTGGACTTCAGCACCAAAGTGCAGCTGCACGGCGTGCTATGGAAGAGGCCCTTCGGACGACCGTCGGCAAAGTGGTCACGCAGGTGAGGAACTGGTCAGGTGGGACTTCACCTGTTTTTTTTTATTCCCAGTGGTTTCTTAACTCTCATTTTTATCAAGTGAGGATAAAACTCTGCCTGTTGAAAACACCTCGAAAAACTAAAGCCTAAGCTCCCAGACATTAAAAGTTTGCATTTAGGGGGTCAAAGGTTATAATCTTTTTATATCTTTTTTTTTATAATCTTTTAAAGATGCAACTGAAAAATCACAAACTGTTGTATTTCATTTTAAAATGACACCACAGTCGAAGTTTCTGTTCCGCTGCTCTGAAAACAAGATTTCTCATCTTCATCTCCATGTCTGATTTGAGCTCTATGATCTTTTTTTTTTCTGGGAGCAGGTCACGTCCTTTGTGACGTATCAGCGACTCTCAATTAGCTGTATCTCTGATGTAATGATGGTAAAGAGCCTTTGGGATTTTGTCAAACGAACTGTTGACATGTCGTGCATTAGTGGGTGACTTTTATATAACGTTAGGAAAGGAAAAGCATTTTCACAGCCTACTGACCCTCCTTGCTGCTGCTGCAGGGGGTGAATATTTGGGTGTTTAAATGCCTGGACTGGTACCTTGCGTCATGTTAATGCTCTTAGTTTACATAACTGTTAAAACTACAATACACGGTAGATCCAGAGAATCCATTTGCCGCTTGATCTTTGAAGCCCTTCCCATTCGCTTGTGTCATGAAGGTCAAAAGAGAATTTTGTTTGGCTTCTTGTGCCAAGCTGCTGAGTTATGTGGTCTTTTTTTTTACCTCGAAACAAACCAGTGTGATGAAGTTGACATGAGTAAGCAGATCGCTGCACAGCATTTCCTGGGAGGAGCTCTCAAATATCCACAATCTGGTCCTCGGTGAAAGGTGATATTGATTTACATTATGGAAAATGAAAGAGCCAGCTTTTTGATCAGAGATCAGTCTTTATGAAATATTAAATATCTCTGCAGCCTCGCAAAGGTGCAGTTGTTGCTGGAGTATTTGCTGGAGTTATGTGGGAGGTACGTGTTTGTTTTACAGTCCAGATTTGATTATAGTCAATTTATTATCATTGCACATGGTGCAGGTACATTGACAACAAATTGCACCATGGCATTTGATGTGTAATATGTTCATTTTTTATTCATTTTCTCCTCAAACTTGCAAAAAAATAAATGAAATGTACACAGAAATGTAAGAAACTCACACACCAACAATGATTTATTAGGCAATATATGTGTACGCCAGATATGAAAACAAAAAAAGTTTTGTCATAGCTTACTTGGTTTAGTGTTTTTTTGCAATGACGTCCACTTCTATCAAAGATGTATATTTTTAGCTCATTTGCTCATGTAACACAGCCGGAGGAGGCAGAGAGGGGGTAGTCCTGCATCTCCACATCATCATATGAAGCAGCTGAGAGCTAAGAATGAGTGTGACGGGTCTCTGAGGTCATGTGACAAAATTATATTGTTCTAATCTTGTTTATATTTCTTATGAAACAGCGAGATTGCTTCTTTCTGAGACTCTGAGAAGGATTAAAGTCAAACAATCAGTGAGGGGGAATAGAAACGCGGGTTAGGTTACAGGTTAAGGGTTGTGGTTTAGGGTTAATGTATAGGTTTAGGGCTGAGGGCTAGGGTTTCCAGGTTAAGGCTAGGTAATGGGTTTAAGACTGGGGTTTAGGGTTAGTTTAGGTGCGTGGCATAGGGCTAGGGTTTAGGTTTAGGTTACAGGTTTAGGGTTGGGGTAAGGGTAAGTTTACAGGTGTGGTGTTTATGGTTAGTTTAGAGCTAAGATTGGCATTTAGGGTCAGTTTATGACCTCAGGGCTGGGGTTTAGGGTTAGGGTTAGGATTAGTTGTCAGAACGAAAACTAGAACTGCAGCAGTGCTGCTGCAGCATCCTCCAGAGGATGAACATGTCTTCTTAGTCCCACAGGACTGACTCACTGCTGCTCTCATTGTCTTCCTCGGTCCAAAGATTCTTCATCATCAAAGACAGCTTCTTGTTCTACTATGCAGAGAGCGAGAAGAGAAACTTTGAGAGCAACAGGTACTTCAACATCCATCCCAAGGTGAGCGGCTACATGCTGGATGTACACATTTTCCACTTTTTTAAAATGAATTATCCAGAAACATGATGACTGATGATGCGATGTGTCTCTGTCTCAGGGAGTGATTCCTCTGGGAGGATGTGTGGTCTCGGCCAATGAGAACATGGGCATGCCCTTTGCCATTGTGGTCAACCTGGAGGATTTTAGTGTAAGAAACCAAACACATCATTCCCTCTATTTCTCTGTTATATGACAGCCACAAAGATGTTCTTTTGAAGTACAGTCAAGTCAAGTTACAAATGTTAAACAGAAATGAATGAATCAATAAAGAACACAAAGCAAGAAAAAGAAGCAAAAGAACAAAAGGAACAGAGCTTGTGGGAGGAGAAAAGATGCATTTCTAGTTGTTGGTCAACAAACAGACAAGATGTAAACATCTGTCATCTAATAAGAAGCCCAACCCCACATCATTCGTTCCACTGTCCATGTCTCCTGTCACCACTCCATTGTTTTTGGTGAGGAAATGCAAAGCACAGATGTTTAAATGTCATTTCTAAAACAGAGAAGAGCTGTGGACAGACAAAATTTAAAAAGGTCACTGTGCCACAGATCATCTCACAGAGCTGGGGCTGAATATGCTTTATTAAAAATAGTCCTTTTATAAGTATTAACGTGAGAGATCTGCCTAATCCTGCAACAACTGGGACGCACAATGGGGTGAATTTTATCTGCATGCCGGGACCCAACTGTGCTGCACTTAAATCTTATCTTCTCTGCAGCCCAAACATGGAAATCCTCTGACCGAGCTCGTCATTATTGATGAGCTGGTGTTAAATATTGTATGTTTGCTCCTCAGGGAACCATCGTGCTGGCTGCTGAGTCTGAGGATGAGCAGGTGCAGTGGATGGAGATGCTGCAGGAATCTGGAAAAGTGTGAGCATCCGGTTTATCAATTAATTTGTACATTAATGAAATAAAATTAGATAAAAACATGAGAATATAAGCAAACATGCTGTTCAGAGGTCATGTAGCAACCCACCAAAGGCTCATATTGAATAATTAATACATTTGGAACATGAATATCCACTGTATAGAGATTTTCATCCAGTAGTGGATGAAAATTTCCTCAAAGCCAAATCTTCTCTGTATTTTACAACTAACGACTTTACTTTTATCTTCATTGAAGGAATTTGAAAGAACTTTGAAAGATGTGACCCTCTGCACTAAGATGTTAATGCATAGACGTATATGACGGATCATATGTAATAATGATCGACCCGTCTTCATGTTTCACAGCACATGGAAGAATGCTCAGCTGGGCGAGGCCATGATTGAGAGCCTGGAGGCTCAGGGGCTGCAGCTGGCCAAGGAAAAGCAGGAGTATCTGGGTAAACACTGACGGAATAAATCACAGGTTTTTACAGAGCAGAGGCAGCAGGTGTAAAAAGGGTTTCCTGTCTGCAGATAAACTGATGGAGGAGACAGAGGAGCTCAGTCACCAGCGAGCGCAGAGAGAGGTGAGACGTAGAATATAACAAACGAAGAAAGATAATAGCCAGAGATAATTTGTAAATTGAGTAAACGTCAAATTTCTATTTTAGTTACAGTCACAGTCTGAAACCCACTGCTGAAACCCAGACTGCTTAAGGGGATGTTAAACACAGAGATGCCAGGTTATTCTATGTTGGACAGCAATAAATGATCAATGTTCAAATAACACAAGTTGATACTTCCATAAACATTTTGCTTTTTATTGTTTTGTTATTAAGGGAAGAGTTGTGCACACTGCTCCTGTGTAACATGATTTTCTTTTTACATTTGAGTTCTTCATTTAACAAGTGTAATCGATTGACCAATCAATTATTGATCCTGACTGGTTTTCTGTTTATGTGTGTCTGTGAGCAGGAGCTGGAGCGTCTGAACCAGATCCTGGAGGATGAGAAGATGAAGTTTGAGGAGGTGGTTCTGGAGCTGAAGGCAGAGCAGGAGCACATCAAGCTGTGAGGAAGCTGGGCCGTTGTCATGGCAACATGTTAATAAGAGGGTGGCAGAGTGAGTGTGTGTATGTGTGTTTTCTGACTGATGTCTCCTCTGCTATTTCTGTGTGTGTGTGTGTGTGTGTGTGTGTGTGTGTGTGTGTGTGTGTGCGTGCGTGCGTGCAGAGACCTGGATGGCACGGCTCAATCACTGCGAGGCGTGGAGAGTGAGAAGGAGCAGCTGAGCAGTTTGACCGTCCAGCTGCAGAAATCCATTGAGGTGCGAATGTCACAACATCTGCACATCTGCTCTCATTGATTGCCTGCTGATCGATCAGATGGCGTCATGTTACGGCTGCTGTGTGAGGAGTTATGTAAGGAGTCTCTGATTGATAAGGATCCAGGCTGATGTCATAACTCAGTGTCAGTGCAGTTTCCTGGAAGGGCTGCTGACATGTTGTGAAACACTCACAAACACTGGTTGATTTAAAGCTGCAGCAGGGAAATAGAGACGTCAGGAAATGTCTGTTTTAACTCTGTCAAGAGGAGACAAAACGCATCATATAGTATCCCTACAAATCTACAAAAGCTCTGTTTGTACTCAAGTCTTCCAACTGAAGAACTGGAATTAGAAAGCAAGTTTTCTTTGTAGCTACCTGTTCTCTTATATATATATGCACAGAGATATGAAAATATAGTACTATATGTCTGATCTGATATAGTGAATAATTTCATTAATGCAAGTTGTGGCGTTCAGAAAATATGCTGAGTTGCTATCAATGCCATCAATTGATTTTATTCAACTATCACAGCTATGTAACTACAGCAGTGTAAAGCTCATTCATAATCAATAAAAACCACTAGAGGTTAAAGGTCCAGTGTGATGGATTTGAGGTCGATCGATTGGCAGAAATGGTCAATAAGAGTCTGACGTTTACTTCTTTACACTGTATGTGACACTGTACAGTGCACTGTAATTTATAGTAGTTTATATAGTAGTTTAAACTTGATTTAACATTGTAGTAAACACTGGTTACTCTGATTTTGCACTGTACATTGTACACATTGCAGTTTGCAACGTGATTTATACTGTCAGTTATACTGGAGTTTGCACTATTTTTGCAATTAAGGTAATACCGTAATTTACACTGTAGCTAACACTTAACTAGATAACATTTTGTGTGGTGCACATTGGGCTTGGACTGTACAAGAATGTTACACTGAAAAGTACACTTTGGTACCTCACACTGTGGATCATACTGTAGTTTACAATGTGGTTTATGAGGCCGATTATACTGTATACTGTGACACACAGCTGAGATGAGTCTGCTTGGATCTGACCTTGCTGCTGGGTTGTTCAGGAGCTCTCTCAGGAGAAACTGCGAACTCTGGAGCTGCTGGGCCTGAAGGAGGAGAAGGAGGTGGAGAAAGTGGAGCAGAGCGGGGAGGATCCCAGAGACCAGGACCTCCTGCAGGACCTGCGACACATCGAAGACCAGATGAAGGTGCTGCTGAAGGAGAAGGAGCAGGCTGATGACAAGTGAGTGAGAGCCTGGAGCTGAACGGGTGCACCACAGATTTCCTATTTCACTGTCATTGTTTAAAGAAAAAAAAATATTTTCCAACCCTTTGTTTATTAAATATACCAGAGCAGAAAACATGGTCTCCAACTGGGGATTACAAACACCTGGAAGCCTCCATGTCTATAGAAACTGAGCCAGCCAGGCATAGAAACCTAGAAATAATGATGGAGAGGGAGCAGGCTGAAGGAGAAGGAGAAGGCTGATGACAAGTGAGTGAGAGCCTGGAGCTGAACGGGTGCACCACAGATTTCCTATTTCACTGTCATTGTTTAAAGAAAAAAAAATATTTTCCAACCCTTTGTTTATTAAATATACCAGAGCAGAAAACATGGTCTCCAACTGGGGATTACAAACACCTGGAAGCCTCCATGTCTATAGAAACTGAGCCAGCCAGGCATAGAAACCTAGAAATAATGATGATTAGTTTTCGTTTTCAGCTCATTTTGTGCTGGTCCAGCAGTGTTTAGAGCTCGGGTGAGCGGAGCCCCAACCTCCTCACCATGTGTGAGGTCAAACAGTGTGCCACTTCCAGGGGATCTGTACACTAATGGCTCAGAGGAGGACGTAACTACTAGTGGAAATGTGTATTGATCCCTAAACAACCAGCCCATTGATCAGGCACCAGTAAGTGGGATATTACAGGCAGCTGCCATCGACTCTGAAGCACTAATGCTCTGACTTTATGTTTCCAGCTCTAGTTGTTTGCACCTCGCAGCCGTAGCTGTGTGGAAAAACATGTGATGCATACGTGTTTCACAGAATCAAATTGATCCTTACATTAACTGAAACAACAACAGCACTGGTCAAATGGTTGGTTTATGTCGAAAATGTTTATTTGGCTGTTGGCACAAATAGATTAAAAAAGTCCAGGTGCTGAAAATGGGTAACTTAACATCTTATAAACAAGATCAAGCATACTTTACTTTAGTGGTACTTGTACCACTCCCGTATAACATTACACTTTCCCATTTAAAAAAGTCAAAATTAAAAAGAAAAAGGGAGCTGTTTGTTTTGAAGGAAGCGACAGTCTGTGGCCCCCTTGGGACCATAGGTAAATAAATGGACCTCACAGAAAGGTCAAACTACTCCCTCAGATGCTTTTATCTAGTAGCAGATTCAGCTATGAGCTTACCTGTGATAACTTAGTATTACTGTCGGGCTGTGGCTGCAATCCAAAGAACCCTGAGAACAGCATCATCTCACCATTAGTTTCATGACCCCAGACATTGGACAACTCGGTTTTGAAAGAGTCCACCCACCATGCCACCATGCAAATTCATAAGTGCATCATAAACCCCAGAGACAAACATGTCCTACACAAATAAATCTCAACTTTTTGTTCGAAACCTGAAATGAAAGAACAATGCATGAGAAACTGATGACCGACTCCATGTTGGAGCTGTGGGATTTCAGTGATGTAAATGGAAAAAAAAAGAAATGTGTTTTCCTCTCTCTCCTTCCTCCCAGGCTCAAGGAGAACGAGCAGCTGGCTAAGGTCCTGCAGCAGGAGAGGGAGTACTTCTCGTCTCAGGCCCGAGCGCTGCAGCAGTCGCTCTCACAGCTCGCTGTGGACAAGCAGCAGACGGAGGCTGAGCTCAAGGTGTGCAGGACAACGCTGCAAAGCTGCAACGCTGCAACGCTGCAACACTGCAAAAGTGCACCCAGACACCTCTCACAGTCTATTGAAAGGTCACAACTTTGACCGACCAACACAGATCAAACCATAAAAGAGCAGAGATTATATAACAAAACGAGCAGCATAGTTCCCCTCCTACGGTATCAGACGGTCATAGGTTTGATTCCCTTGCGGCCTACGTGCTGCAGTATCCTTGGGCCAGATCCTGACTCTGCCCTTGATGCTGAGTCAGCATCAGTGTGTGGCTGTGCTGAGCAGATAAAGTGCTGTTAAAGAAGCAGTCCACTTAGCATTTACAGTTTGCTGAAAGGAAACAGAGCAGATCAGACAATAAAACAGAGACAGAAATAGAAGTCTGTAATAATGGCTGGCGGGCGTCACAGTTAAGGCGATGACGTTATGAATGCATCAATGCATCAAGCATGAAGAATTAATGCAGATATAGAATATTGAAGTTAATAGAATCTGACAGTTTGACGGTATATTTTGATCCGAATGCATTTGCAGCTCACTGCAGTTTCAATTCCAGTGCTTTTCTTCCAATCTAACCTTATCAAAATGATAATTTCTATATATATTCAAGTCCTATTCATATAGGCGAAGACATCACCCTAATAAACACACACCTCTACATAAACCTGATGTGAATCTGGGGTAAAGATCTGTATGTAAATCTTTGAATGTTTATGTAGAGATTTCTCAACCTTTATTTAGGTCTTAGTTCTTCTACCTCCTCCGTAGCAGGTTTTCTTCCTCCTCTTCATGCAATTAGTATCATGTTACACTTACTGGAAGAAGCAGTGCTCCTCCTGCTCTCTCTGTTGTCCTGTATGAACTTCTCCTCTCCTCTGTCACTCCCATAACTCATGCTCACTCTCATATTTAACACAGAGCTGTAGTTTAACTCGTGCATTGCTGGAGCGCTTGTTCAGATGGAAGACGGACTCTGCTGACACAAATATATTATTAGTATTTATTGTGGGTGTTAATATTGAGCCTTGTTCTTCTCACATCCTCTTGTTGTAACCCTCCATGTTGACTCAGGTGCTAAAACAAAGCTTGGACCTGCTCTGTCTGTGTGTCTCAGGCGGAGATCGAGTCGCGGGTGGAGCTGGAGAAGCGTCTGAAGCAGGCGGAGGAGGCTCTGCAGGACCTGGAGAGAGGCCTCAACTCGCTGGAGCGGAGCAGAGAGAGGGAGGAGGAGATGAGGGGCGACGTCAGCCACCTGAGGAGTGAGTGCATTCACACCTGGACCTGTGGCACCTGAGAGTACGCCCCCTAGTGGACAGAGTCTGTGCTACAGACCCACTGGCTCAATTGCATGTTTAGTTGGAGGAGAGGAAAGAAGGAAATTCAAGGAAGAGTTTAATCTAATTTTGTTTTATTTGTTCACTGTCGTTTCATTCATCATTTTAAAAACTATTCAGCAGACACTTATAATCTGACACGGCTCACATTTGTCCTCAAAATCTCACAAAAAAAGTAAAAATTGCCCATATCTTCAGGTTTTATTCTGTTTCTATAAACAAAACAATAAACAATTGAAGCGATAAAATACAGACGAGGAGCTGGAAGCAGGGAGCTGGTTTGTGTGTGTTTGCTAAACAGTTAATTGATTACCACATGATCAATATGTTGACCAATCATTGCATACAGATGGCAGCATAAGACTAGAACTGTGTAATTGTAATTAGTTGTTATCTCCTTTTTCTGTAATTCTTTCCTTATTTGTATATTTGTATGGTAATGTTTTATTTTTTTTAATATTCCCATATTAACCAACATCAGATGTCTGATGATTCAGAGTAACTCATACTGTACAGTGTTACAGTATTTTAATTCCAATAGAAAGTTGAATTATGTCAGTTGTTGACATGTATTGTAAATGAGATGATGTATAAAATGATGATAATTCAGTAAATATTACAATATTTCCCTCTGATGACCAGCATTAAGTACAAATACCTCAAATTTGAAATAAATGTATCTGCCCCTGTGTATCCATACATCCATTCACATTTACATGAAAAATGTGTGTGTGTGTGTGTGTGCTGTCTGCAGAGTTCTTTGAGGAGTGTATCTGTGCAGCAGAGATCGAGGCCAAGCTTCCAGCCATCATGAAGAACGCTGTCTATCTGCACAAAGCTGCAGCACGTCGCATCAAGAGCTGCCGCATCCAGAGGAGAGCGTCCAGACGCCACTGGCGTAAGTCTGAACATCGAGCCACACACACACACACACACACACACACACACACACACACTCACACACACACACACACACACACACACACATACACACACACACACACACACACACACACACACACACACACACACACACACACACACACACAGACAGACACTCACACTCACACTTATTCATGCGTGTAAATACTTTATGAATTCAGCTGTGTGCTGAAGCTCTGCAGCAAAATGCACAAAAATATTCTCTATGGCATTGTTGGAAGCATTGCACTTCATAAGGTTTAAAGACGATTAAACACTTTGTCTAAATATGTGCATCTTTTAGTAGTGTGCGGTAAATATTTAATCAAATTTAACTTGGCTTCATCGTGACTGCCCTAGTGTTTTAGTCATTTCCTTACTCATCTACTTAATTATTTGTTATTTTCAGCATGAATTATTCTGGCTCTTGTAGTGACTGTGGCAGTTGGACAACAACAACAGTAGTAGTAGTAGTCGTAGTAGTAGTAGTAGTAGTAGTAGTGTGCATTATACATTAGCCTGAAATCTTCACCTATAGTTAAACCCTTCAGGGAACTAATAAACTTGTTTTTGGTGCCTCAGATTTTACACCTGATTCTAGGTATATGCAGTCCACTGATTAAGGATAAGACCCTCATTACTTTCTAGCAGCTCTAGTTTTTGAGATAATGCTCTAAGTGCAATAAGTCATATTAGCATGATATATGAAACGACCACAATCTACATGACTGTTATATTAATTCAGAAGGCAATAACAATGTTTTGTAGACAACAAAATCTGATATTTAGCATCAGCTACCAAAACTGACCTAAAAGAAGATCTAATATCTCAGGCACCAAATTTTATGTTCCCCAGTATTATTTTCACAATCAGTTCAGTTCAGTTTCAGATGCAAAATTTAAGACGTTTAATTTCCGATGCCCCAAAGCAAAACTGAAGGAAAAACAAATACTCCTGACATTTTAGAGGCTGAAACTGGAGAGTGTTTTATATTTTCACGTCATCGAAATATTAAATCAGCTAATAAGTTACTGGTTTATGAGCCGCCATATTTGAATCACAGGTTTCTTCTTCTTCTTCTTCTTCTTCTTCTTCTTCTTCTTCTTCGTCTTTGTTGCAGTGAAACACTCCAAGTCCTTCGCTGTGGCCAACTCAGACGGTGGCAACATGGAGGAGCTGCGGGAGGCGGCGCGGCGCCTGACCTCCGACAGCAGCTTCAGGGAGAGCGTCTACAAGATCATCACGCGCAAAGACGGCACCAACAAAACCGAGGACTGAGGCCGGGGACAAACTCCTGGAGTCTTCGCCGGCCTCGCAGTGAGCGATGTAGAGATCCCGACCCCACACCCACCGTTTCAACGCTGTAGATGATTGTAACCAGGAAAGGTGTCGGGCGGCTGCAGTCAGTCACACGCAATTAGATACCGAACGTGCAACAGATCCAGGAACTTTAAGTCCGGTTGTTTCTGCCAAAGCAGATGACACCAGTACAGGAGGCCACAAATCTCCCAAAGCTCTTAGGAAACGTCTCTTTCAGACCAGATAGTTAAAGTTTTTATTCCCAAGAAAACTTGTTAAGTCTTCTAATTGGTATTAGCAGGTGACAAATAACCAGTTGTCCCAATCTGTAGTTTAGAAACTGCCCTAATTGTCAGATTATCAAGTTTCCGATGGTACCTGAACGCACCTCCCATGATAAGTGGCATCAGCCACTTTGGCATATAACCCAAAAATCTATTAAATAAAAATAGACAAACAACACTCAGCTTGGCAGGGCCTATAATACGCTGGGGGAAACCCTGTAGTTATAGGGAGGCACTGTATAGGAACTATGTAGAGCCCTGGGGAGCCACACAACCCTGTAGGCCTTTTTATTCTGGAGTGATGTCACTGGCATAGACGAGTCACATAATATAAGAACACACAAGCACAACATCAGAAACCCCTTGTTTGCATTGATTTTCTATAACCTTGCCCTAATTTTGTATTCTTTTACCCCACATTTGCACGGGTGAGGGCAGTGGGCACCTGAAAATAAGTCGAGAAGAACTAGAGGCAAAAATCTTGCATTCCTTGAAGTCATGTAAAACTTTCTGCTCTGTAAAAATCCAGCAGATCAGTTCAGTTCTTTCTGTCAGTGTCCTTCAGTTGCAGCGTGTGCACATCAGGACTTTGATAACTTTTGAAAACAGGGTCACTCACAGTTCCTTCTGAGCTGAGAATCCAGAGCTCAAATAAGAGCTGAAAAAGTAAAAAAAAATCCTGGGAATAATTATCTGGTTCTATGAACTCCCATGGTGTGAACAATCAAAAAAGGGGGAACTCCCTCCAAAAATGAGGAACTGAAAAAAGTTCCTATAGATGTGAAAGTCTTTTTCTTAGGTGTCAGAGCCATTGATGCCACTGACATGTTTCCTTTGTCTTCAGAGCTCAAGGAAAATGTGACATGAAGGTAAAAAAATGAGGATATATTTCCTGACCCTTATGAAAATAGTAGAGCAACCAAGAGATCAGATCAGGATGCTCAGTCATATATCCCTAACATCTGATAATGACAGGTGAGAAGATTTAACAATCATTCTTGTTTATATGACAAAATGTATTTAGATCCTATATTCGATATAGGTCAAAATACTGTTAGTTCCTGGAGCTGTTGACTTAAATCACTGTATGAGAATATCTGCTGTGACAGTGTTTGTGTGAGAGGAGCAGCCGCCGTCTGTCAGGGACTCCATTGCTCTGCAGTAGTTTTATAATCAAACCATTTAAAGTATTAAAGTATTTAAATAAGACGTGGACCGTTTGAGCCTGTATATGATGAAGGCTGGGCCGTGTGTGTGTGCGTGTATGTGTGTGCGTGCTTCTACAGCCTGTCTAGTTAACTTTAATAGAGTCAAACTGTTTAGCAGATAGCACAAACAATGCAAGAGTATCTTGTAAAACGTTTGTTTTTATTATTCTGGTTTGGGTTGTTTGCACAGACTGTGTCCTTTACTCTAACAGAGGTTTTAATGAGAACTCGACCACTTTTGTTATTGCTACATCTGAAAATCTGCCCCGGACGCAGCAACTCCACGTAATTCACTGGCATTAAGCATTTGATGATAATGTACAAATGTTGTTGAGTGGACAGGGGAAAGAAGCCTCATGTCAGGAGGTAGAGGAGGAGGAGGAGGAGGAGGAGGGGGAGGAAGAGGAGGGAACATCATGGACTGAACAACATGCCAATAAAGCTGTTTGAACCTCGACTGCGTCGTCGTTTCACTGCTGCGAAAAAAAAGGAAAAAGGCAGAAGGTTCGGATCGGGTTCAGCTGTCTCAGTGTCGGTTCGCGAGACTTGTTGTTGTTGTTGTTGTGTGGGAGGAAGAGTTCACGTCACCAGCTCTCGCTCTTCATCAGCACCTGCAGTCAGTGAATGAAGGTGAGGAAGTGAGTGTGAGTTACTCCAATTACACAGATCGCGTTGCAAAAAAGCAATATGAAAACATTATCATGACCTGAAGATTCAGAGAACTGATTATTTCTCATCATTATTAGATGAGATTGCAGGCTATTTCAACACAATTTTAAGACTTCTTGAGGACCTTCCAACAAAACTTTAAGACTCAGATTGGCTGGGAAGCAACAAAACTCCAGAGAATAGTTAAAACCAAAGGCAAAGTTTGTTAAAATAAAACCTTTGGTCATAAAAAGTGACTCTGACTTGCAATTATTCACCATAAATACACCAGACCTTTGACAGTCAAACTATCTGGAAGGAGCTGGAATATCAGAAAAATTGAATACCTCATTAAATTGTGATGAAGACTTTTTAATACCTTTAAGGACCTTAATTTTTCCCAAAATGATTTATCCATTTTTAATGCTTTAAGACCCTGCGGACACCCTGCATGAGTACTTTATTCATCCATTCATGAGAGTTAATTATATGTTTGATTAAAGCTAAAGGATTAGCTTTAGTTGCTAATGGATAATATTACTATAATAAATGCAGTTTAACGTCCTTGTATCTGTAGTGTGGCCTAAAAAAATACTTCAAATCATTTCTCATGTGGGAATTTTGTCTGTACTTTCTAATTTGTTTGCAGCTGAACTTTCTCCATATTCAGTGAACCCTAATGAAACCAAGTGTGTGTGCAGACATTTGAGCAAACTACTGAGGTAGCAGCGTTTCATAAGGGTTCAAGTGTTTTAGATGAACAAACAGCAACTCAACCACACAGAAAATAGAGAAAAAAAACGAGTTGGGAGTTGGGTTGTGATGATTGTAGTCAGTAAAAGCAATGATGCAAGCTGAAGAAGCCAAAGTGAAACATGGCCTCTTTTTTGCAAAAAAATGAAAAATCAATTTAATGTGAAATAGCAACTGCAGACTGCAGCTTGAGTCATTTCACACTGAATTTGAACCAGGCTGTTAACAACAACATGCTTCCGAGAGTTTGAGATGAATAAATGATCAGTTTTTACAATTTAATGTCTTCACACTTCCGGAGTAGCCTTGTCACGTCTGCTATCACTGTCTAGACAATCGAGCTTAACATCAGACTGTCTGAGAAGCTACAGGTTGTTTATTTGGACACCACAGACTTCTCTCTGCGACCCTGTCTCTTTTTCATACAGAATTTCTAGATTTCCTCTTTCCTCTTTTCAGTCACAGAGTGACGAGCAGCAACAAATCTGCTGTCTCACGGCTCTAACCTCGCCTCACCTCGCCACGATAATCTGGTGGGAACAGCTCGTCTCAGACAGCGGCGTCGTAAACCCGGCCGCCCTCCCGCTCTGGGTTTTACCTCAGGATTTTTATTTTTGAGGGGAGACGGGGACAGGAGGAGGTCAGGTACTGGCCCGGGCCGCAGCTGTGCTGAGCAGGGACAGTGAGTGAAGCAGGAGGAGGAGGAGAAGTGGGAGGAGAAAGACTGCAGTGGCTACTCTGCACAGATGTGAATATCACAAACAGGCTCTGGCATGTTTTTTCTTTTTTTTTTTGCTGATCATGCCTGGCAGAGCATCACCCGGGGACGAGCTGCAGCTCCCTCGCGTTCCCACGCACTCCCTCTGCTCGCGCTGCTCCTCCATCCTCCTCTCCATCGCTATGGCAACAGCTACATCTGAGGGCAAAAATCCTGTGTGTGCGCGCCCCTCTCTCTCTCTATCTCTCTCCCTTTTCTTTTTTTTTTTTTTTTAATCTGAGATTGCGGGATTAGCACAGCCAGAGGCCTTTAAAGCCTGTTGTTGGCCTGCATGTCGGCTCATGAGTAAAAGCTTTATTCCACCCCTCCCGCTCTTTGCTCTGTTGACTCCGGGTCAAGAATTATGTATGTGATTGCGTGTGTGTCGTCTGTGTGTGTGTGTGTTTTTATTTTTTTGTAATTGCAGCGCAGCAACAACACAGACACCGTTGCGTAACATGGTAAAGCAAGTTGAAAAAAAAAAAAGAAAAGAAAATCGCACCTTTTGACCTTGACCGGGCCACCAGGCGGCGATCAGATTGACTTGGAGGGGCTTCAGCGTGATGTGACGTGAGGAGGACGGACAGCGGACAGGGTCCTTGAAGGCATCGCGAGAGAGCGGGCGAGCGGGCGAGCGAGCGGCCGCTGCGGGCGTCAGCGTCCTCAGATGCTTCCTCAGCGCAGGAGGAGCTGCACCGTCAGCGGCTTCGTCTCGTGTCGACATCGAGCTGTGTCACTATGTGTGTGTCTGTGTATAAAAGGAGCCCTCGTTTTTGCTTTGGGGAGGAGGAGTGGGGGGAGGGGGAGGTTTTTTTGGAACCATCAGTTTCTCTCTCTTACAGGATCGCTCCGTTAAAAGCCTCTGCAGTTGTCATGGAGTTGTGCTTCCTGGTCAACAATGACTCTTTTCATTCCCACGGCTTTCAGTGTAGAAGCTGAGTTCAGTCGAGCAGAGGGCAAAGACAGACAGACAGAAAGAGAGAGAAAGAAAGGAAGAGAGAGAGAGAAAGAGAGGGAGAGAGAGAGTGTTAACTGTAGCTCTCTCGACCCTCTCCTCTTATTTGAAGCCCGCTCCGGGCTCACAGGCTCCACCGCCGACAGCTGATTCAGTCCCGTTACATCCACGATGCAGAACGATTTGGTTTGCTTTGACAGGATCGATAAGAGAAACTGAAAAAGTTCACAAATCAAAGCGGATGATGATGATGATGATGGGTAAAAGAGAAGAAAAGGGTTAAAAATAAACCAACACTGAGTTTTCATGGAGCAGGAGGAGGAAGAGGAGGAGGAGGAGGATAAAGCTGTAGAGTGATGAGGGCCACGACAGAGGCCTGAAGAACGTCCACACCGACACGGCTGTGGATCTACTTCTCGTCCAGGCTGGCTTTGAGCTGCGCCTCCAGCGCCATCTTGTCGAAGGTTCTCATGTTGGTCTCTTCCCGCACTTTGTCCCGCACGTGGAAGGAGGCCCGGGCCACGGAGCGGGCGCTCTCCAGCACCGCCCGCTTCTCCTTGAAGATCTGCTCGCTCTTCTCCAGCTTCCTCTCGATGGACTGCAGCAGCTCCAGGCGCCGCTGCTTCTCCTCCTCCTCCACGCGCTGTCGGTTCAGCCTCTGCAGCCGCTCCTTCTCCTGCCGGCTCTGGACCGCCCTCTGCGCCTTCTCCCGCGCCCTCTCCTCCGCCACCAGCGCCGCCTGCTGTGCCCGTTTCTCCGCCTCCTTCACCCGCGCCTCCAGGATCTGCTGCTGCTGCTTCTCCCGCTTCTCCGCCGCCTTGCGTGCCTTCTGGATCTGCTTCTCCTCGCGCTTGGCCTTCTCCCGCAGCTCCTGGCCACGGCGCTCCACGATGTGCTCGTAGTTCTCCAGGGAGCGGCTCAGCTTCTCCTCCGCCGCCCTGCGCGCCTCCTCCCGCTCCTCCTCCTCCCTGCGGGCGATCTCCTGGATGAGGGCGGCGTGGCGCCTCTTCTCCGCCTTGTTCAGGCCCCTGCGGTCCTCCTGCGCCTGATGCTCCTTCTCCTGCCGCTTCAGCTCGGCCATGGTCAGCTTCTCCTTCAGCAGCAGACGCTCCTGCTCCAGCATGGCCGCCCGCTCCTCCTCCAGCGCCTTCAGGTTCTGCTCTTGCAGCGCCTTCTTGTGCTTCTCCTCCCGCGCCGCCTGCTGCAGCCTCAGGAGGCGCGTGCGCTCCTGCTGCTCCGCCAGCTCCCTCCACCGCTCCTCGCTCTCCTCCGCCTGCCTCATCTTGGCGGCGGCCGACTGGCGCTCCTGCTGGCTGAGGCGGCGCTGCCGGATGGAGACCTGCGTCTGCCACACGCGCTGGCACTGCAGCACCGCCCGCTGCTTCTCCCGCTCCTCCTGCTCCCGCCGCAGCTCCTCCATCCGCCGCTCGCTGTCCCACTGCAGGTGGGCCACGTAGCGCGTCTGGCTCATGATGTCCTCCTCCTGGTAGCGCGCCAGCATCAGCGCCGCGATCTTGCGGTCGCGCTCAGACACGGCCTTCAGGCCGCGCCGCTTCACCTCCTTCACGATGCGCTCCACCTTCTGGGTGGTCTGCGGGGAGTGGCTGAGGTCGCCCAGGCTCAGGCTGCGGCCCATCAGCGAGTTGAAGGTGGCCATGGTGCGGGCGCGAGGGCTCGACACTTTGGCCCAGTGATCCCGGGCTCCGTCCCAGCTGTAGGAGGAGGAGGCGCCCGACTCCGAGGAGGTGCAGGTGTTGGTTGTTGTGGTGTTGGAGGTGGAGGAGCAGACGGGGTCCATCCTGCGCTGTAGGGACTCCAGGGAATGGCTTTTTCCACGCACTTTAGCGTGAAATCCAAGATGGCCGTTGTGCTGAGAGAACGGCATCCCCGTCAGGCCGTTCACAGGCGCTGCAGGACTCTGAGCCGGAGGCTTCGATACAGACGGTGTCAGAGTGGAGTTGGCTCTGGGGAAGGATGGAGGTTTGGGCGTCGACCTGGGGAACGTGTTGGAGGATTTACCTCCAGAGGACTTCCTCACGACGGGTGGGGGTCCGGAGGAGAGCGGACGCGTGGTCTTCATCTGCTCCGATGAAGATGACAGACTCTTGGCGGATCCTTGGAGACCACCCTTGGAGGAAGGCGTAGAAGGTGTGGAGCCAGTTTTCAAAGACTGAGGCTTAGGGGTGGCGGAGGCTTTAGATGTTCCTGTTCTAGAAGAGTCTGAGCCTGATTTCGGGGACTGACTGGAGGCAGAAGAGGCTTTATGCTGCTGCTCCACCAACGTGGATGCCGCGCTGCTGCTGCTGCTGTTGGCCGTGGCCTGCAGGATCCTCCTCTTCTCCTCCCGGATGATCCTCTCCCTCTCCTCCCTGCACTGACGCAACTTTCCGTGTCTCTCCCGCTCATACACCTCGAACAGTCCCGTCGCCACACGCATCGAGCGACCCGGCGCCTCCCGGGCGAAGTCGGCCAGTGGGCGGGGCAGCAGCTCCACCGGCTTGACCCCACACCGCGCACACGCCTCCAGGGAGTGGGGGCTGGTCAGGACGTAACGACTCCCCTCCGCGGCCGGGGAGTCGAAGTTGTACAGGTCCAGGTGCAGCTTGGGCGACCCGTCCCTGCCGCTCTCAGTCTGTGGTTGCTGAGGTGGAGCATCCTCAGAGGGTGCGGGCGCCGGCGCAGGTGCAGTGTGGCAGGGGCTGGGCTCAGAGCTGCCGGTGGGCGGCGTCTCGAAGCCGGCGTCCCCTTCTTCCTCCGTCGTGGCGCCATCTGCCTGCTCGGGCAGTCGGGGGTCTTCTGCAGCCACAGCTGGAGACTCGAACTGCGGCCCTTTACACTTACTCTGCTCCTCGGCCTCCGAGGGGTCCACCATAGTTGGCTAATTCTGCAGGTGGAGGAAAAGGGGGGAAAAAGGGGAAAGAGAGGGTGGGGTGTATTGGGGTAAGATAGTGGGGAGAGGTTTCAATTAGAGGATTAGAGCAATTCAGTTCAGAGCTTAAGAGAGATGCAGCATGTGGGGGGAGGGTCACAACGCAAGGGCCGGAGTTGCATGCATGCATGAACACATATTCATGCACTGATTTTAACTCCAGATGAGACATTTTCCCTTCAGGGAGGTGACATAACATAGGGAAACACACCATGGTCCTTTAATAGAGGGTCTATTTTTGGCAGAGTTACTAGGCTGAGAGAATTTGATTACTCACAGACGTATTTTTCACTCTATATCACACCGCCAACCTAGAAAATACCCTTGAAACCAGCTTGTGCAGGACATATGATGCCAGGGAGAGGCTTTATTTGAACACACAGGGAGGTTCAAGGTGGTAAACAAGCAGGGAACAAATCTGCTGAGCTCTGTTCTCCATCATGGACTCAGGCCTGGACTCTCCAGCACCAGCAGTCACACGTCACATTTGTCACTTTATCATTATAATCCAGCTCAGGGTTGAATCCTGGAGACCTATTCCAACAGAACTGTCTAAAGCTGGGCTACAGAGACAGTATTTGCATCTATTTTCTGCAGTTTCTGCCCATATATTGGTTGTTTTTTTTGCATGCAGTGTCGCACCACACAACATCTACTCACCTGCCGGTTTGCAAAACGATTTCTGAGCCGGTGCTTTGTTCCCCTTTGCCCCCGGTTCCCTGCATAATATCGGAGGGATTCAGGGGGAAGGGCTGCGGCCGTCGATCCCACGGTGGAGCATCACATCCCCGCTGCAGCCTCCAGCGACACGGCGGCAGACACAGACGGTGAGTGTCGGTTCACACCCCGGTACAGACTCGTCCGGGCGACCGGGTTCAACCTTCCCACCCCGGATGGAGACTAAATCTGCCGTCCTGCCTCCTTTAATTCGACCTCAGCTGAGTGTTATCCCGTAAACAGGAGCTGTATCCACCTGCTGTGTGTGTGTGTGCAGCAGCATCCCTCCACCTCCACCTCAGCCTCAGCCTCCGCCTCCTTGGCTCCGCCCGCCTGAAGGGGAAGGTGCTAAAAATACCGTCTGCTCGCTGCGACGAACCGAGCGCCTCCCCTCGCATCGCAACGCTGAACAAAGGGTCTGATGTCTTATTCTATGAGGAAACTTCCATCTGCAGCTCCTCACACCACAAATAACCCTGTATATAACTTTTTGTTTGCATTTATTTTCAGGTTACAGTCACACAACAGGCAACGCAACCATATGCAAAACATATGGCAATAGAGTGAAATATCTCAATTATGTCAGTTGGTTTGATCTAGTTCGTATTTTCTTTATATTTTGAATTGAAGGAGCACACAATTACGGTTCAATATGTTTGTAACTTGCACTATATGCTCTAATAGACTGTAAACAAGCAAGCAAGCAAGCAAGCAGGCAAGCAAGCAAGAGATAGATAGATAGATAGATAGATAGATAGATAGATAGATAGATAGATAGATAGATAGATAGATAGATAGATAGATAGATAGATAGATAGATAGATAGATAGATAGATAGATAGATAGATAGATAGATAGATAGATAGATAGATAGGATGAAAGGTAAAATATCCACAAGGGGAAGCATTCAATAGGTGCAGTATTGCATATATATATGCAGCACTACATAAAATACATAAAAAATACATACAAACATAGGTGCTATATGTTTTTTTTTATTGAAATGCAAACCGAATCAAGCCTTAGTTCTGCTCATCATCAATGTTATGATTATCATACAGCTGCAGTCTGTGTGACCTGAACGGTAGTTGCTGTTTATGACCACTAGAGGGCAGTGTCACACCAAAGATTAATGCTCCATCAGCAGCCAATCAGTGTCATCAGAGCTGAGGTACAGCAGGTTCTCTTCTCATTGGGAAAAATGTGTGTGTGTGTGTGTGTGTGTATGTGTGAGTGTGAGTGTGTTTGTGTGTGTAAGTGTGTGTGTAAGTTAGAAAACATTTAACTCAGAGTTAGCTGTTTGAAAACGAAAAAGATTATAATGATTATAATGAAAACAACTTAATTTTGACTCTACTTAAGCTCAAGAAGTTTTAAGTTGTGGCAAATGGACTTGTTGCAAGTCTTCAAGAATCTACAAGTTCAGTTGTCACACAAATCATTGACTATATGGTAATACTTAGCTCCGACTAAAAACTACACGATGAAGACAGCTCGAAGCAGATGAAGCAGAAACTGTGAATCTGATGTTCATTACAAGCTTTAATGACTTTTCAGCTCTAAAGCCTTCCCTATTAAGTATTTATGTGCAGCCTGCAGATTTACACATTAATATTCTCCCTGTGTCTGTGTGGGTTTTCTCCAGGTACCACAGCTTCTTCTCAGTAAAAAACATGTTTCTAGTCCACCCAAACATGCATGTTTCTGAGAGGAGAGCATGCAGCCTCCACACAGAGAGGACCTCGGACTGTTTGGAGTTCTTGCTCTTTTCACCATATCGATAGCTGCTGACCAAAGTAGTTCTAGATTTCCTTCCACCCAGATACTTTTTTAACGACTCCTATGCAATCATTTTGATTCTGTAATTTACTTGAGTTTCAGTTCTTGTCCAGACCGAGGTCGACTTTACCGTCGCCTTTGCTCCTCTCTGCTATGGCAGGCCTTTCTCCAGCTCCGTCTCCTGCTGTGACCGACGCCACCCACCTCAACCGATGCCCACACCTGCTGCTGCAGACGGGCAGCCATCACACAACCGTCGCTCCCATCAGGTGCCATAAAGGAATGAAACCGTGTTCATTAGGCGCCACTTTCTTTATTAGGTCCGACTGGTCTGCTCTGGTCCTGTCAGGGGCGGCTGAACTGGGATTAGATAACTCTGGGTGAAAATCCCGGCGACGATGACCCACTAAACTCCTGACCCGGTGTGGGGAACAGTGCGAGTTTAATTGGCCCCACCCGTGAGCTGTATCAGGAGGACAGCGGGAAACAAGTGACAACAGGGAACGTGCTGGCTGGCTTGTTAACCAGGGGTCTGGGTGAGGGAGGGAGGGAGGGAGGGAGGGAGGGAGGGAGGGAGGGTCGGAGGGGTGAGGTGGAGGGAGAGGGGGGGTGTGGCTGCACAGTTCACTGGTGCAGGGGTATGCTCGGCAGAATTTTTGTGTTTTTGTTTTTGGTACTGTAGGTCACGCTCCCCACCTCCAACGCCGGACCGGGGGTTCATCGAGAGGTGAAGCTGCTGCAGCTACTGGTGTCGGTGCTGGTGGGAACCAGTCTGCAGCGGTGCGAGGAGCAGCCAGGGTCCTGGTTCACGGCGACAGGGAGTCAGATCCGATTCATTTTACAGGTTTTTAACATGCGCTCGGGGGACTAGGGCTGGAAATAACAGATCTCAGATCTATTTAAAGCCGAATGACAGCGCTGAAACGTGGCGAGTCTCAACAGTTTGCTTGTGTTTTACAACTCTGAGTTTTCACACTTCGGTCATTATGTTATTTAACACCAGTATTGCTCTGTCTGTACAGATTTAATATAGTTTTAGTACTTTTCCATCTTGTGGGATTTTTGCCAATGCATCAAAATTAGGTCATGATGTACATTTGTACTGTGAAATGACATTACAATTTCTACTTGACTTATACCTTACTTATACTTATCTACTGTACTTCTTCTTTTTCTTAATGGGAAGATTCTGCATGGACTGTATTGTTGTGTGATCTTTCGATGTCACTTTGGCTGCTGGACAGTATAATTTGCTTTCTATGATAAATAAAGTATTTATCTTGTCTTTAAAGGTATGTAAAAATTGAACAAGATGTTCTCATATTCATATGCCATCCCCCCTGCCTTTTCTTGACTGGATCGATGTCCTTTGTTGACATGTTTTAATCCTCTGGAGTCAGTTTTGCAGGAGCTGAAGACGTGAAGTGTTAAAGAAAAAGAAAAAAATGACAGCTAGAAACAGCAAAGGGGACAAAGAGAAATAAAGTCCAACACTTTGACAAATAAATTCTCTCTGTTAATGCCGGAGAACATTGGGCTCCTGTGCACAATAATAACCTCAAACTGTGTCAGGATCAGCGCTCCTAAGGGTGGAAAATCTGCCGGAGCGCTGGGAGATCCAGCAGCAAATGATTGATTAAGACGTCTTAAGTAAGAATAACAAAGAGAAGGCGGTATCAGTGCCGTTAAGAGGATCTCTGCGCCTATTTTTACTCCGAGGCAACAAACCCGTCGAGCCAAAAGATTAGAGGCAGGGAGAGACTCGGGGAAACTCAGACAATAACCACTTTTGGCCACATGACTCAGCAGCCTCAGCTGAGATGAATTCACCCGTTTCATTTCCCTTCACGAGGCCGATCTGATTTTCAACATCCTGGATGTGTGTGTGTGTGTGTGTGTGTGTGAGCTGAACTTTGACAAGTACGGATAAAGACATGGCAAACTCTTTTACAGGCCTGGAAACAAAGAGGACGCAGTCTGTCTCAGTGCATTTCCACCTCTCTGGAGGGCTACTGATTTTCCACATTATTATATTTTACTACTATTGTAGCGCACAGGGTGCCAGGGGGATGGTGCAGGGGTGTTTGCGCCGAGTGGAACATTCTCAGTGAGTGGATAATGTCATTCAATGAAGCAAACGTGACAAAACGGCCCCAAAGACTTCTACGACATTATTTATGTGACTCTTTAGAAGGAGTAAAGCTGTCCGCCGTCCAAAGACAGAAAAATGTGAATGAAGTATAAATTAGATGACTGACAGTTCTCTTTGAGATCGTTCACTCCTTGGTCTCTGGCAGAGCTCGGTTACAACAACAGTCTTTCCAGAGTTTCTGGAAGTTGCAACAACATATTTTCTTCTCTTTATTTTATTGAGCGATTTACTTGTTCGGTTAGATTTGCTCGCAATTTAATTTTTCGTTTAAAGACTTTATGTATTTCCTCCTCCTTCCAAATCTTGGCAGTTAATTATAACCACTGTAATATTTCTCTAATGTTGCAGCATTCACGTCCTGCCAAGACTCCAGTTTCTGTCAGTCATAATTCCTCGGTCTTGTTCAATTGTATTGATTGTTGGAACAAATCATAATCTTCCGTTGTCTGACTCGAGGGAGTTTTCTGCAGTGTTTTACCTTCTGATTGACAGCACATGACACAGTTCATTAACAGAAGCTAGAGGCTTCTTATTGACCCCCTTTAAACCACAGAATTATTACTGGAAACATTGTTCTTTATGTTTGCTGGACCGTTCATCTGCACAAAGCCAAATGTGACAGTTTTACTGAGATCTGATGAAAACATTCTGCAAACAATTCACTGATGTCAGGAAATGAGCTGGACGTGCAGCTGAACTTTCTGCTGTCTGTTTAACTGCTACTGAATTTATTCTCTCCAGAAAACTTCCAGGAAGTCCTGTATCTGTGACAGGAGCTGTCACTGCTTTATGCTTTAAAAGAGACCTAGAATGAAAAACCATTTCAACCTTGGCTGAGCTGAACATCGGACGCCTGTGCGGCAGATCCAAAAACATCATCACGTCTTCATCCATACATAAATTTCAGATGTTGAAATGGTGCTTAAAGCGCAGGTGAATCTGAACGAGACAGCATGTGACGTAAACTTTAAGGGTGTTGCAAATCACACTGTCTCCCACCTCCAAAGTAACCTCTGTTAAGGTGTGCAGGTAAATAAAGGCACATAAGTGTGAATCTGTAGCAGTTTGGTGAAGTTTCTGCTTAGATGCATCTTTGCTCCTGGTTCCTCCTCAGTCTCCGATTACCGGACAACATGGATGGATTCTGCATCCAGGTCCCCTTTAAAACCCCAATTTTGATAATTACGACCTGTGCTGCAAAACTGGAGCAAAAGATTGTGAGAAAGTCACAGTGGCCACGAGGCTGACGCTGAGTGTTCGCCCAACAATCCTGTCTTTTCACTGCACACTCGCTGCCCTGCTGGAACTCTCTGGTCCTGTGAAGACTGAGACCTTTCGTTGCCCCCAGTTCACATTTCCAGCCCGGGGTCTGCCAACAGAAAAGGACACGTTTTCTGGACAGTTTCAACAACTCCCCCTTCTGACCTCCAGCCACCAGCCTCACCTCCCCTCCCTACCTCCTCCCCCACCTCCCCCCTCTGCTCTGTCTTCTGTGGGACGGTACAGGGGTCCCATGCGGGTGTGGAACAGTCCCCCTCCTCGGTGGAAGGGGAAAAGGTCCCAGAGACAGAGCTGTTAATTCAATCAGCAGAGCGGTATGCTCAATTAGGCATCCATAAGGGCCCTGGATGGGTCCAGGGGCCCTGCAGAGGGCAGGCAGGCCCGTCCCCATGAGGTATTAATTGTGGATGACAGTGTGTAAACACGGGGGTGAATAGACAGCGCAGGTGCGGGACACCCCGGTCCAGACTCAATGGCCCTTTTCACGCCCTCGACTCTGCTGCCACTGTTTTTTTTTTGTCTTTCACTCTCTCACTACGTAAAAATCCCTCACATCTCTGATTAATGTGACAGATAATTCGGCTTTGTGGGCTTATTTATTTGTTGCTGTGCGTTTCCGTCACTGAGCATGCTCCGACGTCAGCTTCAGTGTGTGTGTGTGTGGGTTTGAAGAGGGGTAATAAGAGGCCAGGTTACTGCTGTCCAGTACTGTAGGCCCGGGCCAAGGGCTTTACGCAGCTCCTCATTTTCAGGAGCTAGTGAAAATTGCGGCCAGTACATGTAAAATATGTGGAATTTATGAAATGAAATCCAGATGACACTTTAAAAGGAGTGGGCTTTTCTATCTGACCTCTGATTTTCCGTTCAGCGCGCCGCCCAGCCCGGCCCGGCCCAGCCCAGCCCCCGTCGCCCCTGTCTGTCTTTCATTCACTGCTGTAACTGTGTTTGCTCGGGTCTGACAGTGCAACTTCTCAAGAGCACACGCAGTGTTGATAGAAAACCACAGTAGAAGAGGAAGTATCCCGAAAGTGTGAAAATATTCTATCAAAAGCGACATTTTTCACTTGGTGTTACACAAAATATAACAGTGCTTTTAACTCTGAGAGACCTTGTTCAGGGTGTGAATATTTCCCTACACCTCTGAGTTATTGACACATGTGAACTACATGTTTATGTGGAAAGGAGAAATGCACCAAAAATTACAAATATTTAATTTCAATATGCAATTACTCATGAATAAAAGTGCTCCGATTGTGGTGCACACTTTTGTAATGGTTCCTTTCAGGGGGTTGAATCAATGATTCATCAACTTATATGTTAAGACACAGTATTACAGTACTGTCATATGTAAGGAAAACTTAAGGACATTTTTTTCACACTCAGAGCACTTTAGATTCCCACTGTAAGTAGAAGTGAAAATATTGCAGCTCTGTTGCAAGTTAGCCTGCTACTTCTTCTTTACTTTGCTGTTTTTCTTCTTATAAAACCACAGTAGTTATTTCTGTCTGACTACTCCTGAAGTGAAAGTAAAACAATAAAACAGTTTTGCAAAGTTCCCAGTACATTGTGCTACATTTCATTCCACGATGCCCTAGTACTGCACATTAAAAAGTATGCAAATAATGACCTGAAGCAGTACATAAGTAGTACAAGTAGTTGAAATTAATCCTATGAAAAGTGCTGCTAAAAAAAGGAAATTATATTGAAGCACACAAGCTAATCTCTGCATCATACTTAAACAAATATATACACTCACACAATTGAATTGTATGTGGAGTATTTTATGGTAAAGGTCCATTTCTCTCAGAATTATATCGTATAATCGAGTTAATGAAGTAGTAGAAAGTGCTCAAATAAGTACTAGAAAGTAATGATACCTGGTTTTCTCTGCTTGTATTAGCATAATCAATATCCAATTGAAATGACCACATTTCATAGCAGTGACATCACATTTAAAAGAGCTTCTCAGACTGTGAGAAGTAACTACAATTTATTACTAATCACCCATCATTCCATTGTGAAACATCAAGGGACAACTAACTTATTCGCGCCTCTGTTAGAGCTTTCCACCCCCAACATGCGTACCACAGCTGAACTCTGCGTGTGTGTCCGACTCGTACTTTTCGTACATGTGACATCATGAACATCTGTGCTGAATCCTTCTGCACCCCCCCCCTCCTTCACGCCTCCACCCGCCCGGCCCGACCGTCAGATGTCTGGGTGGCCTCCGTCCCGCTCCGTCTGTTTCTGTGTCTACAGACACCTGCTAATTTTCGGCCGTATGTAGTTGGTGTAAGGCGGCGGGGGCGGCCATGCCGAGGGGGGCTGCTGCAGTAATTGGGAAGTACATTTCCTTTCAGCAGCCACCCATTCATTCCTCTTTTTGTTTTTGTTGTTGGGAGGTTTTCTTTCATGCTCGGCCAAATGACAACAGAATTAAAGTGTCGAGCCATGCTTTCCCTACAACAGCTTCACACCCCAGAAAACTCTGTCTTCTTTGTTTAGGGTGGAGGGTCGGAGCGAGAGGGACGAGCAGATACGTACGGAGCTGATCTCGTTAACATTCCAAGAGACTCTCCTGGTTCCTCTCCGCTCCACCTGGTCCCGCATCCCGATCTCTCGCAGCTCTGAAAACGACACCACGCACTTCTACGGTCGTCCAACAAACCAGAATCCAGATAATTCAGACACCTCTGGGGGGTCTGGGGCTCATAGTTTCTCTCTTTATGTCCGACAGTTTCTTCTCCTTTCTTTGGTGT